>CM035169.1:70810195-71407985 GCA_020205615.1 Panax quinquefolius | reverse complement strand
AAATGAACAATAAACAAAATGAGCTAACAAGTCCTCTATTTATAGGAAATCCTAAGTGAGGGCATAATGGTCAAAAGGCCATCCACCTCCTTACTATTCCATACTTTGCCCCTAAGTAAACTTGCTCTCCACACTTTTTGCTTGGTCATCACAACACTTGCTCACCACTCATCTTAGCCATTAAGTCACATTACTTGCTCACCACAACACTTACCCATTAATTCACTTTACTTGCTCACCACTTTGGGTCATCCATGTTCTCATGGGTTGCCCCATGGTTTAAACCATCCCATAACCCATTGGTTACTTACTTTGGGCTTTAGCTTAATTATTTAGGCTTTCATTAATTTACTTTGGGCTTGTAATTAAAAAAACATTGGGCTTGCATTAATTCTATTGGACTTAACCATTTCCTATATTTGGGCCTTATCATTATGCCCATTGGACTTTAATATTTCCTACACAATCATACCAATTCATTACATTTAGTTTAAAGCATTTTTAACGTATAATTTACGTACAATTCTCGTATTCTAACTCGTATACTATTCAATACATACAACATACCATCATTCATACGTACTCGTATAATACCTCATATCATACTTGTATTCATTACTTCGTATAATACCTACGTATAATACGATCATCGCTTAATTCATTACATGCATTTAAATTCCTTCTCGAAAGTCACTTTCCCTAAACCTTAGGTTTTAAGTCCACAGGCGAAATATTACGTTTTTCATAACTAAAATATTATTGGATATTCCATCTCACCTCGATATTCTATCATTACGTATTTCTCGGAAGTTCAAAAATAATTCCTGAGCAGAAATGCATGAATAGTGTTTTTCGGAAAATTTCTCGGAAAGCTTTTATTTTCGTCTTGGAAATTCAAACACTTTAATTCTATCACGTAGCCAAAATCCTACGATGTTCTGACATGTTTAGGTCATATAACGACCTTCAATTAGCTTGCTCCCATAAATAATTAATTAAATTCATTTAATCATTATAATTAAATAAAATTTTAATTTTTCTAAAAATTCAATTTTCTCGGGCATTGCAATAAATCTCAACCAATGTGGAATGTGTTATAAATGTTGAAGTCCTCACCAGTCCCAATGATATAAAAGATATCCTTAGTATACAACAAAGAAAAGTATTGAAGAAGCTAAGGAAAGTACCATTAGTCAGAGGAAAACACCTTTTCAGGTGTTAGGTGAGAAAGCAATTTGCTGTGTCAGTGGGCTAGAATGCAATTCAAAAGATGTGCAGAAAAGTCACCATCAAAGTTCAGAAATGTCGAACGCATTTAATGCTTCAATGGATGTCTTCAACGGATAGATTTCAAGGATCACATATATGCAAAACATCTGCAGATGATTTGTAAGAACCTGAATTTTCAGAAAATATTAAAATAAGAATTTAGTAAATAAAATTCTTAAGGCATGTGAAGGGTTCAAATAAGAATATATATATATATATATATATATATATATATATATATGTGTGTGTGTGTGTGTATGTGTGTGTGTTGCGAGGTATGTGGTATTGTGTTACAAAGGGTAATATGAGCTATGTAATAAGTGATGATGTAATAATCTAATATATATATATATATATATATATATATATATATATCATTATTATATATTTATTATGAATTATAGAGATGAATTAGTAAAGAAGTTGGATAGAAATTTATCTATTGATTATGTGAAATTATTTTATAATAGTAAGTTGGTGATATTAAATATCTTTGATAATCACTAATTCCTGAGTGTTTGTACGAGTACGTATCAAGTCTAAGGTAGTGCAACCGTACTCTTTAATGGTGGATGTATAGGACCTGGGATAAACAATTCCTTCAGAGAGCGGATGTATATACAAATTAGTAACCGATCTAACTCACTATAAAAACAGTGTAGACGAGACGAAAACTAACTTGTTGGTTGTTTGTGGGAAACCACTCAGTGTACTATATTGAGTACTATTAAAGACTCAAGATGTGCTAGGTTTAGACTTATATGCGTGTACGTTGTTGACGAGAGAAGAAAATCGATATACCTTTAAAGTGGTTAGAGAATTATTACGTAATTTGTTACACGGCGAGAAGTGAAGATGAAAGGAATGAATGTATGTGTTATATATTCGAGTGTTGTGTTATTGGTGATATGAAACCGTAAAGGAGATGTATAGTTGGTTAAACTAATAAGGGAGATAGAGTTTTAAAACTCAAAGTGTGATCCTTAAATTATTAAGGAAATTAGTAACCAATGATGTGGAATCAAAGAGGACACTAATGTTAGACGCATTAACACTTAAGGAGGATGTGTAAAGTATTTAGAAGTGTAGGTTTCAGTTCATCGATGCGAGTAATATCGCCTCTCGATTTTGGTATGGTGGCAAATTGCGCCATTTCAGAAATCTGTGAGTAGCAATTACTTGCTTTGGTCTATAGAAAACTCTGAGTCAGTTTGTAAAAATGTGATTGCAAGCCATGCATACTAATAACTCTTATAAGGTCATGAATGATGACTAAGTGTTCATGAAGAAATTTAGTTAGCAAAACATGACTTGAATAAAGATTTAATTAATTAACCCGGATTAAATATGATTAATTAAGTGATATTATAGAATATTATATTCTATTAATTAGTAGAGTGTATGATAAATATTGCAATGAAAATAATTGATTAAGATTAATTAATCGTGGTATTATTAAAAGGTGATAATGGATTGAAAGTACCCAACTAAATGATATTTAGCTCAATTAAAATATTAATAATATTACTATATGTAATATGGGAAATGTAGACAGTAATGATATATAATACCTATGGCTTAAGAACACATGAAGTGTGACATTTAATTGGGACTAATGATATAAGGTATCAAGTGGTACAATAAAATCATAAGTGATTTTAATGCAGAAATGATTAAATATTTGTGTATTCTTGAAACTGGGAAGGAAATTAAATGTTTAAATAAACATTAATATTAAATAATGTGATAATGTGGTTATACAAGTAGTTAAAATAATTATGGGGGATACCCGGGCAATGACACCTAATTGCGATATTTTATTACATGTATTTAATGTACATGGATTATATGATGTGAGTATAAAATTTATCTTTAAATTCCTAATATGGTAACAATTGTACTTTAATATTACATTATGGGAATTAAAAGAACCAAACCAAGCCTTAGATGATCAAATGCTGAAGATTTTTGCTATGTTCCAAAATGAGTGACCCTTCTAGTACATGAACAATGGGATATTTCTCTATTGCGTAAAACTCAGCAAACTATAAAGGCTAGAATGGTGTAGGGATGATGGCTAGACAATGGGTGGTTGGCCAACTCCTAATTAGCCAATGTTTCCTTCCATTACACCATAGGTTCCAACCTCAGTGTAAATTGAATACCAAGTCCATCATTCCTCTATAAATAGCAGCTATGTTCTTGAAATCACGTTGCTGAGAAAAATGTCTGTCAAATATTGAATTTGAATATTTGAGTTGCTGGTGATTTAGGAGGAGTCTAGCAATCTCAGAAGGGGGGATGTAACACCCCCAAATCCTGGTACTTCATTTCCTCAGGATTTGGTGTTCACTAGATCAACACATTCATTACTAACTACTCAATCATAATAAAAATTGAATAATAAAAACCTGCCCATATAGGATTACATTTAATAAAAAAATCTCCCAGGTTATCTAACCTTTAATTACAATCATTCAAATGCGGAATTTAAAATTTATTACATCACATCATATTTAAAAGTCTATTATCATAACGATAAAAATAAAATTACAAGTCTTCATCACTTGTACATTTTTCCCTTTCCTTTGTTAGTGGTAGGTTCATTGACCTTCTCAACCTTAGCTGCAATAAGTGTATAAATATGCAAGAGTGAGCAAACAAAGCTCACTTGAAGAAGAATGAATAACTTTACAACATTACAACAATGGCCAGAAATAGGCTCAATAGAACTGAATGGTATGTCCTATTAATATTCTGAAACATACTACTGAGGGTCTAATGACCAAGAATCATGTCCACAGTTATAAGTACTCTTTCAACTTTAACTTTAACAGTCATAAGACTATAAGGACTCCACGTGTGACGCCCCCAAAATAGGTATACAACATCCATTCTGAGTCGCCAAATATATGGTACAGAAACAACTACAACTTTATTAATACAACATAAAAACTGTGAGTTTAAATACAAATATTGTCATCTAGACAATATCCACACTCAAATAAGTCCTCATTACAATTATTAATACACTATATTACAGAATAGTGAGGACTACTAGAACAACTTCTAGAACCATCATTCCACACCCCGACTAGTACTCGTTACATTCTCGCCTCCTGAGAAGAAAAATGGAACAACAAGGAAAAGGGTGAGCTCAACTAGCCCAGTAAAGAACATTATGACTAAGATAATATAGAACAAATTATCGTTAGTCCTCAACAGGGAAAAATCTAATAGAATACAATAGACAACCAGTTTTAAATCAATCTTCGAAGCGGAAATAATAATTTATTAGAAGAGTTAAGTAGAGAATGCAAACTACTATCTTCTATATATGAATTTAAAAGTTCATTGTCGATATTTTATCCCTGTAACATCAATCAATATATATCTACGAATCAAATATTCATCTTTTACTCTGAGCCAAAGATATTCATCAGTTGGTCATGTTCATCTAAACACCTGTTCATCTTTGCACTACGGGCCAAAGATATTCATCAAGAAATCATTCATCTTTGCACTACGGGCCAAATATATTCAGTTATATCATCATTTAGGATTTGAGGATGATGAAAATATTTTAAAGAAAAGCGAATCCGGTGAAACAAAAGAACAAGTATTAAGGATTCGTACTTTAAATAATCCAAGTTCAAAAATACTTCATAAATAACCAGATTGGAGTAAAATTCAAGAATGAAGATCAAAACATAGATCCAATCTAAGATAGGAATCATAATGAGACAATCTTGGACACGAGTAAAAGAAAATTTAATTTTTACGTGAATAGCCAGATATCGTGAATATTGACGATATCGTGAATAATCTGATATCGTGAATAGTAACTCAGGCCTCAAAAGATAGAAATTTCACAAAAACATCATCGCGCTTTGTGAATAGTACTCATGAATAGTAAATCGTGAATAAAACTCATGAATAGTAACCCAGAGCATGAAAAAGTTCCAAATTTGATAAAATTTCCAACCAATATTTAAGATAATGATATTGAAGAAATAATATCATTTTGAATAAAATAACATCCCTTACCTCGTAAAGAATAGTACTTTAAGCTGGAATCTTTGGATATAGTCTTTGAAAGAACTTGCACCGTATAGCAATACTCAAAGTACTAAAATACTCACAAAATACACTCGATATTATGGAGAGAGAAATAGAGAGAAAACTTCAGTTTCTGGTGTGATTTTCAATTCTAACCAAAGTACCCTATTTATAGAAAAATGCTTAGAACACCAAAGCAGAAAATTGAATATAATAATAATATATATTTACAAATTTCTTACGTCCACTTTTACCAACTGAATTCAGTATTCAACACATTTATATCACATGTGGGACACTCAACAAAAACATTTTTCTTAAAAAAAATAATAAAACTTCGAAAAATCAATTATTTCGGAACTTCGGAACTTCAATAATTCATAATAAATAGCCCTTTTATCAGAAAATTCGAATCTCGCAACTTTTTATAGGAAATTCAATTCTCTACAACTGCGAGAAAAAGTGTTTCCAAATTCCAAGCAGAAATTGACCGAAATCCACATCTGAATGATTTTCTGTTTATAATCAAATTTCGATTCAAGAAATGGGGTCCACCAAACACACAAAACATGTGTTAAACAACTTTTGCAACAAAAAATACTCTTCCTCCTCATATACTCATATATCCCACATTCATTGTAAAAATATTATCATTATTATATTATAATAATATAATAAAATATTATTTTATCGAGAAAAGATAAAATATTAATTTTTAACAATTATCACTTTAAAAATTTCTCCATCTATATCCACATAAAATCAATATTTCCCTCATCATATAAATCAATAATTAATTATTCACAAATAATATTACTGAGAATCACAAGATCGACAACCGGTAGTTTCGAGGAAATAGGGGCTTTCAATAAGAATTTCTCACTTCTTGGTAGCATGATTAGGTGACCAAACCTCTCCTTAGATAGAACTTTCTAGACATTGCCAATAATGTTTTCTAATAATATTATTAGGATAATATGAATTATTGCTTCGATAATGGAAAATCTTGTGTAGTGACAATTATTGAATCAACGCACAATTATTGAATCAATAAAATAAAAATCTTGAGCGATAATTCTTTGTAACAATTATTGAGTAGTGCCTTCTTACGTAAGAATCAATAATTGGTGCAATACCGTGTGCTACTGTTCAACAACGAGTATTACTATGTTTTAACCACCGGGTATTCCAACAATGATAATTGATAATAACAAGCTTGCAGATTATTTATAAACAACTTATACTTATCGTTTTCTTCATCCAATTGCTTTCATTATGGGTCCCACACAAGGTTTGCTTGTGGTTATCACGAATATTCCCCGACAGCAAGAATATTCCACGACCAAACGAATATTCTCCGACAACAATGGGTATTTTATAACCACTTGCTTATTTGAAATATTCGCATATTTTACTCATAACTAACCACATTAATCAATTCAACCCTTACTATTTCAAAATAATAAATAGAGGAAATTAAATTTCATTTATTAATAATTTGGGGTCTTACACCACGTACTTAGGGGGATCAGCCCTTCGTACAATGTATTGTGCACAACCATTTCAACGCTAATCGTAAACCTCTAATGAAAGAGTTGTTCATCTCAGTATTTAGAATACAAGTCCGCACCAAAGTAGGTTTTGTTTGGATACATTACAAGGAAAATTTAGAGTTCAACGGTCTTCAACTAAGGATTAGTTGAATGCAAAAGAACTAACTGTATGTTATGGAATAATCATAACTGAATCGATATTTGTAATTTAACATTATGCTTTAGGAATAATCTAATAGCATAAACATTGAATAATTATAACATAATTTGCTTGAACAATATTAAGTCATGGTTATTGAAAATTGGATACTAAGCATACATAGTAAATAGTAATTTGAACTATAAAGTTGTTCAATACTAGAATATTAAAATATAGCGACTCGCATGCTAAATAACAAGTTACATATTAAAAAAAACTTGCTCAATATAAAAATATAAGATTTGGGATACTTGCATCATTATGAGCAACTAGATACAATAACTTACTCAATAATAGGCAATCTAGCTCTACGAAAGTGTAGAGGTAGCAACTTGCAAAATTGTAATTGAATTTGAAAGCAATAACGTACTCAACGAAATTAAACTTGCACAACGAAGTTTTAAGGTTAGAGAACTTGCCTTGAGCACAAGCTAAACCTTACAACTTGAATCTCAATACCCAATATATATGTCATCATGACATAATTAGTCCCTACCAACATTTTATATATAAACAAGTATATACAACATGTAGGTTTGATTTTAAATTTACATAATTGAATTACGTTAATACTAATACTAGTTAATCCCTTGATAACATGCTCATTCTTAGTTTAGTACTACTGAAATCATAATTTAACAGTCCTATTATTAACACATAACATTTATTTTTAGACTTTGTGTAATTAAATAAAAGCTGTCGAACATTTCGCTAACTTCATATTGCAAATAGCCACGATTTACATGTGGGTTGGTCAAGGCCATGGCTGAATCTGGCCATGCACAATACTGAGACTCGAAAGCGATTGGTATTGCGCATAATAATAATGGCTCATGACTGAGAATATCTTTCTTTGGTAGCTGCGACCCCAAACTCCAGACTTCGGCGCCCATCCTCGGCAATAGCATGAACAAAAAGCCAAATTGGCCTACAAGCTCCAATTTAACAAACTAATTAACATGTAATACATACAGAGACTTCATGTAAACATATTGTAAAGACTCTTAACATGATTCTACCCATAAAATAACATAAACATCAAATTTACAACACCCAATTTCACTGTTTTTGATAAAAACTCCATTTTTGACATTTTTAATGAAAATCATCACTTTAACTTTGTTTTTCAATCAAAACAGTTAATTCATCATAACAAGTTTATGTTTATTAATCCTCTTACCAATTAAATAGTCAATTTATAAATTAAACAACAAATAAATCCTTAATTTTAATTTAAATTAAGTCATATTCACATCATATATATATTCATATGAACTCAACGTAATATATTTTCTTTCACAAAATACATACACATATGAATTAGTTTATCTATAATCATATATAAACTCATGAAACCATCTTATAACCAACCATTTATCATATAAAACATATATCACATACAATTTATCCTTCATGAAGATTTTTACAGGGAACTTTTGGAGAAGAAGATAACCATAGCTTTTAGAAAAATAGGAGCAAGATGATACCTTAATTTAGAAGAAGATGATGGCTATTCTCAAGCTTCTTCTCTTTATCAAAACCTTCTTTTCTTTCAACTTTTCTCTGTATTCCTCTTCTTCTTATCCTCTTTCTTCTTCCGAGACTTTCTCCTAACTCTATTCTAAGTCACATACTAACCAAATAGATATAACGTATAATAATAATATAGATATTAAGTATAAGATTTTTAACTGACATCAGTTATAGATTATTTAAAAATCAAAAGCCATAAGGCTTGTTTGGCTAGCTAACTAAAAATAACCCATTAACTCTTACACCTTGTTTGGTAAACCTAATTAAAATAAATGGATTAATCCTTATACCTTGTTTGGTAAAAATACAATTATATTAAAGACTTACTATGCATTAAGGCTTGTTTGGCCAAAACTAAATTAAACTCCTTTAATTTATTTTAATAACTCCTTTATAGCAAGGTTCTTTGTCACACGTCTATTAAATTAAATAATCAATTCAAATACTAATCTATTAAATTACTTTAACACATAATTATAATTTCCTTTATAGTTATAATTTTATTTAACCAACTAACACCTTATTTTAATTACAAATTCTAATTAAAATATTATAATTAATTTAATCATTATAAGCTCTCTAACTTAATTATTAAATTAAATTAGTATATAATCTCATAACAATTAATTTTCTTAACTCCTTAATTATTTACTTAACAAATAATAATTAACTAGACCAAATCAAATCAAATTGAACAATTATTTATTCAACAATAAACATATCCATTAAATACTTATATAATTCAATAAATATTTAATATTACAACTTAAAATTCTGGAATGTTACAGGGGAAATTAAGCAAACTAAGCATTCAAGAGGTAATAATGCTAACATATATGCTTTTAAATTCCTAAATTTTCAATTCCTAGAAAAGTATATAGAAACAGTGCTTAGTCCAAAAATTGATGCCTAAGGATTGTTATAATCCATGAATTGATGCTAGGTACTATTAAGATAGTCAAATACAAAATCAACGGAAGTTAAATGAACCAATTTGGTTGAGAAACGAATTCGGAGTGAATAAATTCACTAAATTGTCAAAACATGAACATTTGGATGAACATGAGTTATAGATTCATATTTGGGTTAGTTAATGTTGATGTTAATTGATGGGTATTTAGTGTGTTGTAGTTTTATGAGTTACAAACTCATAGAACCAAAAATGGACTGATTTGGATGAGTATAACTCATGTTATGATGATTGGAAGGAGTTCTGGTCTGTGAAATCGCGAGAAGCAGAGCCTGAGGGGCTGTTCTATGACCTGGGGCGCAGCTGTGCTGCCCCCAAGGTTATTTAGGGTGCAGCTGCATCGGACATCAGTGTCTGGTGCACTGCTGTGACCTACTGTAGTAAATTAAGCATAACAGTTTTATACGAACTCCGATTGAGGTGATTCAAGATGATCCGGAACGAGGACGCATAGACCTACAACTTTTGTTCTTTAGCTTTTTCAATTTGTGGTCGTTTGGAAGGGTCAAAATAGTCATCGTTGTGACTATTACGTAATAGGAGGCGAACGGAGGGCGTCGAACGAGCACATACGCAAGTATAGTGCTCCCGACGATGGAATATGTTATTCTAAGTGATGGAACATGAAAATGCATCATATTATACATGAAATATAAGATTTCCTTGATCGTAATAGAAAGCATTAGCATGACTTAGTATGTGTTCTTAAAAGAAACTTAAAGATTTTGAAAACAAACCTTGTGGAAACTTATGTGCTATAAGTTCTGAACTTAGTGGTTTATAAACATGACTGATTTCACACATAAATGAGCATGATATATGATTCATAGTTCCTTTGTTCATGACCACCTTATTAGGCTTTGTGTTAGTGAAGTTTTATAAGAAAAAGCTTAGTATAATAAGCTAGCATGCATGACTACTACATGATTTACACGCTGACCTTGCGAGCATGTTAACATGACTTGACTACATATGAATAGAGCTTTAAAGTGGTCTCGTATGTGTTGAATGTCATTGTTCAAGTTTAAAGTGGTTTCAAAAGCAAACTTGAACATATTTTTAAAATCTAGTTGCATCACATGGATATCTAGATTCTAAAGGATTAATATGACATGTTATGTCTATAAAATCCCGAGATATGATTTATATGTGCTATATCGCATCATTCATGAAAAATGATTTCAAAAGCAACCATGTTTCGAACTTAAGTTGCATTACATATGAGTATTTAGATTTTAAAGGCTAGAGATGTCATGTTATGTTTCATTATGTCACTAAACATATGTCTTATATGTTAAATATAATAGAAGTAAACCAAACATGAGGTTAAAACATGTTTTTAAGTGTTAAATAATGCTAGTTATGAGTAAAAGATATGAATATGAATGAGCATGTGTAGTACAGATTATGTGACCTCTTTATGCGAACATAAGGTTAATTAGTACACCTAGTTGTTACATAACCCTATAGTTTTGATTTAGTGAAAATCCTAAACTAGAGTCCCTAACATATAAGGTTGAACTTGAAGTGGTCATACAAGTATGTAAAGACCGCTAGTGTGTATGCATGAGAAGTATAAGTGTTTAAGTGTGTTAAAGTTTAGACTGAAATTAGGAGTGCAAAGCTCAACCTTGGTGCACGGCTAAAGGACAGTAGCAGTGCGCCATCCCTAAGCACGGACAGGCGCACAATACATGCCATCCTCTGATTTTGGATAAGTTCTGTTTTTAATCAGAAGTTCAAGCCATGCTTATATGATTTCTTTAACTTGTATTATGTGGCCAATATGCTATGTAATATGTAGGAAGCATGCTAGATGATAGAGATGAATGATAGTTATGACTTTCAAATGCAATGTTCAAAAGAATGTTTTCATGATATAAAGCAACGATACGTTGTTTGAATTCGTAATCTGATTTGTGCTATGAAAATATAGGATTAGTGATGTTGTATGAAGTTACCACTAAGATTAGACATTTATGTGTACGTTTGAACTTACCTAAATGAGTTTTAAATGTTTCGAACACTTAGCGAGTCAAGTGCGTGATAGCTATATATGAATGTTGATGTCAAGTACGAGAGGTTAAGGTATACCTATACGTACCTAGCTATTCCGAGAATATGATGAGAAAGTTGAATGTAGGTTTTACGAACCTAGTTAGAAAATAATGTAACATTGTTATTACATTGAGAATGCGTGAAATATGTTAATAATAGATATGAATCAATGATTATAAAACTATGTAGGAATACATGAAGTGTAGATAAGCGTTAAGCAGTTAAGTCGTAGTTCATAAACTACGAATCAGGCAAGTCTTTCAGTTCCTATTTGATATACGAATTTGATAACTGTTAGTTTAGCTATATTATGCTATGCAAATGTTGATGTATATATATGAAATGCATATGAGATATGTATGAAATGTGAAAGTTGATCTTTGATGATATGTTTGTGATATAAATCTTTATGCCTATTATATGTGAAGTTACATGCGTAGTAAATATTAATTGATTACGAATGCATTAATTGAATATGTTATTATATGCTATGTGCTGCATGAAAACTGTTAGAATTGATGGGCTGTCAAGCTCACCCTTGTAAATAACCACTTTTATAGGTTGAGGACACACGGTAAAGGTTACGTGCTACTTGATTGATAAAGTTCAATCACATCAAAGGAGATTGATTTGATTAATTAAATATATGCTCTTGAACCATGTTTAGGTTCTAGTAGATATACTTGATAGTAGTTTACGATGTGTAATACATGTTAGCTTGTAAATTTGTACTATGTGATACATAGAGAAATTCGAATCGAGATGTAAAAATTTATACAGTACTTCGAATAGAATGAATCATAACATAATTTGATTCAAGGATATATAATTGATTCAAGTTAAGATATCAATAAAAGATTTATTTTCAAAAGAGATTGAAAAAGTTTAAATTATTTCGCATATTTATATAATATTGAATGTGATGTAAAACAGGAATAGTAAATGACCAAGTTATGAAACTTATAAAAGTTTGGGGACATTGTGCAGATCCTGGTAATGAAAAGAATTTATATTCTAAACTATGTAATAAGTAAAGTTATATTCATTAAGTTATGAATAAGAGATATTAATAGTTTGACGATAGTAGTATCGTGGCGGACCGGATCCGAGGTTTGAAGGGACCCGGATTTGGGGGCGTCACGGGTTGGTATCAAAGCTGTAGGTTATAAACTTAGGTAAGTGCACCTTAGGCTATAACCTGAGAAAGAGAAAGATAAAGATTATATATATAAGTGAAGATTCAAAGAAGAATCTTGAAATATCTATGAGAATGATAATTCAAGAGTTTCCTAACTCCGGTAATAAAAATGTTAAGATTGTGTTTATAATATGACAAAGATAATGAGAATAAATTCGAGTGGAGTTTAGTTGATAATGGGAAAGAACCTTAAGTTAACCTATGATCACGACGTGATCGGATTGAGCTATTAAGTGATATATAGTCTGTAACGACTAAGTGTGTATAGCTTGATGCTATAAGAGAATGTACAGTGAAATGGTACAATGTGAACTCATGAGGAGTTGTATGTGATGAGATATGAAGAATTCATATCGAGCTAAGATCAAGTTAAGAGTGAGATAAAGTTAAGTGGGATTTCAGTTGAGGACTTATGTGAGAGGTGAGTTGTATACACCTTTGTGTGGGCTGAGGCTTTGTGCTCACTTTCGGTTCTTCACAATGATAATCGATGCAATGTCGGTGTCGCCCTATCGATATGCTTATGGTGAGAAGGTGATTCTTTTCTCATATCACATTTGATAGATAAAGACTATTAAGATTAAGATATATAATATTAAGATTAGGCGCGAGTTCTTAAAACTCATGCACATGGTACGTTTGTGACTCATAATTATATGAAATATTTTTGAACCCCTCAGCGAATGGACGCCTATGGTCTGACTAGGATAAGTTCTTAAACTCATATAATTGTGGCAAGTTCCTGAATTTCCAAAATGTGGTAAGTTTGATGAACTGTATCAGGTATATATATGTTGTCAGGAATAAGCATGTGAATGATATTCCTACTTACATATGATTTGATTATGATATATATATATGAATGAATATTCAAGTATGCTTGCATTAAGAAAAGCTGTAAAGTCCTTTGACAGATAATAGAAACATATGTACAAGGACTTAGAATGAATTGATCAAATGTGTTAGGTTGATCCTACATATGCAAAACAGCTTTGTAAAGTCCTTAAAAAGAAATGATGTACAAGGACTATAAACATAGAAAGATCAAGCATGTTAGGTTGTTCTTATGATGTAATAGATAGGATTGTTTGATCGTCGAGCACTGCACCAGAAATCGTAATCGGCCAAAAGAGTCAAGGAAAACACGAGAGCTATTGAGGCAGAATTGTAGTTTGAAAGATAGTAGATATCGGAGTTCGTAGACTGCCAGGAGAGACGCGGAAGTATCGTAGTGTGTCGAGGAGAACTTCCTCAGGGCCGTAGTCTGCTAAGGAAGTCATGTTCAGAATCATAGAGACAGCCTACCTATGAGCCGACCAAGCATCTGCCAAAGCCAAGTTAAGAGTCATAGACTACACTAAGAATCAGAGAGTCTACTGATCATACCAAAGGCAGAGATCGTAGTCGAGCAAGATCATATTTAGACAACAAGCTCAATGACAGTAGAGTGTCAAGATCTGATCTCAGAGTCGTAGTGTCTGCATAGCTGAAGCTGAATCGTAGAGTGTAGAACTGAGACTTCAACAGATGTGCTCACAATGCTAAGGCAGAATCGTAGAGCAAATACGATTCTCAACAAATGAGCACTCCTAGAATATTTAAAGGAATGAAGCCTCTGGTTGGCACTGCAAAGATGTATCCCACCTAAAGGAAACTAGAGAGCACCCAACGAATGGCATGCAAGATAACAGAAGATCTAAGCACCAACCCAATCAACATCTAGATTGAGTTGTGCAACCATTCGAGATGAAGTCTTCCACAAGTTGATCAGAAGAATACTTTAGTAACTGATTAAGGAAAGTCAGCAAGTGCAGTAGTTATCAAGTGGTAAGATGACAACGATCTTGGAAGTAACCAGGATCGTAGTGTTTTCCAAACAAAGAAAGAACTGATGGAGTGTACACAGAGATACTGGTCAGCTTCTGAAGAGCAAGGATAAAGTGATTAAGCATTGGGTCAGTCCATTGATGATAAGTGAACAGGAGATCACAAGGAGAAAGAGAGCTGGACACGCGACAAATCTGAAGTGTCTTGTTATTCAAAAGGGATCAGAACAAAGAAGACAAGCCATTAGCATCTAAGAGTTGTCGAGGCAAACAGAAGTGTTAAAGTACTGCAGAAGAGAAGGAAGAGGTGTTGTACATTGAAGATCCAATCAACACTCCTCAAGATCGTAGTGTTGTCTCTACCAGTCAAAAAGACAATACGATCAGGTCCATGAAGACATACATCAGAATCATAGAGTTTGAACATCTGAAGATTGAAGCATTGGCAACGGTTAAATATGAAAGTTGATTATCGGACAAGAGCTTATAGAGAGCATCGATGCAAAAGGACAACCTCTGATCAAGAAATTAAGAGGAAATAAATTCTTCGACCTGCCCGAGGCATAAAAGTGACATCTCTGATGGGGTAGGTGAAACAGTGGACTGCAGTATCAGAAAGTTAGAAAAAGAGATGTCATGTCACATCTGCAGTCTGTACCAAATAACTCGAGATCTGTGAAGCAAATCTAAAAGCTTTCAACGGCTACTTTCCAACGGAAAGATTGGGAATAAGTATAAATCAGTAGAGCTTCAAAGATCAAAAGCTGCTGATGATCGCTATGTTGCAGAATCATTGAGTTGGTAGAATGCTACCGTTGGCTCTACGAGTTCCACCTGAGCTTAAAAAGAAAAAGTCTCAGTGACAGTGAGACTACGAAGTTAGAAGTGAAGCAGCTTTGAAGAAGAACTTACACAAACTAAAGCTTCACTCAACAAAGACGAGAATGCCACTTGAATTGGCATTTAAGCTAAGAGCCGAGAAGGACAAGAAGATAGCATTCAGAAGAGTGGCAAAGCACAAGGCAGGTCCTAAGAGCTCTCTACGATTCACCATGAACCCAAAGCTGAAACAGAGCAAGTGCTGAACCATGTTTGCCAACAAGTTAAGAAGGGTTCAGGAAATGGTGATGGTGCACATCTGACTCTACATAAAAATGAGCAGAACAAAAGAAGATCAGCTGCACCAAAGATGATGTGGTCCAGGCTCGAAGCAGAATACAAAGAGGACCACACCAAAATACTAAGTACAAAAGATGATCAAGCTTAAAGACATCTTAGCAGCTCAGTACCAACAACAACAACAAGAAGCCAGGGCCTGAGGGGTCCTTGTCTGGAGGGACTAAATGAAGTTCCAAGCCTGCTAGGCTTGAAGAGATCCTAGGGAACTAGAGAAGTTCCAAGGCTACTGGCCTTGAAGAGTTCTTAGTGAACTGAAGTTCCAAGGCTACTATCCTTGAAGGAATCTTAGTGAATCAGGGTGCTGCTCTTCTTTAGTGGAAATCATGCTAGTTGAAAGCAGAAGAGTGGATTATGAGCTTGTGTCTCTGAACCACTTAAAATCCCTTGTGTCTTTTACCTTATGTTATTTACATTATATATATTAACTGCTATAACTGCTATGTATATGTTTAACTGCTTACAGCCGAACTAACTCTAAGAACAATGTATGTATGATTATGAATATATCAATGAAGGGGATCTTTTACTTATTCCGCTGTGCTTGAAAAGATTCTTATGTTTGTTATATGCTAAAACATTAGCTATACAAAATAAAAGAGAAAAGAATTTGAAATTAAAAAGGATTTATTCAACCCCCCCCCCCCCCCTTCTAGATCTATATTGTGCCTACTGGGAACTAACAATCGGTATCAAAGCAGGTTCTCATGCTATATTCAAAAGCTAATCGCTTTGAGTCTGATCCTAGGCACAAACATTGTTCAAAACTTGGTTTAGTAGTAAGTCACTTGTTATATGCAGATGAGCTCATACGTTGGAAATATTGTGAACAGGTAAATGTGTATATACACCTGAAGCTGCTCAGATTGGTCCATGTTCTTGATTGCTATATCAACAAGATCAATCCCTGCCCACAGTCAATCTTGTAGTCTGAAGACCAGGCTAGAAAGCTCAAAAGACATTAATAAAAAAGAATCAAACATCCTCCAGCCTGAAAAGATGAAAAGGCAATACATGCTAAGAAATGCTTATCCAGAGAAGAAAGAAAAACTTCTCAAACGTGCATCTGATCAACCAGTAGCTGGATGTAAACCTTGTGAACTCAAGGATGTTAAAGAACTAAAGATGCTGAGATTTTCTTAGCATGCATCTTCAAGACCACAGCTGATTGATTGAAGGTCAAGAGGAGCAACAAGCTGTCAGGAGCAAATGAGAAACTACGCACATCAATGCCTAACCTCAGTATGTCTAAGTTAAATGACTGTTAAGAAACTGACAGAAGAAAGGTACGATTCCTCACTAATATAATTGCATACATCATGTAACACCTCCTTATGCACTATTACAACATCCAGTCAAGAAATCATAATCTACCTAAAAAGATGAAGAGAGAAAGTACACTGAGATTGGAAACTCAAAATGCTTACAAACCTTCTCTCCATCCAAGTTTTAGGTTGAAGATGTCATCTTGAAAAAATTCTGAAATAGGTCATAAGCATATCAAAGGTTAAATCAATTTTATGTGGAGTAATCTTTGCTGATGGGTTAGTATGTATGTACAAACCTATGTTCTAAGTGTTTGATAACCCATAGAGTATGATCAGTTCTACAAGAGTATCTTGATGATTTATAGAAACTAATCACCTCCATGAATCAACTAGATACACATAAATCATAGAGTTGATTCTCACTCTGTGAACACTTAAACCTTGTAAACATAACCTAGCAAATGATGAAACCATCAAAGAAAAAGAGTGTGTTATTAAAATGATGAATTTTACACACACTCACCATCATGCATCTCAAAATGTATTATCTAAAACTAGTTGCATGCATGAATATGACTGTTGGTGATAAATGTGATGATTATCCAAATATATAAGGAATAGGGGTTTAGAAAACTAACCTTGCAGGACCCATTTAATTGTGGGTTCCAAAAAGAGAAATGTATCTGACCTACAGGTACTTGGTCTATCTGACCACACTAAGGAATGTTGAAGCAGAAGACTTCAGTCAAGAAGATTCAACCAGCAGAAGGCTTAAGACTGTTCAGAAATGATTCTGATAAAACTCATATATGTCAAAGCTTGTCCTTGAAGACCTGCTGAGCTAATCTGAATAAAGCTCACATGGATGTTGATCTTTATATGAGAGCATACCATTCAACCAAAGATGAGTATCTAAGAACGTAGTCTCCTTTGTCAGCACGTACTCGTTGAGTTCTGCTCCCGTAATGAGTTCCTCATGTTTGATTCTCAATCATGCAAAGCATGGCATATGAGAAGAATTCTCAAGGAATCTCATCGTTGAGGATCATTGAGCATCAAACATGAGGAACTCATTACGGGAGCAGAACTCAACAAGCACGTGCTGACAAAGGAGACTACGTTCGTAGTGCTGACAAATGATCGTAGAATGATCAGTCCTGGAGATATCCATGTCTACGATGAAAACATATTTATCTGTCAGTGGTGATTCCAGTCGGAAAGAAATAGTCAAGGATGTCTCCTAACGCACATGAAGAAAGAGATATCACACCTCACTGAGACGATAGTATGAACATGGGGAAGTAGTGATCTGTTAAGAAACAGCATCATTGAGTTATACTATAAAGTAGTGTACCAGCTGCAGAGTCCCAAAAACTTGTGGATGATGAACCAAATGAAGAACCATATTCAGTAGGAACGTCTCAAAATGTACTACTGATAACCTTTCAGCCACCCAACCCAAAATCATGGAGTGCTTATGATCAAACATCTGATCGTAGTGTAAGAATAGGAGGACACCACGATTACAGCAAATGCAATTGCCTGAAGTTAGTAGAGGTCCTCCCCAGCAGAAAAAGGTCAAATGAGATATCAGTGCAAACCACTTCTAAAGTATTTCATATAAAAAGCGCCTCAGGGATAAACCTGACCCTTAGTTCACTTTAAGAAGTTGGCCCTTCTTGAGCTACCTTGACCGAGAAGGAATGCTAAGTAAAGTTCATCTCAAGGACCAAGTCAGTCAACGTTCGTAGAGTACGAGGTTGAAGAGAACTCCATGATCATAGTGCAACCTCAACGATCGTAGAAGCAGACTTGACGATCGTAGTCCTACCAGAGGATACCCTAGCTAATAAGGAGCTCGGAAGAACTGGACAATTGTCCAACCATTCAGATCATGAGGAGTTAAGTTCAAATACTGGTTGGAAAGATGTCCTGCTGAAGAAGAATGCCCAAGCCTTCATAAAGTACATCAGTGATCAAGCTATGCAGCATCGAGATGTCAAAACCATTCACTGCAGCGTCTCTCAAAAGATGATCATTGTGTCAACAAAGGAAAACATAGAGTCCATAACTGCCTTATAATGTTACTCTATGAACCAAAATAGTCAACGGTCAATCCATGTCACTGACGCCTATTTGTTTAGATAAGAGACATTAAACTAAAGAGTTAATGGGGGAGTTACAGCTCATTACTGGGCATCGTGCAACCAATGGTTGGTTGACACATCACTGTTTACGCAGAGCTAGAAGGAACTGCCATAAAGCAAAATTCAAATTAGCAAACAGATATCAGAAGCTATCGAACCTCTCTCCTTCCCATTTTTCAAACCCTAGAACCCTCTCAAAACCCAAAATCAATTAACCCTTCTAAACCTTACCCAAATAAAATAAGCCATCTCTCATAAACTCCTCTGAATCAAATACCCATATTCCTCAAACTATTCAAATGGAAGATTGGCGAGTAATCATTGGCATTCAGCTCGGAACCAAGTCATTTAAAAAATTCGAAAAGAAGTTCAGAGACATTCTCGAACTTATGAAGAAAGCTAGATTCTCATAATGTCTTGAGGCTAGCACTTGAGTATATACTGAACTGATCAAGGAATTTTAATCAAATGCATCCATAAATGTCGGAACCCTTTCAACCAAGGTTAAAGGTCAGTCTTTTAAGCTGAAATCATCTGATATCAATCAATTCTTATGTTTCCCTGACCTAGGGCTGAGAAACCTTGATGAGCTCAACACTGAGCAAGCAAAGGAGATTATGGGGTGCCAAAGAAACCCTAGTCTAAAGGATATGAAGAAAAAAGAGTTCCCTGAGGAATTCGAGTTCCTTGCTAAAATAGTGGGAAAATGCATACTAAGCAAGGATACTGCACATGACACTATGCTTGATCAACAGTTAAAAATCATGTCTGTTATAGTTTTGAAGAAACGAATCAACTTTGGAGTTATCTTGTTTGATCAGATTTCCAAATGGCTGGAAAATGCTGAAATGAAGAAGTCTACAGATAAACCCCTTACAAAGGTTTTTCATGGAAGACTTTTGAGCATTGTGCTGAAAAAGAAATTGGGAAACAAGATCAAAGATGATAAGGGAGAACCACTAAATGATCATAAGGTCATGTCTCCACAACTAATTGTGAATTGGAAGAAAAACCATAAGGAAAACAGAAGACTGATAACTAGGAGCAGTAGCAAGGCCTCTGCAAAGAAGAGGAAGGCAAAAGAGGTAGAAAGCTCTGAGTCTGGTGACTCTGTACCAGCAGTAACCACACCAGCCAGAAAGAAATCCAAAGGTGTGAGGAAAATTGAGGCTCCACCAAGAAGTCTATCAACTGAAGACAAGGATGAAGAAGAAAAAGTCTTGACTGCAGAAACCACCAAGAGAAGAAGTAATAGACTGCTTCAAGGGCCATCAAGCAAGAAAAGTAAAGTGGTAAACAAACCAACCTCAGCTTCCCAAGCAAGCCCATCAAACAAAGAAGAGGAGGTAGAGTCAGAAGAAGAGAAGGCAACTGATAGTCTCAAGGCTGAGTCCCCACAGACCAAATCCAGTAATGAAGGTGAAGCTGGATTAATAGAAGAAAATGCAGAATCTGTTGATGAAGAAGAATGCATAAGCCATGTGGCTAACCCTCGGAGCATTCACTCTGATGATGAAGAAAAGATACAAGCTAACCCAACTCCATCCCCAAATGCAAATGCTCCAACTAGCCCAGATGATGGGTCAAATGATATTGATTCTGAAGAAAAAGGACATGCCCCTGCCAGTACTGAACCTCAAGGAAGTTTGTCAGATGATCCAAAGGCTTCAAAGTATAAAGAAGAAGAAGAAGAGTCTGACTCTCTAATACCTGAACCCCCAAGGAGAAAAAAGAGCCATAAATTAATTGCTCAATTTTCCTCCAAGAAGAAAAGTGATTACTCAACTGCAGTTATTAAGGTAAGTGATGATGAATCCAAGGAAGACATTCCTAAAGAAGAATATGGTAATGAAGATCAACAAGAAGGATTCACTGATGAATCTGATCAGAAAGCTTCAGACTCCGAAAAAGAAGAAATGAAGAAAGATTCTGATTCTGCACATCAGGAATCAGAGGAACCATCAGACTATCCATTCTTCTCTCCTGCAAGAATCAGTAGAAAAATAGTGGTAGAAGTTTTTGATGAACCAGAAGAACTCCCAGCATAAAGATGGGTAAAATATGGCAATGAATAGCTCAAGGTTGTAAGGATGACTGCACATGATGTGTTTAAAAACTGGAACAACATGGAACTAGACTGCACGACTATCCTCTACAATCCTAATGATCTGCTGATGAGATGGTTCTTCTAACGGATGCCTTGATTAAAGGCACATATTGAAAGAGATAGAAGTTACTTCAGCTGGTGCTACTCTCAGTTTCCAAGCATGGAGCTGGTGGCACAAAACTTCCCAAGGGTGAAGAGTTTTACAACAATGATGATCAAAGACCAGCCTCACTACAAATTCTACAGACATGCTGGCAACCATTATATTCCCTATGATCGTAGAGTGGGTTCTGATGGAAGAAGGATCATGACCAAGGAAATGATCGTAGAGTCCCTTCTCTCTATCACTAAAAATGATCAAGTTCAGTTTGAAGAGCTTCCCTCTGCTCAAGCACAGATGTCTAACATGCCTTCATCCTCCAATGGCGATTGGTACTCAATGATTGTTCAGATTCTCAATGCTTTCTAAAATCTGGCCAAGGATAAAAATCGTAGAGTCCAATCTGATGCTCAACAAGAGGCTGCCCAACCAGATGACCAAATTCCTATGGAGCAAGAGCTGTTGAAGAATTCTGATCAGCTGGTCAAGAAGATATCACTGATCAATGAAGAATCAAAGATGGTGTTGACAGCAGCAGGAGATAATTCAGTTCAGAACATACTTCAAGCTACTATGGTTGATGTTGTTAGTTCTTAGTAGGCACAAGTTATCTAGAAGGGGGGGTTGAATAGATATTTGAAAATCTTTTCTATTTTAAACTTGTTCTTAGATAGTGATTAAAACTTAGCGGAATTAGTATTTGTTTTAATCTTCTTAACCAAGCAATGGAGTTATGAAAGCGAGTAAAAGGCGGTTATAGCAGAGATATAGCGAGTTATAGCGAGATATAGATGACACAGTTGTTTTTAAGTGGTTCAGAGCACTCAAAGCTCCTAGTCTACTCTTCTACTAAACGAGTAGAATATCCACTAAGGATGTCTTTTACAATCTTCTGAATCACACAAATTCCTTCTAGACCAGCAGTCTAGGAACTTCTCTAGTACACTCTTGAACTCTTCAAGTCCAGCAGACTTGGCTTTCTTACAGTTCACTACGAACTCTTCAAGTCCAGCAGACTTAGTACTCTTCTTCAGTTGATTGATGGTTGTTGTTGTTGCGTTCTGAAGGTTGCTACTTAGTTTGCTGTGTAAGCACTGGTTCGTTAAGAACTAAGTAGCTGAGCAAGCTTTTCAATATCTCAGATCGTAGAGTTGAGCCTTAGAGAATTCTTCACGTTGAATGTTTGATTGCTTTCTTATTTCTCTCTCTCATCTGTCTGATCTGTATATATGTGATGTTGAAAACTATCCGTTGGATCCATTCGTTGTGGCATTAAATGTTTTTGAACTTTCTATACTGCGATGGAGACATTTCTGCACATCTCTGAAATCTGCATTCAGGCTCACTGACACTGCAGGCTGCTTTCTCACCTACCACCTGAAAAGGTGGTTTGTCCCTCTTATCCATAGTACTATCCTTAGCTTCTTCAATACGCTTCTTTGTTGTATACTAAGGATATTTCATATATTCTGGGACTGATGAGCACTGCAGCATCTGGGATCCATTCCTCGTATGTTGAATTAACAACTCATGAGGCTTGACGTTTTCTAATATGAGACAGATGATGCTCTACGATTGGATCGTGATGTTCTACGGTTAAGATCGTAGTTACTTTGACTTGCATACTACGATGCTATCAGTCGATAACACTACGATTTCTCTTAAACTTTCATTCACTACGATCTTCTCTTGCTCGTGTTGTTGACTCTACC
Organism: Panax quinquefolius; assembly: GCA_020205615.1. Lineage (NCBI taxonomy): Eukaryota > Viridiplantae > Streptophyta > Magnoliopsida > Apiales > Araliaceae > Panax > Panax quinquefolius. The sequence continues at coordinate 71,384,810 of CM035169.1, read as the reverse complement.
TTCCCGAGAGCACACTACGATCGTTGACTTATAAACTTCACGTTTCCTTCAGCACACTACGATCGTGGAGTTAGCTTGGTGAACGTTGGGACCACTCTACGATTTCTGAAGAGTCCCCTTTCAAGCCAGGCACACTACGATCTTCAGGCTCTACGTTTTCTACCTTGACTTCTGCAATGTTGATCAGATTGATGCACTACGATTTCTTCAAGACTAATCTATTACATCTCAAGATCAACCTAACAGTTTTGATCTTTCTATCTATACATTCTAGAACAGAATGATACACGTCGAAAGCTTAGATCAACCTAACAATTTTGATCTATCACTAAGTCCTTGTACATATATTCTTTAAAGGACCTTACAAATAATCATGAACACATGCATTAAAACATCAAATCATAATATACATTCTCCCAACAATCTCCCCCTATTTGATGTTGACATAACCAAGGAGATTTGTTGTCATGATTATTAGTGACTAGATGCATTTGCAGGAATTTAAACATGACTTAGTATTTCAGTGAGCAGCTGAAATTTCTAGATAATAAGTATGAATTTATTGATGAACAGAAGATATTACAATATAGCATTACATCAATAAAACATTAAACTCTTAACTTATCTCTATTTTTGGTCTCTTGTGTGGAGGTGGATTTACATACTCCTTAGCCCTTCTCTTCATTTGAGCTTCCTCATTTCTTGTTAACTCTTCCAGCTCACTTAGACTTAGAACTGGATTCTCTTCATGTTTGCGCATGAATGCAGGATCTCCAGTTGGCATTGAGATCGTCTGATGAGTCACGTCTTGCGAGCTAGGAGTTGGCTCCTGATGACTCAAAGGAATAGCTGATACAATTGCCTGCTGACCAGATCGTTGAGTCTGATGATGTGATGGTCTTGCAGGAGGGCTTCCCCTTTCTTGAATTGCATGACCTCCTCTACCTCGGCCTTGGCTTCCTTGATCTCCTTTCCTTTCTTATTCTCCCCTTTATATACGCATCGAGGGTTGAATATCGACGAGATGACCCTATTTACTCCTTGGACAAGCTCGTTGAGTTGGCTTTGAGTTTGAGCGATGTCCTCCTATTCTCCTTGATGTTTTTCGACTCTAGCTTCTTTGTTTTGGAGGATTTGTAAGAATCTTATCATTATGCTTCTCTAATTGGCATAAGATTTACGGAAGTCATAAATGAAGCTTCGAGAGTTGAGAATATTGTCCAGCATAATTTGATGTTGACGATATTGGTTTTTCTGTATCTCAAGCATAGCCTCTCTTTGTTTAGCAGCAACCTAAAAATGGATCTCATCTCTGTCTGATATACTCTTCAGAATTTCTTTGATAATTTCCCTTAGCTTCGTAGTGAGCTTAGTATTCATTGTACTAGGGAATTTATTTGCAGCTTGTATCATTTGATTCAGTCGGATGTTCAGAAGGTCAGAGTGAGATTTCAAGCTTGCTTCGATGGACTTGATCATTTGCTCAGAAGTTTCTTTCAGATCATCCTTGGTGGGCAGGCTGGGGAAAGTATCAGTTGATTGAGGATTGTCCATTTGAGGGGTTCTTGGTGGAGATTGAGCTTGAAAGTTGTACAAAGCAAGATCAAGACTGAAATAGTCGTGCAATGAGGAGGATGGTGTATTAGTTGGAGGAGCTTGGGTTTGGACATTTGGGATTGGTGACTCTACGATTTCAATGTTTGACTCTACGATTTGGCTTGAGTCTGGAATCATAGAGTTGGTTATTTGAGGGAGCAGGGTAAGGTTGATTTCTTCTGGTTCTTTAGTTATAGAATTTTGGGATTTTGTAACTGGAAACTAATTTAATGGGTTAAAAATCACTTCCAGCCATTTAGGAAATTCATAGAATTGGTTAAACGAAGATGATGGCAGGTGATTAACTCTAAAGCTTGTAGGGATAGTCAATACCTCAGGTTTGCCATTTGATGAGGAATGGTCTATAATCAGCTTTTTGGCGAAGATGACTTCCCCTGGAAATCCGTGAGCCAGAACTGTGATTGCTGGATATTCCTTGAAGCTCCAGAACATGTGGTCCCATGATTTCAAAATTTGAGCTCGATGGTATGCCATCATGGGTAGGTAAGAGAATATCTGATTGTAAAGATAGCTTCTATATCCATCCTTGCCCTCATAAATAATTTGTAGGTCATCATCATCATCTTCTTCCTCTTCACTATCTCCATTTGAGGATTCCATTATCTCAATGGCCTCTGGAATGTTTGGCATTGGTTCATCTTCATCTTGAACAAGGACCTCTTCTTCAGTTATTGGGATATTGTGAGGCTCCCTCTCAATATGATCATCTTCTTGGAGGTTTAGAAACTCCCCCTCAGCTGGTACATCTTCTTCTATGTTCAGAAAGTCCCTTTCAGCTAGAACCTCTTCTTCATCGAGAGGCTTCTCCCCTCACTTTGGTGTATACTCAATCATGAGAAAGTTTTAGAGTTCTCCTTCAATTTGGAGCATTTTCCTCTTCGGTTGCTTAGGGCAGTTCTACTTTTACAGCCATGCTCTTGAGTCTTTGTTTTGCCTCGTTGATCAGCTACTTTCCTTGAAGCAGCTTCCTCCATTTCTGCCACACTTGGCCTGTTTTCAGAGAACAGCAGAGTCTCTACGATCGAAGACACTGTTGGTCTTTTGGACTTATGACCAGTCTTGTTCTTCTTTACGATTTATGAAATGGTGGCTTGATCTTCTTCAGCTTCTTCTTGCCGTTGCATCTTCCTTAGCCTCCTTAGAGTCTCTATGTCAGAGGACTCTACAGGAATGTTAGTTGTTGATCCTTGAGGCTCTTCAACTTGTCTTGTTCTCAGCTTCCTCTTGCCCTTGCTTTTTCTAGCAAGGGTAGAGGGTTCTCCCTTGTCTGCTTCTCCTTCTTCTTCAACTTCTTTGACAACAGACATTCCTCCTTGAAAGCCTGCTTTCTTTTGTTCCTCAGATCTCCCACTTGACTCTGTCATCATTCGAACGAACTCAGTAGGGTTTCTTTCCCAGTTTTTGAACAACTGCTGTGTCATTCTTCGGTTTGGGTTGATGGCTCCTCCTTCATTATCCCCAATTTTGTCACCCAATGCAGATTGCGAGAATGATGCTAATGAACCTCCCATCTGACATCTTTGGGATGCTCTTTGATTTCCTCGAGCCACGATCCACTTCTTAGATCCATTCGAGCAATCTGACATTATAGTTGAGTTGAGTTACATATCTATATTGTCATGAGCTTAAAATTTGAGCCTCATTCTTGAGTCGTGACACGAGCTCTTATAGCAGATGCATTTCCCAATAATGTCAGCCAAAAATTCATACCTCTGAGGGAACTCATTCTTTTTGTAGCCTTTCACAGAGGGGTTCTTCTTGTGATGCATCTTCTTCAGTCCCTTTTAAAATCTTATGCTATTTAGAAATGGATGCCTCACATTCTTGAAACCTAGGGCCAGATTGACATCTTCTTCCCCTAGCTTTATTTCAACTCCTCTAACTCGTGTGGTGATGGTGTTGTTTTTGGACACTCCATTTTTTGTAGAACTCCTTCACCAATTTAGGATAGATGAGTGTATCAGTGTTGAGCGCCTCTTCGAGACCTTCCTTCTTTAGTAAGGCTAAGATCTTGTGAAACTTTGGTGGAGCGGTTTTGAATTCGTCAAAAGCAGTGCATGAGCAGAAATCGCATTAGAAGCGACCATTGATTCTTTAGTTGAGAAGAGAGATCTTCTTGAGCTTTTATGCGAGTTAGGGTTTTGCTTTGAGAGAGAGAGAGAGAATGAGAGATAATCTTTTGAACTTCAGATTTTAAAATCACGGTTCCAATTTGTACTTGTAGCTTCCCTCTCTCTTTTTGACTTAGTGGGACAGGTGTTGCATTTTGCTTGGCTCTACAATTTTGACTGTTTAGGAACGTACTGATTTTCCCTTTGAGTCTTCAGTGCTGAGATGTCCTCAGGATGACTACGATCGTAGAGATAGTCTTCTGATTGTTGAGTCGGTTCTCCATTCGTGGAGTCTGTCCTACGATCGTCGAGTCTGTCCGGCAGTTGTTGAGTCTGATCAGCATTCGTAGAGACTGTCTATCGAGTTTATCCGGGTGATCGTTGAGTCGATCGGCATTTGTAGAGTCGTCTGTCTGCAATCGTCAAGTCATCTACGATCGTCGAGTTCTGCCCTACGATCGTCGATGCATCGGATCCTAGTTATGAGTTTTTTTTTTTGGGACTAAGCATTCTTTTTAAGGTAACTCAGGAAGGGCCAACCTCTTGGTGTGTTTCAAGGGTTAGGTTTGTCCCTGAGGCACCTCTTGGAGAGATTGCTTTGTTATAAAGCTTGTCATCACAGGATTCACTTTGCTTGTTGAAAGGGCTTTTGGGTCATCGAAGTGCGCACTTATGAAAGTTGAGTCTATCTTTGTGATCGTTGAGGTAGTTATTTATTCGATTTCTACGATCGTGATCTTTCCTTTATCATGTCTACGATTTTGAGTGCAGCCTTTATATCTGTCATGGTTAGCACAATCTAGAGCATAGATTCAAGGTTGAAGATTTAGCATGCCTAGCTCACTTATTAACTTGTTAAATCTGGATTCATCTAATGGTTTAGTAAAAACATCAGCAAGTTGATTTTCAGTAGGGATATATTGTAAAGAAATAGTACATTTTGCACATGATCCCTAATGAAGTGATACCTTATCTCTATATGCTTGGTTCTAGAAAGCATAATAGGATTATGAGTTATTGCTATGGCACTTGTATTATCACAGTGTATAGGTATAGACTTGAAATCAAACCCATAGTCACTAGTGATTTCTCATCAAAGGATAACGACACAATGACTCCGGTGACAATGTATTAAACCTGCGCGGTTGAAGTGGACTTTGAGTTTTGCTTTTCTTTGAACCAAGACACAAGTACATTCCTAGTAATTGACAAGTGCCACTGGTACTCTTTCTATCTATTTTGCATCCTACAAAGTCAGCATCTGTGTATCCTATTAGTTCAAAAGAGGATTACTTGGGATACCACAGCCCCAAGTAGGGTGTAACCTTAAGATACCTGAAGATCCTCTTTACAGCAGACAAATGTGACTCTTTAGGGTTAGCCTGAAATCTAGCACATATGCATGTTGTAAACATTATATCTGGTCTACTGGTAGTTAGGTATAAAAGAGAACTTATCATACCTCTGTATTGAGTTGTATCAACATGTTTACCATTCTCATCCTTGTCAAGCTTGGTTACAGGAGCAATTGGTGTTTTCATGGGAGAGGCTGATTCCATGCCATACTTCTTTAATAAGTCTTTGATGTATTTGGCTTGGTTGATGAATATTCCTTCATCGATGCTGCTTCACTTGCGATCGAGGAAGAAATTGACTCACCCATCGTACTGCTCATTTCAAACTTGCTCTGCATTAGCTTGGAGAATCTCTTACATAACTTTTCATCAGTAGAACCAAAAATGATATCATCAACATATATTTGAACTAATAAGACTTTGTCCTTATGCTTTCTAAGAAACAATGTGGTATCTACTCTACCTCTAGTGAACCCATTTTCTATTAAGAAGTTAGTCAGTGTTTCATACCATGCTCTAGGTGCTTGTTTAAGACCATATAAAGATTTATCTAATATATAGACATAATTGGAAAGAGATGGATTGATGAAACCTGGAGGTTGTTCTACGTAGACTTCTTCTTGAAGCTCTCCATTTAGGAATGCACTCTTGACATCCATCTAAAAGACTTTGAACTTCATGTGAGCAGCAAAGGCAAAAAAGATTCTGATAGCTTCTAGTCTGGCAACAGGTGCAAATGTCTCATCATAGTCAATACCTTCTTCTTGAGAATAGCCCTTTGCCACTAATCTTGCCTTGTTTCTTGTAATGACCCCATCTTCATCCATTTTGTTCCTGAAGACCCACTTGGTTCCTATGACAGGATGACTCATTGGTCTTGGTACCAATCTCCACACTTTTCTTCGTTCAAATTGGTTGAGTTCTTCCTGCATGGCTTCTATCTAACTGGAGTCTTCCATGGCATCTTCTATCTTCTTTGGCTCTATCTGTGACAGGAAGCTTAGGTAGAAGCATTCATTCTGAGTAGAAGCTCTTGTTTTGACTCTTGCCCTCAGATCTCCAATGATTAGATCCTGAGTGTGATCTCTTGCCCATCTGTTCCCGGTTGGGACATCTGTTCTGATGCCTTCCTGTCTTAAGTCTTCAAGGTTTATCTCTTCTTCTTGGATTGGAGGCTCGCTGTCTTGAATGGACCTCTCTACGATCTCATTATCACGCTCTACGATTTCACTATCTAGCACTACGATCGTAGTGTTTAGCTCGACGACTTCATTTGTAGTGTCTTCACTATCGGTCGTAGTGACTTGAGGCACTGTTTTGTCTAAGTCAGTTTCATCAAAGATGATATGTATTAAGACTTCGACACTCAATGTCTTCTTGTTGAACACTCCATAAGCTTTGCTGTCTGTGGCATATCCAAGAAAGATCCCTTCATCTGACTTGGACTGGAATTTTGTCAGATACTGCTTTCCATTGTTGAGAATATAGCATGCACAGCCAAAGACATGGAAATAGCTGACACTTGGCTTTCTTCCTTTCCATAGTTCGTAGGGTGTCTTCTTGATCGTCGAGTGAATTAATGATCATTACGTGTGTAGCATGCGGTGTTGTGACTTACGCTTAGAAGTATTGAGCGAGATGAAATGGCGCTCTTAGTAGAGTCCTTCCAGCCTCTATCAGGGTTCTGTTCTTTCTTTCAGCAACTCCATTTTGTTGAGGAGTTCGTGGAGCTAAGAAGTTATGACTGATGCCATTGTCTGTGCAGAACTGATCCATTTCTGAGAAATCGAATTCTCTGCCATGATCACTCCTTATGGCCTTGATTTTCTCTCCTTTTTCGTTCATCACCAGTCTGAACATCTTGATTAATTCGGAGCTTGTCTCATCCTTTGAAGTTAGGAAGAATACCCATGTGAATCTGGTGTAGTCGTCGACTACGACTAGAGAGTATCTTTTTCCTCCAAGACTGGTTGTTGGGATTGGCCCAAAGAGATCCATGTGGAGCAACTGCAGGGGTTTGTCAATGGAGTTGGCAGTCTTGCTCTTGAATGAGCTTCTAGTTTGCTTTCCAAGCTGGCAGGCATTGCATGGCCTTTCCTTCACAAAGTTGAACTTGGGTAGACCAGCTACGAGATCCTTTGATTCCAGTTTGGACATGCTTTTGAAGTTTAAGTGGGACAGTCTTCTATGCCATAGCTAGCTCATTTCCTCGGATGCTTTTGCCAGAAAACATATTGTTTCATCAGAGCTTAGTTAACCAAAGACTATAGTATAAACATTTCCTTCTCTTGTTCCGGTTAGCTTTATGGCAGATGTCTTCAGATCTCTGACTTGACATTGATTGTTGAGAAATGTTACTTGATGACCCTTGTCGCAGAGTTGGCTGATGCTTAGAAGGTTGTGTTGAAGTCCTTCCACATAGGCTACTTTGCTGAAAGATATTGCACCATTGCCAGCAGAGCCACATCCTCTTGTCTTGCCCGAGCCGTTATCTCCAAAATGACTGAGGGACCCTCCTTTTCTACATAGTTAGATAGCAGAGCTTTGTTCCCTGTCATATGCCTTGAGCATCCACTGTCTAGATACCATGTTGAGGTCGTAGAGCTCTTTTCCTGTCGAAACATGTTAACCTTCATTTTGGTACCCATATTTGCATGGGTCCTTCTGTGTTAGTGCCTTTGGGAACCCAAACTTGTCTAGTCTTGGGTCTCATATGCATGGAGTTATAATAACACTTTGTAGCTTTATGACCATACTTATCACATATGACACATCTATTATGATGCATGCCTGTGTGTGTGTGATTCATCCTCCACTTGGACTTGTGTGGTTCCTTAGTTAGCCTTCTATTGAACTGATTCTCTTTCTTCCACGTGTCCTTACGTTTCATAAATAGTGATGAGTGAGCCTTACCTCTACTGTACCTTCCCAATAGATTCGTAGAGTTAGTTTTGCTTGACTCTACGATTCTTCGAGGTTGGTAGGTAGAGGTTGGGTTACTCTTCTCCTTTATGAAACCCAAACCAGCGTGTGATCCTTTACTTCTTTGAGTATAACTAGAATCAGTAGAACAAGGTTGAGCTGGTTCTTCCAACTGTGAGGATTTAACAAAAGCAATGCCTCTACTAAAGCCTGAGACATTACCAGAGCTAGTTTCCATTATCTTTTCCACACTTAGCTCTGAGATGGATTCCCCAAAGCCTAAGCACATTACGTCGAATGTGCTTCTCTGAATAGAGAACAGGCAGTCCATGAATGATGAGGATTTATTCCATGCAGAGATAGTCTTCTCTAGATCTTCAATTTTAGAGGTTAGCTTAGACTCTCTTTGTGCATGATGTGTGTTTGTCTGCTTTAAAGTTTCATTCTCAGCTTCAAGCTTGGAGAGAAGATCAGTACTTAGAAGGGCTGTTTCAAGCTCTTCTTGAACTTTCTTCTTCTCCTCTTGAAGAAGTGAATGATCCTTGGACAACACTCTGAACCACTTCATATATTGATGTAGATCATTGGTTATGCCATGCAGTGCAGTTCTTAAGTCATTCATATCTACATCAGGTGAGTTGAAATCAAATACCTCATCGAGATTTACATTGTGAATGTTGAGGCTTTGTTTGTCCTTTGCATGTTTGGCCATTAAGCACAGATTGGCCATTTGTGATTCATCTTCATCTCCAGAGTCAGCATTTGAATCATTATCTGAATCACTCCATGATCCTCCAGCTACCAGGCCTTTGTCTCTTTTATGAGGCCTCTTGTTTCCTTTGTATTCCTTCTTTCCATGCTGTTTCTTCTTTAGTTCTTCTCTTAGGGGTTTGTTGCAGTTGGCAATGAAATGCCCAGGCTTCTTGCAGTTGTAGAATAGATCATTTATTTGCTCCTGGCTATTGTAGTTGCTAACCTTCTTTTGCTTTCCGGCTTTCCCTTGACGCATGAACCTTCTTAGTTTTCTTACCATAATGGCAAGATCGTCATCATCGTCTTCATCATTGTCAGATTCAATCTCAGTGATGACTTTTGATACACTTTCAGTTGCTTTGAGAGAAACACCATTTTCCTTCCTTCTTCCTTCTGAAAGGGTTTCAGCACGTTTGGTCAGCTCCAGCTCGTATGTCAGGAGATTTCCATACAGTTGTTGAACTGTCATCTCGTTAAGATTCTTTGACTCTCTTATTGCAGTGGTCTTGGCATCCCACTTGCTCGGTAGGGCTCTCATTAACTTTATGGTCAGATCTTTGTTAGGATAGATCTTTCCATATGCTCGTAGAGAGTTGAGCAGAATGTTGAATCTTTCATAAGTGACAGTTACATTTTCGCCTTGCACATGAGCAAACATCTCGTACTGCTGTATTAGAAGAGACTGTTTGTTCTCTCTAACTTCTTCAGTTCCTTTGTGCATGATCAGCAGTGCTTTCTAGACTTCCTTGGTCGCATTTTTGCGATTTACAACATTGTCAAATAGATCGTCCTCAAGGATTGGAGCAGGATGTTCTTAGCCTTTTTTGTCAAGTTGATGACTTTCTTTTTGTGTCTCATCCATTCTTCTTTCACTTTGATTTGTACTGTTGTTTGGCTCTTCAATGGTTGGTGCAAGCTTTGTTGGTATATAGGGCCCATTAAAACGGTCTCAAATAGATCTTCATCTATTGAGTCCATATAAGCTTGCATTCTAACTTTCCAGTTAGCAAATTTATCCTTATTGCACATTGGTGGCTTGATGCCTCCCGGTCTGGATTAAGCTTGAATGCAGTGCCATTTGGATCTACTAAAGCGCGTAAGTCGTAAAATAGAACCCACCTTTCGATACCAATTGTTAGTTCTTAGTAGGCACAAGTTATCTAGAAGGGGTTGAATAGATATTTGAAAATCTTTTTCTATTTTAAACTTGTTCTTAGATAGTGATTAAAACTTAGCGGAATTAGTATTTGTTTTAATCTTCTTTACCAAGCAATGGAGTTATGAAGCGAGTAAAGGCGGTTATAGCGAGATATAGCGAGTTATAGCGAGATATAGCGATTATAGCGAGATATAGATGACACGATTGTTTTAAGTGGTTTGAGCACTCAAAGCTCCTAGTCCACTCTTACTCAAGCGAGTAAGATATCCACTAAGGATGTCTTTTACAATCTTACGAATCACATAGATTCCTTCTAGACCGGTGAGCCAGGAACTTCTCTAGTTCACTCTTGAACTCTTCAAGTCCGATGAGACTTGGCTTTCTTCTGATTTCTCTGAACTCTTCAAGTCCAGTGAGACTTGGTACTCTTCTTCAGTTAATTGATGGTTGTTGTTGTTGCGTTTTGAAGTTTACTACTCAATTTGCTGTGTAAGCACTGGTTCGTTAAGAACTGAGTAGCTGAGCAAGCTTTTCAATATCTCAGATCGTAGAGTTGAGCCTTAGAGAATTGTTCACGTTGAATGTTTGATTGCTTGCTTGTTTCTCTCTCTCATCTGTCTGGTCTGTATATATGTGATGTTGAAAACTATCCGTTGGATCCATCCATTGTGGCATTAAATGCTTCTAAACTTTTCGTGCTACGATGGAGACATTTCTGCACATCTCTGAATTCTGCATTCTGGCTCACTGACACTGCAGGCTGCTTTCTCACCTACCACCTGAAAAGGTGTTTTCTCCCTCTTATCTATAGTATTATCCTTAGCTTCTTCAATACGCTTCTTTGTTGCATACTAAGGATATTTCATATATTCTGGGACTAATGAGCACTCTGACATCACGTGATCCATTCCTCGTATGTTGAATTAACAACTCACGAGGTGAGGCAGCGTTTTCGACATGAGGCGAGATGATGCTCTACAATTGGATCGTGATGTTCTACGGTTAAGATCGTAGTGGCTTTGACTTGCATACTACGATGCTATCAGTCGAGAACACTATGATTTCTCTTAAACTTTCATGCACTACGATCTTCTCTTACTCGTGTTGTTGACTCTACGTTCCCGAGAGCACACTACGATCGTTGACTTATAAACTTCACGTTTCCTTCAGCACACTACGATCGTGGAGTTAGCTTGGTGAACGTTGGGACCACTCTACGATTTCCGAAGAGTCCCCTTTCAAGGCAGGCACACTACAATCTTCAGGCTCTACGTTTTCTACCTTGACTTCTGCAATGTTGATCAGATTGATGCACTACGATTTCTTCAAGACTAATCTATTACATCTCAAGATCAACTTAACAGTTTTGATCTTTCTATCTATACATTCTAGAACAAAATGATACACGTTGAAAGCTTAGATCAACCTAACAATTTTGATCTATCACTAAGTCATTGTACATATATTCTTTAAAGGACCTTACAAATAATCATGAACACATGCATTAAAACATCAAATCATAATATGCATTTTCCCAACAGATGTATCTCTCAAAATCAAAGAGAGAGAGATCACATCTATCTGAAGGACATACATGAGCAGAAGGCAGAAGCTCTACGAGCACAGAAGGCCAACGAAGAACAACTCCAAGTCCTCTCTGACAAGATTGACAATATGAATCAGTCTTTCTCAGTACAACTTGAGCTAAGCCAACAACAACTCAAGTTTGAAGTTGCTAACTCCTCTTACCTGCTGGAGCAGCTTATGTCCAACATGGAGAAGCTCTCTCAAGTGATTAATGACAAAAAGGGGGAGAAAAAGAGGAATAGAAAGAGGAAGAGCAAGAGGCATTCAAGGAAGAGCAAGGAGAGTAGAAGGAGTGAAGATAAAAAGGCCAAGGGAAAGTCAAAGAAGAAAAGAACAGAAGAAGTAGCAGAGTCATCATCTAAGGGGAGCTAAAAGATGATGATCATATGATCGCAGAGTTTGAGGGGGAGCAAATTAAGAAAGAAGATCATGAGTCTGAAGGGGAGAAGAGCGAAGATAGAAAGTCATCATCCCAGGGAAAAAGGAGCAAGAATATCAAACAGATGATTAGCTGATCAACATACATCCTGGAAACATACATAGAGCCAAAGAGGTGCATCTCTAACTAGTTAGGTATGTTCTGGATCCAGGATGTAAAATATCAGTGTATTAAATTCCACATCATTATAATAGACATTCATGATTATCTATTCTAGAAATACAGCTGCTCACTATATATAAGATTCATTCATAATATGCATATGCACTAATTGTTTTTGTCATAATCAAATAGAGGGAGATTGTCAGGAATAAGCATGTGAATGATATTCCTATATACATATGATTTGATTATGATATATATATATATATATATGAATGAATATGCAAGTATGCTTACATTAAGAAAAGCTGTAAAGTCCTTTGATAGATAATAGAAACATATATACAAGGACTTAGAATGAATTCATCAAATGTGTTAGGTTGATCATACATAAGAAAACACAGCTTTGTAAAGTCCTTAAAAAGAATTGATGTACAAGGACTATAAACATAGAAAGATCAAGCATGCTAGGTTGATTTTATGATGTTATAGATAGGCTTGTCTAATCGTCAAGCACTACACCAGAAATCGTAGTCTGCCAGGAATGTTAAGGAAAACTCGAGAGCTATCAAGGTAGAATCGAAGTCTGCAAGATAGTAGACTCGAAGTTCGTAGACTGCCAGGAGAGATGAGGAAGGATCGTAGTGTGTCGAGGAGAAATTCCTCAGGGTCGTAGTCTGCTGAGGAAGTCATGTTCAGAATCATAGAGACATCCTACCTACGAGCCAACCAAGCATCTGCCAAAGCCAAGTCAAGAATCGTAGACTACACTAAGAATCAGAGAGTCTACTGATCATACCAAAGGCAGAGATCATAGTCGAGCAAGATCTGATGTAGACAACAAGCTCAATGATAGTAGAGTGTCAAGATCTGATCTCGAAGTCGTAGTGTCTGCACGGCCGAAGCTGAATCGTAGAGTGTAGAACTGAGACTTCAATAGATTTGCTCACAATGCCAAGGCAGAATCGTAGAGCAAATACGATTCTCAACAAATGAGCACTCCGAGAATATCCAAAGGAATGAAGCCTCTGGTTGGCACTTCAAAGATGTATCCCACCTAAAGGAAACCATAGAGCACTCAACGAATGGTATGTAAGCTAACAGAAGATATAAGCACCAACCCAATCAGCATCTAGATTGATTTGTGAAGCCATTCGAGATGAAGTCTTCCACAAGTTGATCAGAAGAAGACTTCAGTAGCTGTCAAGTGGTAAGATGACCAAGATCTTGGAAGTAACCAGGATCGTAGAGTTTTCCAAACAAAGAAAGAACTAATGGAGTGTACACAGAGATAGTGGTCAACTTCTGAAGAACAAGGCTAAAGTGATTAAGCATTGGGTCAGTCCATTGATGATAAGTGAACGGGAGATCACAAAGAGAAAGCGAGTTGGACACGCCACAAATCTGAAGTGTCTTTCTATTCAGAAGGGACCAGAACAAAGAAGTCAAGCCATTAACATCTAAGAGCTGTCGAGGCAAACAGAAGTGTTAAAGCACTGCATAAGAGAAGGATGAGGTGTTGTACACTGAAGATCCAATCAACACTCCTCAAGATCGTAGTGTTGTCTCTACCAGTCAACAAGACACTACGATCAGGTCCATAAAGACATGGATCAGAATCGTAGAGTTCAAACAACTGAAGATTGAAACATTGGAAACAGTTCAATCTGAAGGTTGATATTCGGACAAGAGCTTATAGAAAGCATCGATGCAAAAGAACAACCTCTGATTGAGAAATCAGAGGGAGGAAATAAAGTCTTTGACCTGCCCGAGGCATAAAAGTGACATCTCTGATGGGGGTAGGTGAAACAGTGGACTACAGTGTCAAAAAGTCAGAAAAAGAGATGTCATGTCACATCTGCAGTATGCACCAAATAACTCGAGATCTATGAAGCAAATCTAAAATCTTTCAATGGCTACTTTCCAACGGGAAGATTGGGAAGAAGTATAAATCAACAGAGCTTCAAAGATCAAAAGCTGCTGATGATTGCTATGTTGCAGAATCATTGAGTTGGTAGAATGCTAACGTTGACTCTACGAGTTCCACCTGAGCTTAAAAAGAACAAGTCTCAGTGACAGTGAGACTACGAAGGTGGAAGTGAAGCATCTTTGAAGAAGTACTTAAACAGACCAAAGCTTCACTCAACAAAGATGAGAATGCCACTTGAATTGGCATCTAAGCTAGGAGTCGAGAAGGACAAGAAGATAGGATTCAGAAGAGTGGCAAAGAACAAGGCAGATCCTAAGAGCCACTCTACGATTCACCATGAACCCAAAACTGAAGTAGAGCAAGTGCAGAACCATGTCTGCCAACATGTTAAAAAGGGTTTTGGAAATGGTGATGGTGCACAGTTGACTCTACATGAAAATGAGCAGAATAGTAGAAGATCAATTGCACCAAAGATGATGTGGTCCAGTCTCAAAGAAGAATGCAAAGAGGACCACACCAAGCTGCTAAGTACAAAAGATGATCAAGCTTAAACACATCTTAGCAGCTCAACAACAACTACAACAACAACAAGAAGCCAGGGCCTGAGGGAGTCCTTGTCCGGATGGACTAAATGAAGTTCCAAGCCTGCTGGGCTTGAAAAGTTCCTAGGGAACTAGAGAAGTTCCAAGGCTGCTGACATTAAAGAGTTCTTAGTGAACTGAAGTCCCAAGGCTGCTGGCCTTGAATGAATCTTAGTGATTCAGGGTGTTGCCCTTCCTTAGTGGAAATCCTGCTAGTTGAAAGCAGAAGAGTAGATTAGGAGCTTGTGTCTCTGAACCACTTAAAACCCCTTGTGTCTTTTACCTTATGTCATTTACATTATGTATATTAACTGCTATAACTGCTATGTATGTTTTAACTGCTTACAACCAAACTAACTCTAAGAACAATGTATGATGATTATGAATATATCAATTAAGGGGATCTTTTACTTATTCTGATGTGCTTGAAAAGATTCTTATGTTTGTTATATGCTAAAACATTAGCTATACAAAATAAAAGAAAAAAGAATTTGAAATTAAAAAAGATTTATTCAACCCCCCTTCTAGATCTATATTGTGCCTACTAGGAACTAACATATGTTAAGAAGTTAGATATTTTGGTATAGTAAAGATTGAAGTTGATGGAGAAACATGGATTTTCTAAATCTTCTAGCTCTGCTAGATTTTCAAAATTCATTGACTTCGTACTGATGTTTACACTTCTGTTTTCTTGAAAAACATTGGATCATGTGATTGAACCAATGATGTTTAAAAATAATACCGTTATTCTTATGTCTATACTAATTGTTTCGGCCGAGAGAAAAATGATTTGAAAATTTTCAAAATGATTTCTAACCATGTGCATCATTTGATATAATGTATGGTAAACGATGGAGTCATCAATTCATTTGAACCTAGTGTTGGTTGTGATTGAAAGATCATCAGCCAATTTTGGTATGATGTAGTATGACAAAGTCACATAATGTCAGAATCCTCAACGTACTACTAATCTAGTACGGTATCATGATGTCATAAAAGAATTTTTGGTTTTCTTTTAATTTATGAAGAAGGTCAATTAAGTTGGCCAAATTATTTCGATTGATGTCTGAATTGTTGATAAAAGTCTAAGCTATTTGATTCGGCTAGATAACTGTCGAAAAATAATTGTGAAATTCAAGCATTCTTGAATATTTGTTCCAAACCAGATTGCTCTGGTGCGGATTCTGTTGTTGAAAAGCTGAGGTGAACAACCATATAAGGGTACATGTTTTTGGGGACAATGGTTCCGAGTGTAACGCATGTAGTCGTTACAAAACACTAAGTTGCGGCCCAACGTAGTGGTACAATAGGTTGGCCACCTAGTGTACGTGTGGAGGGTGTTTTTAGTCTTTGTGATTGATAAACACTCTGGTTTGTAGTGTGAATGATTGTGTTGAAGCACTAGTTCACGGTCTTGTTGTGACACCCCCAAATCCTAGTACTTCATTTCCTCAAGATTTTGTGTTCACTTAATCAAAACATTCATTTATAACTACCCAATTATAATAAAATTGAATAATAAAAACCTGCCCATACAGGATTAAACTCAAATAAAAATCTCTCAGGTTATCTAACCTTTAACAACAATCATTCAAATGCGGAAATTAAATAAACTTCATTACAATCTTTAAACCAAAGTCTGATAATAAAACTATGAAATCTATTACAAGTCTTCAGTACTTGCTCATCTTTCCTTTTCCCTTACTGGTGCTAGGTACGTCACTAGTTTTAACTTTAGCTGTAAGAAATTTTACAGGCAAGAGTGAGCAAAAAAGGCCCACTTGAAATAATAATAAATAAATCTTTAAACTTTTACATCAATTGCCAATATTAGGTTCAATAGAACTGAACAATGTATTCTATTAACTTTCTGAAAATTATAACATTCACTGAGGGTCTAATGACCACGAATCATGTCCACAGTTATAAGTAATCTTTCAACTTTAACTTTAACAGTCATAAGACTATAAGGACTCCACGTACTTAGGGGGATCAACCCTTCGTACAATGTATTGTGCACAACCATTTCAACGCTAAGCGTAAACCTCTATTAAAAGAGTTGTTCATCTCAGTATTTAGAATACAAGTCTGTACCAAAGTAAGTTTGGTTTGGATACATTACAGGGTAATTTAGAATTCAACGGTAATCAACTAAGGATTAGTTGATTACAAAAGAAATAACTGTATACTATGGAATAATCATAATTGAATTGATAGTTGTAAATTAACATCATGTTTTAGGTATAATCTAATAGCATAAGCATGGAATAATCATAACATTCAAGGTTATTGAAGATTGGGTACTAAACATGCATCATGAATAGCAAATTGAACGACAAAGTTGCTCATCACTAGAATACAGTGACTCGCTTGCTAACTAACGAGTTACATATTAAAGAACTTGTTCAATAATAAGATGAAAGATGTAGAATACTTGCATCCTCATGAACCACTAGATACAAGAGCTTTATCAATAATAAACAATCTAACTCCACGAAAGTGTAGAGGTAGCAACTTGTATAATTGAAATGGAATTAAAAGCAATAATGTGCTCAACGAAATTAAACTTGTACAACAAAGTTTTAGAGTTAGAAAACTTGCCTTTAGCACAAGCTAAACCTTACAACTTGAATCAATACACTATACATATGTCATCATGATATAATCAGTCATTACCAACATTTTATATCTATATAAACAAAATGTATACATCATGTAGGTTAAATTACCAATTCACATAATCAAACTACGTTAATACTAATTAAGTCTTGATAACATGCCCATTCATAGTTTAATACTACTGAAATCATCATTTAACATTCATATTATTAACACAGAACATTTATTTTCAAAATTTGTATACTTAAACAAAAGCGTCAAAAACTCATCGCTAACTTTCACACAACTTATTTCCGATTTACAACGTGGTTCGTGACTATGACAATTGAGATTAATACGCCTATGGCTATGCTCATGAGCCATTGGTTAGCGCTACGGCGTGGCGTCGGTATTTAGTATAAGATTTGTCTTCTTTGGTCGTCGTGAGCATGGCCAGACTCCAGAATCTGGCGACCAAGCTCGGTAACAGTATGAACAAAAGCCAAATTGGCCTAAAAGCTCGAATCTAATAGATTGATTAACATGTAATACACATATAGACTTCATATAAACATATTGTGAAGACTTCTAACATGTTTCTACTTATAAAATAACATAAACATCAAAGTTACAACACCCAATTTCAATGTTTTTGGCAAAAACTCCATTGTTGACATTTTTAATGAAAATCAACACTGTGATTTTGTTTTTCAATCAAAACGGAAATTTCAAAACATCATAGTTATGATTATACAAACTCTATCAATTTCCATAATCAATTTATCAATTTAACAACTCATTAAACCTTAATTTCTATTTTAAATTAAGCCATACTCATATATTTTTCATATGAACACTCTGTAATATATTTTCTTCACAAAACACATACATACATGAATTAATTTCTCTATAATCATGCATAAACTCATGAAATAACCTTATAATCAATAATCATACAAAACTATATACATAACAACAATTTATCTTTTATAAAATTTTCACAA
The DNA here is from genome assembly GCA_020205615.1 of Panax quinquefolius. Lineage (NCBI taxonomy): Eukaryota > Viridiplantae > Streptophyta > Magnoliopsida > Apiales > Araliaceae > Panax > Panax quinquefolius. The sequence goes on along the minus strand of CM035169.1, from coordinate 71,366,652 downwards.
AGAACTTTTTGGAAGAAGAAGAAAACTAACTTTTTAAAGAAAAGATTAAGCTCCTACCTTTGATTAAGAAGATGATGGTTATTCTCAAGCTTCTTCTCTCAAATTCCTTTCTCAAAAACCTGTTAGAATCACTCACTTTCTCTCTAGAGTTTTCTCAAATTTTTCTCTGTGTTCTTCTTCTTCTTCTTCTCTCTTCTCCCAACTCTAGTTTACGTAATAAAAATATAACGTATATGGATATAATGTATATATTAAATATATAATATAACTCTAACTTAACTGACATCAGTTATTTTTACTTTGAAAATCAAAAGCCATAAGGCTTGTTTGGCTAACCACTAAAAATAATCAATTAACCCTTATGCCTTGTTTGGTAAAACACAATTAGATTAAAGACTTAATAGGCATTAGGCATTGTTTGGCAAAACTGAATTAAACTCCCTTAATTTATTATAATAACTCCTTTATAGCAAGGTTATTTGTCACACTTCTATTTAATTAAATAATCAATTTAATCAATTCAAATATTAATCTATTAAATTACTTTAATACATAAATCATTATCACAAAACTATAATTTCTTTATAATTATAATTTTATTTAATCAACTAACACTTTATTTTAATCACAATTCCAATTAAAATACTATAATTCATTTAATCATTATTAGCTCTCTAACTTAATTATTAAATTAAATTAGTATATAACCTCTTAACAATTAATTTTCTTAGCTCCTTAATTATTTACTCAACAAATAATTAACTAAGTCACATCAACTCAAATTGCCATATAATATTGCAAATAAATATTTAATATTTAATATTTAATTATTTATTCAACAAATAATTAACTAAATCACATCAACTCAAATTGAATAATTATTTATTCAACAATAATCATAATCCATTAAATACTTATATAAATCAATAAATATTTAATATTACACTTTAAAATTCTAGAATGTTACACTTGTGACCCCTCAGTATAATTTGGAATCTGAGTTATTCATACTACTTCCCGATTATTGAAAAATCGTGAAAGATTCTTGTTCTTATGTGTGATGAATGTAATGAGTAGAATGTTCCTTAGAAAGGAGAATGTGGTAGAATGCAAGTGAGCAAGTTATAATAAAACTTTCGAAAAGAGAATGAATAAAATTATTCAAAAGAATATGTAATATTAGGAATAGTACTGAGTAGAGGAGATTTCGGTGATTCTGAGGACGAAATTTTTATAAGGGGGAGAGGATGTAAGAACCCGAATTTTCAGAAAATATTAAAATAAGAATTTAGTAAATAAAATTCTTAAGGCATGTGAAGGGTTCAAATAAGAATATATATATGTGTTACAAGGTGTGTGGTATTGTGTTACATAGGGTAATATGAGCTATGTAATAAGTGATGATGTTTTTAATAAATATATATATATCATTATTATATATTTATTATGAATTATAGAGATGAATTAGTAAAGAAGATGGATAGAAATTTATCTATTGATTATGTGAAATTATTTTATAATAGTAAGTTGGTGACATTAAATATCTTTGATAATCACCAATTCCTGAGTATTTGTACGAGTACGTATCAAGTCTAAGGTAGTGCAACCGTACTCTTTAATGGTGGATGTATAGGAGCTGGGATAAACAATTCCTTCAGCGAGCGGAGGTATATACGAATTAGTAACCGATCTAACTCACTATGAAAAACAGTGTAGACGAGACGAAAACTAACTTGTTGGTTGTTTGTGGGAAACCACTCAGTGTACTATATTGAGTACTATTAAAGACTCAAGGTGTGCTAGGTTTAGACTTATATGTGTGTACGTTGTTGACGAGAAAAGGAAATCGATATACCTTTAAAGTGGTTAAAGAATTATTACGTAATTCGTTACACGGCGAGAAGTGAAGATGAAAAGAATGAATCTATGTGTTATATATTCGAGTGTTGTGTTATTAGTGATATGAAACCGTAAAGGAGATGTATAGTTGGTTAAACTAATAAGGGAGATAGAGTTTTAAAACTCGAAGTGTGATCCTTAAATTATTAAGGAAATTACTAACCAATGATGTGGAATCAAAGAGGACATTAATGTTAGACGCGTTAACACTTAAGGAGGATGTGTAAAGTATTTAGAAGTGTAGATTCGGGATTCGGTGATGCGAGAACATGTCATCTCGATTTTGGTATGGTAGCAATTTGCACCATTTCAAAGTCATGACCGTAGTAATTTTACACCAATCTATAGAAAACTCTGAGTCAGTTTGTAAAGATGTGATTGCAAGCCATGCATACTAATAACTCTTATAAGGTCATGAATGATGAGTAAGTGTTCATGAAGAAATTTAGTTAGCAAAACATGACTTGAATAAAGATTTAATTAATTAACCCGGATTAAATATGATTAATTAAGTGATATTATAGAATATTATATTCTATTAATTAGTAGAGTGTATGATAAATATTGCAATGAAAATAATTGATTAAGATTAATTAATCGTGGTAATATTAAAAGGTGATAATGGATTGAAAGTACCCATTTGAATGATATTTAGTTCAATTAAAATATTAATAATATTACTATGTGTAATATGGGAAATGTAGACAGTAATGATATATAATACCTATGGCTTAAGAACACATGAAGTGTGACATTTAATTGGGACTAATGATATAAAGTATCAAGTGGTACAATAAAATCATAAGTGATTGTAATGCAGAAATGATTAAATATTTGTGTATTCTTGAAACTGGGAAGGAAATTAAATGTTTAAATAAACATTAATATTAAATAATTTGATAATGTGGTTATACAAGTAGTAAAAATAATTATGGGGGATACCCGGGCAATGACGCCTAACTGCGATATTTTATTACATGTATTTAATGTACATGGATTATATGATGTGAGTATAAAATTTTTCTTTAAATTCATAATATGGTAACAATTGTACCTTAATATTACATTATGGGAATTAAAAGAACCAAACCAAGCCTTAGATGATCAAATGCTGAAGATTTTTGCTATGTCCCAAAATGAGTGACCCTTCTAGTACATGAACAGTGGGATATTTCTCTATTATGTAAAACTCAGCAAACTATAAATGCTAGAATGGTGTAGTGATGATGGCTAGACAATGGGTGGTTGGCCAACTCCTAATTAGCCAATGTTTCCTTCCATTATACCATAGGTTCCAACCACAGTGTAAATTGAATGCCAAGTCCATCATTCCTCTATAAATGGCAGCTATGTTCTTGAAATCACGTTGTTGAGAAAAATGTCTGTCAAATATTGAGTTTGAATATTTGAGTTGCTGGTGATTTAGGAGGAGTCTAGCAATCTCAGAAGGGGGGAAATTAAGCAAACTAAGCATTCAAGAAGTAATAATGCTAACCTATATGCTTTTAAATTCCTAAATTTTGAATTCCTAGAAAAGTATATAGAAACAGTGCTTAGTCCAAAAATTGATGTCTAAGGATTGTTATAATTCATGAATTGATGTTAGGTACTATTAAGATAGTCAAATACGAAATCAACGGAAGTTAAATGAACCAATTTGTTTGAGAAACAAATTCGGGGTGAATAAATTCACTACATTGTCAAAAAATGAACATTTGCATGAACATGAGTTATAGATTCATATTTGGGTTAGTTAATATTGATGTTAATTGATGGGGATTTAGTATGTTGTAGTTTTATGAGTTACAAACTCATAGAACCAAAAATGGACTGATTTGGATGTGTATATCTCATGTTATGATGATTGGAAGGAGTTTTGGTCTGTAAATTCGTGAGGAGCAGAGCCTGAGGAGCTGTTCTATGACCTGGGGCGTAGCTACGCTGCCCCCAAGGTTATTTAGGGCGCAGCTGCACCGGACATCAGTGTCTAGTGCACTGTTGTGACCTTCTATAGTAAATTTAGCATAACGTTTTCATACGAACTCTGATTGAGGTGATTCAAGATGATCCGGAACGAGGACTCATAGACCTACAACTTTTGTTCTTTAGGTGTTTCAGTTCGTGGTTGTTAGGAAGGGTCAAAACAATCATCGTTGTGACTATTACATAATAGGAGGCGAACAGAGGGCGTCGAACGAGCACATATGCAAGTATAGTGCTCCCGACGATGGAATATGTTATTCTAAGTGATGGAACATGAAAATGAGTGATATTTTACATGAAATATAAGATTTCCTTGCTCATAATAGAAAGCATTAGCATGACTTAATATGTGTTCTGAAAAAGAAACTTAAAGATTTTAAAAACAAACCTTGTAGAAACTTATGTGCTATAAGTTCTGAACTTAGTGGTTTATAAACATGACTGATTTCACACATAAATGAGCATGATATATGATTCATAGTTCCTTTGTTCATGACCACCTTATTAGGCTTTGTGTTAGAGAAGTTTTACAAGAAAAAGCTTAGTATAATAAGCTAGCATGCATGACTACTACATGATTTACACTCTAACCTTGCGAGCATGTTAACATGACTTGACAACATATGAATAGAGCTTTAAAGTGGTCTCGTATGTGTTGAATGTCATTGTTCAAGTTTAAAGTGGTTTCAAAAGAAAACTTGAACATATTTTTAAAATCTAGTTGCATCACATGGATATATAGATTCTAAAGTATTAATATGACATGTTATGTCTATAAAATCCCTAGATATGATTTATATGTGCTATATCGCATCATTCATGAAAAATAATTTCAAAAGCAACCATGTTTCAAACTTAAGTTGCATTACACATGAGTATTTAGATTTTAAAGGCTAGAGATGTCATGTTATGTTTCATTATGTCACTAAACATAAGTTTTATATGTTAAATATAATGGAAGTAAACCAAACATGAGGTTAAAGCATGTTTTAAAGTGTTAAACAATGCTAGTTATGAGTAAAAGATATGAATATGAATGAGCATGTGTAGTACAGATTATGTGACCTCTTTATGTGAACATAAGGTTAATTAATACACCTAGTTGTTATATAACCCTATTTGGTTTTGATTTCGTGAAAATCCTAAACTAGAGTCCCTAACATATAAGGTTGAACTTGAAGTGGTCATACAAGTATGTAAAGACCTCTAGTGTGTATGCATGAGAAGTATAAGTGTCTAAGTGTGTTAAAGTTTAGACTGAAACTAGGAATGCAAAGCTCAACCTTAGTTCAGCCAAAGGACGGTAGCAATTTGTCTTGCAAATCTCTAAGCTTAGACGAGGTGCATTCACGCCCATCCTAATGTTTTGGATAAGTTCTGTTTTTAATCAAAAGTTCAAGGCATGCTTATATGATTTCTTTAACTTCTATTATGTGGCCAATATGCTATGTAATATATAGGAATCATGCTAGTTGATAGAGATGATTGATAGTTTTGACTTTCAAAGGCAAAGTCCAAAAGAATGTTTTTATGATATAAAGCAACGATACGTTGTTTGAATTCGTAATCTGATTTATGCTATGAAAATATACGATAGGTGATGTTGTATGAAGTTACCACTAAGATTAGACGTTTATGTGTACGTTTGAACTTACCTAAATGAGTTTTAAATGTACCGAACACTTAGCGAGTCAAGTGCGTGATAGCTATATATGAATGTTGATGTCAAGTACGAGATGTTAAGGTATACCTATATGTACCTAGCTATTCCGAGAATATGATGAGAAAGTGGAATGTAGGTTTTACGAACCTAGTTAGAAAACAATGTAACATTGTTATTACATTGAGAATGCGTGAAATATGTTACTAATGGATATGAATCAATGATTATATAACTGTATAGGAATACACGAAGTGCAGATACGCGTTAAGCAGTTAAGTCGTAGTTCATAAACTACGAATTAGGCAAGTCTTTCAGTTCCTATTTAATATATGAATTTGATAACTGTTAGTTTAGCTGTATTATGCTATGCAAATGTTGATGTATATATATGAAATGCATATGAGATATGTATGAAATGTGAAAGTTGATCTTTGATGATATGTTTGTGATATAAATATTTATGCCTATTATATGTGAAGTAACATGCGTAGTAAATATTAATTGATTACGAATGCATGAACTGAATATTCTATTATATGCTATGTGCTGCATGAAAACTGTTAGAATTGATGGGCTGTCGAGCTCACCCTTGTAAATAACCACTTTTGCAGGTTGAGGACACACGGTAAAGGTTACGTGATACTTGATTGATAAAGTTCAATCACTTCAAAGGAGATTGATTTGATTAATTAAATATATTCTCTTGAACCATGTTTAGGTTCTAGTAGATATACTTGATAGTAGTTTACGATGTGTAATACATGTTAGCTTGTAAAGTTGTACTATGTGATACATAGAGAAATTGAATCGAGATGTAAAAATTTATCTGATGAATTGAATAGAATGAATCATAACATAATTTGATTCAAGGATATATAATTGATTCAAGTTAAGATATCAATAAAAGATTTATTTTCAAAAGAGATTGAAAAAGTTTAAATTATTCCGCATATTTATATAATATCGAATGTGATGTAAAACAGGAATAGTAAATGACCAAGTTATGAAACTTATAAAAGTTTGGGGTCATTGTGCAGATCCTGGTAATGGAAAGAATTTATATTCTAAACTATGTAATAAGTAAAGTTATATTCATTAAGTTATGAATAAGTGATATTAATAGTTTGACGATAATAGTATCGTGGCAGACTGGATCTGAGGTTTGAAGGGACCCGGATTTGGGGGCGTCACGGGTTGGTATCAAAGCTGTAGGTTATAAACTTAGGTAAGTGTACCTTAGGCTATAACCTGAGAGAGAGAAAGATAAAGATTATTATATATAACTGAAGATTCAAAGAAGAATCTTGAAATATCTAAGAGAATGATAATTCAAGAGTTTCCTAACTCCGGTAATAAAAATGTTAAGATTATGTCTATAATATGACAAAGATAATGAGAATGAACTCGAGTGGAGTTTAGTTGATAATGGGAAAGAACCCTAAGTTAACCGATGATCACGACGTGTTCGGATTGAGCTATGAAGTGATATATAGTCTATAACGACTAAGAGTGTATAGCCTGATGCTATAAGAGAATGTACAGTGAAATGGTACAATGTGAACTCAAGAGGAGTTGTATGTGATGAGATACGAAAAATTTGTATCGAGCTAAGATCAAGTTAAGAGTGAGATAAAGTTAAGTGGGATTTCAGTTGAGGACTCATGTGAGAGCTGAATTGTACAAACCTTTGTGTGGGTTGAGGCTTTGTGCTCACGCTCGGTTCCTCACAATGATAATCAATGCAATGTCGGTGTCGCGCTATCGATATGCTTATGGTGAGAAGGTTATTCTTTTCTCATATCATATTTGATAGATAGAGACTATTAAGATTAAGATATAGAATATTAAGATTAGCCGCGAGTTCTTAAAACTCATGCACATGGTACGTTCGTGACTCATAATTATATGAAACATTTTTGAACCCCTCAGCAAATGGACGCCTATGGTCTGACTAGGATAAGTTCTTAAACTCATATAATTATGGCAAGTTCCTGAATTTCCAAAGTGTGATAAGTTTGATGAACTATATCGGGTATATATATGTTGTCAGGAATAAGCATGTGAATGATATTCCTACTTACATATGATTTGATTATGATATATATATGAATGAATATGCAAGTATGCTTGCATTAAGAAAAGATATAAAGTTCTTTGATAGATAATAGAAATATATGTACAAGGACTTAGAATGAATTGATCAAATGTGTTAGGTTGATCCCACATAAGCAAAACAGCTTTGTAAAGTCCTTAAAAAGAAATGATGTACAAGGACTATAAACATAGAAAGATCAAGAATGTTAGGTTGATCTTATGATGTAATAGATAGGCTTGTCTGATCGTCGAGCACTGCAACAGAAATCGTAATCGTCCAGGAGAGTCAAGGAAAACTCGAGAGCTATCGAGGCAGAATTGTAGTCTGCAAGATAGTAGATCTCGGAGTTCGTAGACTTCCAGGAGAGACGCGGAAGTATCGTAGTGTGTCGAGGAGAACTTCCTCAGGGCTGTAGTCTGCTGAGGAAGTCATGTTCAGAATCATAGAGACAGCCTACCTATGAGCCGACCAAGCATCTGCCAAAGCCAAGTCAAGAATCGTACACTACACTAAGAATCAGAGAGTCTACTGATCATACCAAAGGCAGAGATCGTAGTCGAGCAAGATCAGATGTAGACAACAAGCTCAACGACAGTAGAGTGTCAAGATCTGATCTCGGAGTTATAGTGTCTACATAGTCGAAACTAAATCGTAGAGTGTAGAACTGAGACTTCAACATATGTGCTCACAATGCCAAGGAAGAATCGTAGAGCAAATACGATTCTCAACAAATGAGCACTCCCAGAATATCCAAAGGAATGAAGCCTCTGGTTGGCACTGCAAAGATGTATCCCACCTAAAGCAAACTAGAGAGCACTCAATGAATGGCATGCAAGATAACACAAGATCTAAGCACCAACCCAATCAGTATCTAGATTGAGTTGTGAAGCCATTCGAGATGAAGTCTTCCATAAGTTGATCAGAAGAAGACTTTAGTAACTGATTAAGGAAAGTCAGCAAGTGCAGTAGTTGTCAAGTGGTAAGTTGACAACGATCTTGGAAGTAACCAGGATCGTAGTGTTTGCCAAACAAAGAAAGAATTGATGGAGTGTACACAGAGATACTGGTCAGCTTCTGAAGAGCAAGGCAAAAGTGATTAAGCATTGGGTCAGTCCATTGATGATAAGTGAATAGGAGATCACAAGGAGAAAGAGAGCTGGACACGCCACAAATCTGAAGTGTCTTGTTATTCAGAAGCAACCAGAACAAAGAAGTAAGCCATTAGCATCTAAGAGCTGTCGAGGCAAACAGAAGTGTTAAAGCACTGTAGAAGAGAAGGAAGAGGTATTGTACATTGAAGATCCAATCAACACTCCTAAAGATCGTAGTGTTGTCTCTACCAATCAACAAGACACTACGATCAGGTCCATGAAGACATGCATCAGAATCGTTGAGTTTGAACATCTGAAGATTGAAGCATTGGCAACGGTTCAATCTAAAGGTTAATATTCGGACAAGAATTTATAAAGAGCATCGATGCAAAAGGACAACCTCTGATCGAGAAATCAGAAGGAGGAAATAAAGTCTTCGACCTGCCCGAGGCATAAAAGTGACATCTCTGATGGGGTAAGTGAAACAGTGGACTGCAGTATCATAAAGTCAGAAAAAGAGATGTCATGTCACATCTGCAGTCTGCACCAAATAACTCAAGATCTGTGAAGCAAATGTAAAAGCTTTCAATGGCTACTTTCCAACGGGAAGATTGGGAAGAAGTATAAATAAACAGAGCTTCAAATATCAAAAGCTGCTAATGATTGCTATGTTGCAGAATCGATGAGTTTGTAGAATGCTCTCGTTGACTCTACGAGTTCCACCTAAGCTTAAAAAGAAAAAGTCTCAGTGACAGTGAGACTACGAAGGTGGAAGTGAAGCAGCTTTGAAGAAGGACTTACACAGACCAAAGCTTCACTCAACAAAGATGAGAATGCCACTTGAATTGGCATCTAAGCTAAGAGCCGAGAAGGACAAGAAGATAGCATTCAGAAGAGTGGCAAAGCACAAGGCAGATCCTAAGAGCCACTCTACGATTCACCATGAATCCAAAGCTGAAACAGAGAAAGTGCAGAACCATGTCTGCCAACAAGTTAAGAAGGGTTCAGGAAATGGTAATGGTGCACAGCTGACTCTACATGAAAATGAGCAGAACAAAAGAATATCAGTTGCACCAAAGATGATGTGGTCCAGTCTCGAAGCAGAATGCAAAGAGGACCACACGAAGATGCTAAGTACAAAAGATGATCAAGCTTAAAGACATCTTAGCAGCTCAAAACCAACAAGAACAACTACAACAACAAGAAGAAGCCAGGGCCTGAGGGGTCCTTATCCGGAAGGACTAAATGAAGTTCCAAGCCTGCTAGGCTTGAAGAGATCCTAGGGAACTAGAGAAGTTCCAAGGCTACTGGCCTTGAAGAGTTCTTAGTGAACTGAAGTTCCAAGGCTACTATCCTTGAAGGAATCTTAGTGATTCAGGGTGCTGCTCTTCTTTAGTGGAAATCATGCTAGTTGAAAGCAGAAGAGTGGATTATGAGCTTGTGTCTTCGAACCACTTAAAATCCCTTGTGTCTTTTACCTTATGTTATTTACATTATATATATTAACTGCTATAACTGCTATGTATATGTTTAACTGCTTACAGCCGAACTAACTCTAAGAACAATGTATGTATGATTATGAATATATCAATGAAGGGGATCTTTTACTTATTCCGCTGTGCTTGAAAAGATTCTTATGTTTGTTATATGCTAAAACATTAGCTATACAAAATAAAAGAGAAAACAATTTGAAATTAAAAGGATCTATTCAACCCCCCCCCCCCCCCCCTTCTAGATCTATATTGTACCTACTAGGAACTAACAATCGGTATCAAAGCAGGTTCTCATGCTATATTCAAAAGCTAATCGCTTTAAGTCTGATCCTAGGCACAAACATTGTTCTAAACTTGGTTTAGTAGTAAGTCACTTGTTATATGCAGATGAGCTCATACGTTGGAAATATTGTGAACAGGTAAATGTGTATATACGCCTGAAGCTGCTCAGATTGGTCCATATTCTTGATTTCCATATCAACAAGATCAATCCATGCCCACAGTCAATCTTATAGTCTGAAGACCAGGCCAGAAAGCTCAAAAAACATCAACAGAAAAGAATCAAATAGCCTCCAGCCTGAAAAGATGAAAAGGCAATACATGCTAAGAAATGTTTATCCAGAGAAGAAAGAAGAACTTCTCAAACATGCATCTGACCAACCAGTAGCTGGATGTAAACCTTGTGAACTCAAGGATGTTAATGAACTAAAGATGCTGAGATTTTCTTAGCATGCGTCTTCAAGACCACGGCTAATTGATTGAAGGTCAAGAGGAGCAACAAGCTGTCAGGAACAAATGAGAAACTATGCACATCAATGCCTAACCTTAGTATGTCTAAGTTAAATGGTATTAAGAAAGCAGCAAAGAGAAAGGTACGATTCCTCACTAATATAATTGCATACATCATGTTACACCTCCTTATGCACTATTACAACATCTTGTCAAGAAATCATAATCTACCTAAAAAGATGAAGAGAGAAAGTACACTGAGATTGGAAACTCAAAATGCTTACAAACCTTCTCTCCATCCAAGTTTTAGGTTGAAGATGACATCTTGAAAGAAATATGAAATAGGTCATAAGCATATCAAAGGTTAAATCAATTTTATGTGGAGTAATCTTTGCTGATGGGTTAGTATGTATGTACAAACCTATGTTCTAAGTGTTTGATAACCCACAGAGTATGATCAGTTCTACAAGAAAATCTTGATGATTTGTAGAAACTGATCACCTCCATAAATCAACTAGATACACATAAATCATAGAGTTGATTCTCACTCTGTGAACACTTAAACCTTGTGAACATAACCCAGCAAATGATGAAACCATCAAAGAAAAAGAGTGTGTTATTAAAATGACAAATTTTACACACACTCACCATCATGTATCTCAAAATGTATTATCTAAAACTAGTTGCATGCATGAATATGACTGTGGGTGATAAATGTGATGATTATCAAAATATATGAGGAAAACGGGTTTAGAAAACTAACCTTGCAGGACCCATTTAATTGTGGGTACCAAAAATAGAAATATATCTAACCTAGAGGTACTTGGTCTATCTGACCACACTAAGGAATGCTGAAGCAGAAGACTTCAGTCAAGAAGATTTAACCAGTAGAAGGCTTAAGACTGTTCAGAAATGATTCTGATAAAACTCCTATATGTCAAAGCCTGTCCTTGAAGACCTGCTGAGCTGATCTGAATAAAGCTCACATGGATGTTGATCTTTATATGAGAGCATACCATTCAACCAAAGATGAAAAAGGGGTCTTAGATGCTCAATCATGCAAAGCATGGCATATGAGAAGAATCCTCAAGGAAGCTCATCACAGAGGATCATTGAGCATCAAACATGAGGAACTCATTACGGGAGAAAAACTCAACGAGCACGTGCTAACAAAGGAGACTACGTTCGTAGTGCTAACAAATGATCGTAGAATGATCAGTCCTGGAGATATCCATGTCTACGATGAAAACATATTTATCTGTCAGTGGTGATTCTAGTCAGAAAGAAACAAACAAGGATGTCTCCTAACACACATGAAAAAAGAGAAATCACACCTCACTGAGAAGATAGTATGAACATGGGGAAGTAGTGATCTGTTAAGAAACAACATCCCTGAGTTATACTATAAAGCAGTGTACCAGCTGCAGAGTCCCAAAACCTTGTGAATGATGAAATAAATGAAGAACCATAGTCAGTAGGAACGTCTCAAAATGTACTACTGATAACCTTTCAGCCACCCAACCCAAAATCATGGAGTGCCTACGATCAAACATCTGATCGTAGTGTAAGAAATGAGGACACCACGATTACAGCAAATGCAATTGCCTGAAGTTGGTAGAGGTCTTCCCCAGCAGAAAAAGGTCAAATGAGATATCAATGCAAACCACTTTTAAAGTATTTCATCTGGAAACCGCCTCAGGGACAAACCTGACCCTTAGTTCACTCTAAGAAGTTGGCCCTTCCTGAGCTACCTTGATCGAAAAGGAATGCTAAGTAAAGTTCATCTCAAGGACCAAGTCAGTTAACGTTCGTAGAGTCCGAGGTTGAAGAGAACTCCACGATCGTAGTGCAACCTCAACGATCGTAGAAGCAGACTTGACGATCGTAGTCCTACCAGAGGATACCCTAGCTAATGAGAAGCTCGGAAGAACTGGACAATTGCCCAACCATTCAGATCATGAGGAGATAAGTTTGAATACTGGTTGGAAAGATGTTCTGCTGAAGAAGAATGCCCAAGCCTTCATAAAGTACATCAGTGATCAAGCTATGCAGCATCAAGATGTCAAAACCATTCACTGCAGCGTCTCTCAAAAGAGGATCGTTGAGTCAACAAAGGAAAACGTAGAGTCTATAACTGCCTTATAATGTTACTCTACAAACCAAAATAGTCAACGGTCAATCCACGCTACTGACGCCTATTTATTTTGAAAAGAGACATTAAACTGCAAAGTTAATAGGGGAGTTACAGCTCATTACTGGGCATCGTACAACCAATGGTTGGTTGACATATCACTATTTACGTAGAGCTAGAAGGAACTGCCATAAAGCAAAATTTAAATTAGCAAACAGATATCAGAAGCTATCGAACCTCTCTCCCTCCCATTTTTCAAACCCTAGAACCCTCTCAAAAGCCAAAATCAATTAACCCTGCAGAGCCTTGCCCAAATCAAATAAGCCATCTCTCATAAACTCCTATGAATTAAATACCCATATTCCTCGAACTATTCAAATGGAAGATTTGTGAGTAATCACTGGCATTCAGCTCGGAACCAGGTCGTTTGAAAAATCCAAAAAGAAGTTCAGAGACATTCTCAAACTTGTGAAGAAAGCTAGATTCTCAGAATGTCTGGAGGCTAGCACTCGAGTATATACTGAACTGATCAAGGAATTCTACTCAAATGCCTCTATAAATGTCGAAACCCTTTCAACCAATGTTAAAGGTCAGTCTTTTAAGCTGAAATCATCTGATATCAATCAATGCTTAGGTTTCCCTGACCTAGGGCTGAGAAACCTTGATGAGATCAACAATGAGCAAGCAAAGGAGATTATGGGGTGCCAAAGAAACCCTATTCTAAAGGATATGAAGAAAAAAGAGTTCCCTGAGGAATTCGAGTTCCTTGCTAAAATAGTGGGAAAATGCATACTAAGAAAGGATACTACACATGACACTCTGCTTGATCAACAGTTAAAAATCATGTCTGCTATAGTTTTGAAGAAACGAATCAACTTTGGAGTTATCCTATTTGATCAGATTTCCAAATGGTTGGAAAATGCTGAAATGAAGAAGTCTACAGATAAACCCCTTACAAATGTTTTTCATGGAAGACTTTTGAGCATTGTGCTGAAGAAGAAATTGGGAAACAAGATCAAAGATGATGAGGGAGAACCACTAAATGATCATAAGGTCATGTCTCTACAACTATTTGCGAATTGGAAGAAAAACCCAAAGGAAAATAGAAGACTGACAACTAGGAGCAGCAGCAAGGCCTCTGCAAAGAAGAGGAAGGCAAAAGAGGTAGAAAGCTCTAACTCTGGTGACTCTGTACCAGCAGCAACCACACCAGCCAGAAAGAAATCCAAAGGTGTGAGGAAAATTGAGGCTCCGCCAAGAAGTCTATCAACTGAAGACAAGGATGAAGAAGAAAAAGTCCTGACTGCAAAAACCACCAAGAGAAGAAGTAACAGACTGCTTCAAGGGCCATCAAGTTAGAAAACTAAAGTGGTAAACAAACCAAAATCAGCTTCCCAAGAAATTCCATCAAACAAAGAAGAGGAGGAAGAGTCAAAAGAAGAGAAGGCAACTGATAGTCTCAAGGCTGAGTCCCCACAGATCAAATCCAGCAATGAAGGTGAAGCTGGATTAATGGAAGAAAATGCAAAATCTACTGATGAAGAAGAATGCCCAAGCCCTGTGGCTAACCCTTAGAGCATTCACTCTGATGATGAAGAAAAGATACAAGCTGACCCAACTACATCCCCAAATGCAAATGCTCCAACCAACCCAGATGATGGGTCAAATGTTATTGATTCTGCAGAAAAAAGACATACCCCTGCCAGTGCTGAACCTTAAGGAAGTTCGTCAGATGATCCAAAGGCTTCAGAGTATGAAGAAGAAGAAGAGTCTGACTCTCCCATACCTGAACCCCTAAGGAGAAGAAAGAGCCATAGATTAATTGTTCAATTTGCCTCCAAAAAGAAAAGTGATCACTCCACTGCAGTTATTCAGGTAAGTGATGATGAATCCAAGGAAGACATTCCTAAAGAAGAATATAGTAATGAAGATCAACAAGAAGGATTCACTGATGAATCTGATCAAAAAGCTTCAGACTCCGAAAAAGAAGAAATGAAGAAAGATTTTGATTATGCACATCAGGAATCAAAGGAACCATCAGACTATCCAATCCTCCCTCCTGCAAGAATCAGTAGAAGAATAGTGGTAGAAGTTTTTGATGAACCAGAAGAACTCCAAGAAGAAAGATGGGTAAAATATGGCAATGAACAGCTTAAGGTTGTAAGGATGACTGCACATGATGTGTTTAAAAACTGGAACAACATGGAACTAGACTGCATGACTATCCTCTATAATCCTAATGATCTGATGATGAGATGGTTCTTCCAATGGATGCCTTGGCTAAAGGCACATACTAAAAGAGATGGAAGTTACTTCAGCTGGTGCTACTCTCAGTTTCCAAGCATTGAGTTGGTGGCACAAAACTTCCCAAGGGTAAAGAGTTTTGCAATAATGATGATCAAAGACCAGCCTCACTACAAATTCAACAGATATGCTGACAACCATTATATTCCCTATGATCGTAGAGTGGGTTCTGACGGAAGAATGAGATCATGATCAAGGAAATGATCGTAGAGTCCCTTCTCTCTATCACTAAAAATGATCAAGTTCAGTTTAAAGAGCTTCCCTCTGCTCAAGCACAAATGTCTAAAATGTCTTCATCCTCCAATGGCGATTGGTACTCAACGATTGTTCATATTCTCAAAGCTTTCGAAAATCTGGCCAAGGATGAAAATCGTAGAGTCCAATCTGATGCTCAACAAGAGGCTGCCCAACCAGATGACCAAATTCCTATGGAGCAGTAGCTGTTAAAGAATTCTGATCAGCTGGTCAAGAAGATATCTCTGATCAATGAAGAATCAAAGATGGCGCTGACAGCAGCAGGAGATAATTCAGTTCAGAACATACTTCAAGCTACTATGGCTGATGTATCTCTCAAAATCAAAGAGAGAGATCACATATATCTGAAGGACATACATGATCAGAAGGCAGAAGCTCTATGAGCACAAAAGGCCAATGAAGAACAACTCCAAGTCCTCTCTGACAAGATTGACAACATGAATCAGTCTTTCTTAGTACAACTTGAGCTAAGCCAACAAGAACTCAAGTTTGAAGTTGCTAACTCCTCTTACCTGTTGGAGTAGCTTATGTCCAACATGGAGAAGCTCTCTCAAGTGATTAATGACAAAAAGGGGGAGAAAAAGAGGAATAGAAAGAGGAAGAGCAAGAGGCATTCAAGGAAGAGCAAGGAGAGTAGAAGGAGTGAAGATAAAAAGGCCAAGGGAAAGTCAAAGAAGAAAAGAACAGAAGAAGTAGCAGAGTCATCATCTAAGGGGGAGCTAAAAGATGATGATCATATGATCGCAGAGTTTGAGGGGGAGCAAATTAAGAAAGAAGATCATGAGTCTGAAGGGGAGAAGAGCAAAGATAGAAAGTCATCATCCCAGGGGGAAAAGGATCAAGAATATCAAACAGATGATTAGCTGATCAACATACATCCTGGAAACATACATGGAGCCAAAGAGGTACATCTCTAACTAGTTAGGTATGTTCTGGATCCAGGATGTAAAATATCACTGTATTAAATTCCACATCATTATAAATGACATTCATGATTATCTGTTTTAGAAATACAGTTGCTCACTGTATATAAGATTCATTCATAACATGCATATGCACTTATTGTTTTTGTCATAATCAAATAGAGGGAGATTGTCAGGAATAAGCATGTGAATGATATTCCTATATACATATGATTTGATTTTGATATATATATATATATATATGAATGACAATGCAAGTATGCTTGCATTAAAAAAAGTTGTAAAGTCCTTTGATAGATAATAAAAACATATATATAAGGACTTAGAATGAATTGATCAAATGTGTTAGGTTCATCCTACATAAGAAAACACGGCTTTATAAAGTCCTTAAAAAGAAATGATGTACAAGGACTATAAACATAGAAAGATCAAGCATGTTAGGTTGATCTTATGATGTTATAGATAGGCTTGTCTGATCTTCAAGCACTACACCAGAAATCGTAGTCTGCCAGGGGAGTCAAGGAAAACTCGAGAGCTATCAAGGCAGAATCGTAATCTGCAAGATAGTAGATCTCGCAGTTCGTAGACTGCCAGGAGAGACAAGGAAGGATCGTAGTGTGTCGAGGAGAACTTCCTCAGGGTCGTAGTCTGCTGAGGAAGTCATGTTCAGAATCATAGAGACATCCTACCTACGAGCCGACCAAGCATCTACCAAAGCCAAGTCAAGAATCGTAGACTACACTCAGAATCGGAGAGTCTACTGATCATACCAAAGGCAGAGATCATAGTCGAGCAAGATCAGATGTAGACAACAAGCTCAACGACAATAGAGTGTCAAGATCTGATCTCAGAGTCATAGTGTCTGCACGGCCAAAGTTGAATCGTAGAGTGTAGAATTGAGACTTCAACAGATTTGTTCACAATGCCAAGGCAGAATCATAGAGCAAATAGGATTCTCAACAAATGAGCACTCCTAGAATATCCAAAGGAATGAAGCCTCTGGTTGGCACTACAAAGATGTATCCCACCTAAAGGAAACTAGAGAGCACTCAACGAATGGCATGCAAGCTAACAGAAGATCTAAGCACCAACCCAATCAGCATCTAGATTGAGTTGTGAAGACATTCGAGATGTAGTCTTCCACAAGTTGATCAGAAGAAGACTTCAGTAACTAACTAAGGAAAGTCAGTAAGTGTAGTAGCTATCAAGTGGTAAGATGACAACGATCTTGGAAGTAACCAGGATCGTAGAGTTTGCCAAACAAAGAAAGAACTGATGGAGTGTACATAGAGATAATGGTCAACTTCTAAAGAACAAGGCTAAAGTGATTAAGCATTGGGTCAGTCCATTGATGATAAGTGAACGGGAGATCACAAGGAGAAAGCGAGCTAGACATGACACAAAGCTGAAGTGTCTTGCTATTCAGAAGGGACCAGAATAAAGAAGTCAAGCCATTAGCATCTAAGAGCTGTCGAGGCAAACAGAAGTGTTGAAGCACTGCATAAGAGAAGGAAGAGGTGTTGTACACTGAAGATCCAATCAACACTCCTCAAGATCATAGTGTTGTCTCTACCAGTCAACAAGACACTACGATTAGGTCCATAAAGACATGGATTAAAATTGTAGAGTTCGAACAACTAAAGATTAAAGCATTGGTTACGGTTTAATCTGAAGGTTGATATTCGGACAAGAGCTTATAAAGAGCATCGATGCAAAAGGACAACCTCTAATCGAGAAATCAGAAGGAGGAAATAAAGTCTTCGACCTGCCCAAGGCATAAAAGTGACATTTTTGATGGGGTAGGTGAAACAGTGGACTACAGTGACATAAAGTTAGAAAAAGAGATGTCATGTCACATCTACAGTTTGCACCAAATCACTCGAGATATGTGAAGCAAATCTAAAAGCTTTCAATGGCTACTTTTCAACCGGAAGATTGGGAAGAAGTATAAATCAACAGAGCTCCAAAGATCAAAAGCTGCTAATGATTGCTATGTTGCAGAATCGTTGAGTTGGTAGAATGCTAAAGTTGACTCTACGAGTTCCACCTGATCTTACAAAGAACAAGTCTCAGTGACAGTGAGACTACGAAGGTGGAAGTGAACCAGCTTTGAAGAAGGACTTAAACAGACCAAAGCTTCACTCAACAAAGATGAGAATGCCACTTGAATTGGCATCTAAGCTAAGAGCCGAGAAGGATAAGAAGATAGGATTCAGAAGAGTGGCAAAGAAAAAGACAGATCCTAAGAGCTATTCTATGATTCACCATAAACCCAAAGCTGAAGCAGAGCAAGTGTAGAACCATGTCTGATAACATGTTAAGAATGGTTCAGGAAATGATGATTGTGCACAGCTGACTCTACATGAAAATGAGAAGAACAGAAGAAGATCAGTTGCACCAAAGATGATGTGGTCCAGTCTCGAATAAGAATGCAAAGAGGACCACACCAAGCTGCTAAGTACAAAAGATGATCAAGCTTAAAGACATCTAAGCAGCTCAACAGCAACAACAACAACTACAACAACAAGAAGAAGCCAGGGCCTGAGGGGTCCTTATCCGGAGGGACTAAATGAAGTTCCAAGCCTACTGGGCTTGAAGAGTTCCTAGGGAACTAGAGAAGTTCCAAGGCTGCTGACCTTGAATAGTTCTTATTGAACTGAAGTCCCAAGGCTGCTGGCCTTGAATGAATCTTAGTGATTCAGGGTGTTTCCCTTCCTTAGTAGAAATCCTGTTAGTTGAAAGCAGAAGAGTGGATTAGGAGCATATATCTCTAAACCACTTAAAACACCTTGTGTCTTTTACCTTATGTCATTTACATTATGTATATTAACTGCTATAACTGCTATAACTGCTATGTATGTTTTAACTGCTTACAACCAAACTAACTCTAAGAACAATGTATGTATGATTATGAATATATCAATTAATGGAATCTTTTACTTATTCTGATGTGCTTGAAAAGATTCTTATGTTTGTTATATGCTAAAACATTAGTACAAAATAAAAGAGAAAAGAATTTAAAATTAAAAAGGATCTATTCAACCCCCCTTCTAGATCTATATTGTGCCTACCAGGAACTAACATATGTTATGAAGTTAGAAATTTTGGTATAATAAAGATTGAAGTTAATGGAGAAACGTGGATTTTCTAAATCTTCTAGCTCTGCTAGATTTTCAAAATTCATTGACTTCGTGCTGATGTTTGCACTTCTGTTTTCTTGAAAAACATTGGATCATGTGATTGAACCAATGATGTTTAAAAATAATACCGTTATTCTTATGTCTATACTAATTGTTTCGGCTGAGAGAAAAATGATTTGAAAATTTTCAAAATGATTTCTAACCATGTGCATCATTTGATATGATGTATGGTAAACGATGGAGTCATCAATGCAGTTGAACCTAGTGTTGGTTGTGATTGAAAGATCGTCAGCCAATTTTGTTATGATGTAGTTTGACAAAGTCACATAATGTCAGAATCCTCAACGTACTACTAATCTAGTACGGTATCATGATGTCATAAAAGAATTTTGGTTTTCTTTTAATTAATGTAGAAGGTCAATTAAGTTGGCCAAATTATTTTGATTGATGTCTGAATTGTTGATAAAAATCTAAGTTATTTGATTCAGCTAGACGATTGTCGAAAAATAATTATGAAATTAAGCATTCTTGAATATTTGTGTTAACCCAGATTGCTCTGGTGCGGATTTCGTTGCTGAAAAGCTGAGGTGAACAACCCTATAAGGGTACATGTTTTCGGGTACAATGGTTCCGAGTGTAACGCATGTAGTCATTATAAAACACTAAGTTGCTGCCCAACGTAGTGGTACAATAGGTTGGCCACCTAGTGTACGTGTGGAGGGTGTTTTCAGTCTTTGTGATTAATAAATACTCTGGTTTGTAGTGTGGATAATTGTGTAGAAGCACTAGTTCACGGTCTTGTGACCCCTCAGCATAATTTGGAATCTGAGTTATTCATACTACTTCTCGATTATTGAAAAATCGTGGAAGATTCTTATTCTTATGTGTGATGAATGTAGTGAGTAGAATGTTCATTAGAAAGGAGAATGTGGTAGAATGCAAGTGAGAAAGTTATAATAAAACTTCCGAAAAGAGAATGAATAAAATTATTCAAAAGAATATGTAATATTAGGAATAGTGCCGAGGAGAGGAGGTTTCGGTGATTCCGAGGACGAAATTCTTATAAGGGGAAGGGGATGTAAGAACCCGAATTTTCAGAAAATATTAAAATAAGAATTTAGTAAATAAAATTCTTAAGGCATGTGAAGGGTTCAAATAATAATATATATATATATATATATGTGTGTTAGGAGGTATGTGGTATTGTGTTACATAGGGTAATATGAGCTATGTAATAAGTGACGATGTGTTTAATAAATATATATATATATATATATCATTATTATATAGTTATTATGAATTATAGAGATGAATTAGTAAAGAAGATGGATAGAAATTTATCTATTGATTATGTGAAATTATTTTATAATAGTAAGTTGGTGACATTAAATATCTTTGATAATCACCAATTACTGAGTATTTGTACGAGTACGTATCAAGTCTAAGGTAGTGCAACCGTACTCTTTAATGGTGGATGTATAGGAGCTGGGCTAAACAATTCCTTCAGAGAGCGGAGGTATCATAACATAATTTAATTCAAGGATATGTAATTGATTCAAGTTAAGATATCAATAGAAGATTTATTTTCAAAAGAGATTGAAAAAGTTTAAATTATTCCACATATTTATATAATATCGAATGTGATGTAAAACAGGAATAATAAATGACCAAGTTATGAAACTTATAAAAGTTTGGGGTCATTGCGCAGATCCTAGTAATGGAAAGAATTTATATTCTAAACTATGTAATAAATAAAGTTATATTCATTAAGTTATGAATAAGGGATATTATAGTTTGACGATAGTAGTATCGTGGTGGACCAGATCCGAGGTTTGAAGGGACCCGGATTTGGGGTCGTCACATTATTCAACTAAGAAAAACAACCATTTGAACAAAACACTCAAGAACACTCAACGCTCAACTCTACGATCTGAAAAAGAGAAAGCTTGTTCAGCTACTTAGTTCTTTCGAACAAGAGCTTAACAACAACTGAGTAGCACCAATCAAGAACTCATCAACTACCAATCAAATGAAATAAGAAGTTCCAAGTCAGAAGGACTTGAAGAGTTCTAAAGTGAACTGTGAAGAACCAAGTCTGTTGGACTTGAAGAGTTCAAGAGTGAACTGAGAAGTGCCTAGACTGCTGGTCTAGAAGGAATCTGTGAGATTCAGAAAGTGTAAAAGATATCCTTAGTGGATTTCCTACTCGAAGAGTAGAAGAGTGGACTAGGAGCTATAAGTGCTCTGGACCACTTAAAACTGATGTGTCTATTGCATTCTTGCTATAACTGCTATAACTGTTATAACTGCCTCACTCTCATTAACTCACTATATCTAAAAAGGGAGATCAAACAAATCTTAATTCTGTTGTGTTTGAATCATTATCAAAACTAACAAAGTAAAATGAAAAGAATTTTAAATATCTATTCAACCCCCCCCCTTCTAGATAACTATTGTGCCTCAGGGAACTAATAGATGTGATCGGGCCCATCGAGCCCAAAGCCAGCAATGTTCATCGGTTTATCTTCACCATGATAGACTACTTCACCAAGTGGGTAGAAGTAGTCTCCTCCCACATGGTTACTAAAGAGGTGATCATCAGTTTCATTAGAAACAATGTCATTTGTCGACATGGATAACCAGAGGTGATTGTATCAGACAATGCCAAAAATCTCAACGACCAAATGATGGAGGAGTTATGCAGTAAATTCCACATCAAACATCTCAACTCCGTCATCTATCGTCCAAAGATGAATTGTGTTGTTGAAGCGGCTAATAAGAATATCAAAAAGATCATGCAAAAGATGTCTGCCAATCACAAAGGATGGCCTAATTTTTTGCCAATGACTCTATTAGTCTACAAAACATCAATGCGCACTTCCACTGGGGCAACCCCGTACTCATTAACCTATGGCATGGAAGCATTGCTCCCCATAGAAGTGGAAATGAAATACCTCAGAGTGTTGATAGATGCTTAGCTGGATGAAGAGCAATGGTTACAAGACTGGTACCACTAATTGTCCCTAATAGATGAGAGGCAGGCCGCATCCATCTTCCATGGTTAGTTATACCAAAAGAGGATCGCTAGATCCTACAATAGAAAAGTTCGGCTATGGCAGTTCATAGAACATGACTTGGTCTTGAAGAAGGTTCTTGATAACCAACATTAATCTAAAGGAAAATTTGCCCCAAACTGGGAAGGCCCGTTTGTTGTCAAGGAGGTATTGACAGGAGGAGCCCTCAGATTACAAGAGATAGATGGTGAGGATTTTTCATAACTCATACACCGTGAAACGGTACTATGTCTGAAGTTACCTGCAAATAAGCATCCTAGTTTTGGATCACTAGATCCCCAGTCAATTCAGGTTTTCAAAACCTTTCTCACTATATACAATCCCCACCATTTCAGTTTGTCCCATTCGGGATCAAACATTTCACACCTTCAGTTTGTCCCACTAGGGATAAAACCTTTCACAACTTTAGTTTGTCCCACCAGGGATCAAACATTTCATACCTTCAATTTGTCCCACTAGGGATAAAACTTTTTCACAACTTCAGTTTGTCCTATCAGGGGCAAACTACGCAGACCTGATCTCCCCAATACACGGGAGTACGTAGGCAGCCATCTTAATGGTCCAATCTAACTACAGAAAAAAAAACATTTCTACACCCTCTTCACCACCTACAACTTTCAACCTTTTCACGCTAGGTTGGAACTACGCAGACCTGATCTCCCCTCATCAATAAGACTATGTAGGCAACCATTCATGGTTCGGTCTCACCCCTACCAAAATACAAAAACTTGTCAAATAGTACTAGGATCATCCTTCAAACTACACATCATCGGCTTGGACCAAAGGGATAGAACTACCTGGACTCCCCATGCTAATGGGAGAAGCGGTTGAGTCCTCAAGGAGAAAGACCAATCCAAAAGAGATGGAATTACCTGGGCTCCCCAATACAAAGGAGTACCGATGACCATCTGTGGGGCGGTCAACCTCAAAGAGGAAATCCATAATCCTCTCCATAACTACATATAGAAACCAGTCCCAAGACACCGAAGGGTAGGGAATACACATATCAATGATCTCTTCTGAAAGATCCTGAGACATCTCAATGTCGATCCATCAAGGGGGAGTTCATTATACATCAAGATCACAAACCCTGGAGAAATAAGCAACTATCAAGCAAGTAACAAGGCATAACTAAAAGGGAAGTGAATCAAAATATATTTCCTTGCCATATAATACTGTTTGATATATATAATGTGTCTTGTACATGACAAAAATGGCTAAGCTAGTCTATACAGGAAAATCGAAGCTAATCTACAAACCAGTGGATAAGCGCGCCATCAAATCTAACATGACATCCCTTTCAAAAGAAGAAGGTAACTCTGTGAGCTCTTACCCTAGGGTATCAACGCGAGCCAAGAGATCCACAACCATCTGCATGGTGACACTATGTTCATCAATGAATGTGCTCATCTCTGCAATGATAACAGCAGTATGGGACCTCAATGCAGTACTATCTATAATAGCAGCATCTTGGGCAGATATAACACCATCCCGCTCAATAACAATTTAGTTGTGTTACAGAGATAAAATATTGATGATGAACTTTTAAATCATAGAATATAGTAGACATCATGCTCTACTTGACTCTTCTAATGGATTGCTTGTTCCGCTGCAGTTATTGATCTAAACTTGTTGTCTATTGTATTTTATCAGATTTTACACTGTTGAGGACTAAGGATAATTTATTCTACATTATCTTAGTCATAATATTCTTTACTGGGCTAGTTGAGCTCACCCTTTTCTTTCATTGTTCTCTTCAGGAAATGAGAATATAGCTAGGACTAGTCGGGCGATGGAGTGATGGTCCAAGATGGGGACTATAGTAGTCCTCACTATTCTATAAAATAGTGTGATAATAATTGTAATGAGGACTTCATTTGAGTTTGGATATTGTCTATGAGACAATATTTGCATTAGAACTCACATTTTACGTTTTGTTATATTTTACACGACAGTTAATAATTGCATAAATGAAGTTTGTATTTGATTTCTGTACCATGTATTTGGTGACTCAGAATGGGTTGTATGGACCTATTTTGGGAGCGTCACAACAGTAGGATGACTTTGTAGACTGACTTAGTTCAATATAAAAGAAATTCAGTGAATTAGGGGTGAAGGCTAAGATTAGGCAGAAACCTAAGTTTGTGGGAAGATATGAGATACATACTTGAAAAAAAAAGTAAAAATGAAAAAAAAAAGTATAAATAAATACCATGATTAGTTTAGTTATGTGGCCTTTGTTACTTGAGTAAGAATGCCCGAGGGGATATCTTTACACCCAGCGCCCTAAAGTCATCTAGTTTGGGAGTCGTTGGTCGAATTCTCGCTAATGAGTAGCACTGAAAAGCTTAAGAGGACTAGACTGTTGGGAGAGTGCATATTTTGATTTGATGTTTAAAGTAAATGCTCATGATTATATGTAAAGTCCTTCAAGGAATATATGTACAAGGACTTAGTGATAAATCGAATTTGTTAGGTTGATCTAAGCTTTTAATGTTTATCATTTTATAAACAAATGTATAGATGAAGAGATCAAAGATGTTAGGTTGATCTACATCTTGAAGTGTAATAGATAGGCTTCAACAAGAATCACAGTCTATCGAGCTGATCAAGAGATTGCAGAAGTTAAGGCAGGAACATAGAGCTTCAAAGATCGTAGTGTATCTGCCTTGAAGGGCTTCTCCAGGAATCGTAGAGTGGTCCAGACGTTTGCCGAAACCAACTTAGAGATCGTAGTGTGCTCTCAGAAATGTAGAGTCTGCACGACAAGCAAGTAAAGATCGTAGTGTGCAAGTCCTTGAGAGAAATCATAGTGTTCTCATTAGACCAAGCTCCAAGGTGACAAGACACCACGATATAGATCGTAAAGTATCATATGTCTTATGTCAGAAGCATCGAGCCCTACCTTTTGTTTGGAGACAAATTCCAATAAATGTGGAATGAGTTTTAAACGTTGACGTCCTCACCAGTCCCAACGACACAAAAGATATCCTTAGTATACAACAAAAGGAACGTCTTCAAGAAGCTAAGGAAAGGATCATAGGATAGAGGAAAACACCTTTTCAGGTGTTAGGTGGGAAAATAGTCTGCTATGTCAGTGGACCAGAATGCAATTCAGAAGGTGTGCAGAAAAGTCTCCATCAAAGTTCAGAAATATCAAACGCATTTAATGCTTCAACGAATGGCTTCCACGGATAGATTTCAAGGATCACATATATGCAAAACAAATCTTAATTCCACTATTTTTTAATCATTATCAAAACTAACAAAGTAAAACGAAAAGAATTTTAAATATCTATTCAACCCCACCCTTCTAGATAACTATTGTGCCTCCAGGAACTAACAATTGGTATCAAAGTAGGTTCTATTATATAGCCTACAAAGCTTAAGTAGATCCAATGACACAGTTACCAAGTGAATCGAGGACTGGAGGAGGCAACAAGCCACCTATGTGCAACAAAGATAAATTCGCCAATTGGAAAGTTCGGATGCAAGCATACATGGACTCAATAGATGAAGATCTATTTGAAACTATTCAGAATGGACCCTACGTTCCTACAAAGCTTGCACCAACTACAGATGATCCAAATAGATTACAGATCAAGGTGTTAGGAGAATGGACTAACAACGAGAAGAGAGCTGTTCAACTCGACAAAAAGGGCAAGAACATTTTGTTTCAATCCTTAGAAGACGATCTGTTCAAAAATGTGGTCAACAACAAAATAGCAAAGGAGGTTTGGGAAGCACTGCTCATCATGCATGAAGGAACGGAAGAAGTCAGAGAAAATAAATAATCTCTCCTGGCACAACAATATGAAATGTTTGCACATGTTCCAGGAGAAAATGGCACTGCCACCTACGAGAGATTCAACGTCCTGCTCAACTCTCTACAAGCCTATGGAAAGATCTATCAAAATAAAGATCTAACCATAAAGTTCATGAAAGCCTTACTAAGCAGGTGGGATGCCAAAACCACTGCTATTAGAGAGTCAAAGAATCTCCATGAGATGACTATTCAATAGTTATATGGAAACCTTCTTACATATAAACTGGAGCTGACTCAACGAGCAGAAACTCTATTAGAAGGAAGAAAAAAGGATAAGGGTGTTGCTCTCAAAGCAACTGAAAGTACCTCCAAGGTCAAAACTGAAATTGACTCTGACTATGATGAAGATGATGATGAGGACTTTGCAATGCTGGTGAAAAGACTCAGAAGGTTCATGCGTTAACGCAAAACCAGCAAGCCAAAGAAAGTCAGCAACTACAGCAGCCATGAGCAGATTAATGATCTATGCTACAATTGCAAGAAGCCTGGCCATTTCATTGCCAACTGCAACAAACCTCTCAGAGAAGAACTAACGAAGAAATCACATCCAAAGAAGGAATACAAAGGCAACAAAAGGCCTCAGAAGAGAGACAAAAGCCTTGTAGCTGGAGGATTGTGGAGTGACTCAGACAATGACTCAACCCCTGAATCTGGAGATGATGAAGATCCTCAAATGACAAATCTTTGCCTAATGTCCAAGAATGCAAAAGATAAACAAAACTCCAACATACATGAAGTATGTATAGATGAGGTATTTGACTTCAACTCTCCTGATGTAGACATTGATGATTTAAGAACTGTACTGCATGGCGTAACATCTGATATGCATCAATACATGAAATGGTTTAGAGTTCTGTCTAAGGACTATTCACTTCTTCAAAAGGAGAAAGAGAAAGTTCAAGAAGAACTGGAAACAGCCCTTCTAAGTACTAACTCTCTCTCCAAGTTTGAAGCTGAGAATAAGCACTTAAAACAAACCAATGAGCTCAATGCACAAAGAGAGTCAAGTCTAACCTCTAAAATTGAGGAACTAGATAAGACATTCTCTACATGGAATAAATTCTCTTCATCCATGGACTCCTTGATCTCTAGCCAGAGAAGTGTCTCTGACAGAACATGTTTAGGCTTCGGGGAATCTACCTCAAAGCCATGTGTGGAAAAGGTAATGGAAACTAGCATCAGTAATGCTTCAAGTTTTAGTAGAAGCATTATATTTGTGAAATCCTCACAGAAGGATGAGCCAATCAAGACTTGCTCTACTGATTCAATCCATATTCCAAGGAGTAAGG
Organism: Panax quinquefolius; assembly: GCA_020205615.1. Classification (NCBI taxonomy): domain Eukaryota; kingdom Viridiplantae; phylum Streptophyta; class Magnoliopsida; order Apiales; family Araliaceae; genus Panax; species Panax quinquefolius. The sequence goes on along the minus strand of CM035169.1, from coordinate 71,338,757 downwards.
GATCTCATGCTAGCCTGGGTTTCAGAAAAGAGAAGAGTAACCTAGCCACTACTCACCAACCTCGAAGGATCGTAGAGTCGAGTAAAACCAACTCTACGAACCAACTGGGAAGGTACAGTAGAGGTAAGGTACACTCCTCACAAATCATGAAACACAAGGACACATGGAAGAAGGAAAATCAGCCTAACAGAAGGATAACTAAAGATCCACAAAAGTCCAAATGGAAGAAGAATTCTCACACACATACAAGCATGCATCATATTAGATGTTGTGTGTGCTATAAATTTGGTCACAAAGCTGCAAAGTGCTATTATAATTCCATGCATGTGAGACCCAAAATCAAGCAGATTTGGGTCCCCAAGGGTACTAACAAAGTAGGACCCATGCAAGTATGGGTACAAAAATGAAGGTTTAATGTTACCACAAGAAAAGAGCTCCACGACCATAACCTGGTATCTGGATAGCGGATGCTCAAAGCACATGACTGGGAACAAAGCCCTTTTGTCTAACTACATAGAGAAGGAAGGTCCTTCAGTCATCTTTGGAGACAACGACTCTGGCAAGACAAGAGGATATGGCTCAGCTAGAAATGGTGCAGTGTCCTTCAGTAAAGTGGCCTATGTGGAAAAACTACAACACAATCTTCTAATCATTAGCCAACTCTGCGACAATGGTCATCAAATAACATTCCTCAATAATCAATGTCAAGTCAGAGACCTAAAGACATCTACTTTAAAGTTAACCGGAACAAGAGAAGGAAATGTCTACACAGTAAATCTTGGACAACTAAGCTCAGACAAGATAATATGCTTTCTGGCTAAAGCACCTGAAGAATAAGTTGTGACGACCCGGAAATTCGGATCGTCCAGAATTTAGGTTTAAAGAATTAGTTATTACTAACTCATTTTTATTAATACTATTCTGTGCTATGTGTTTATTAATCGTTCTAGAACCTAGGATCATTATAAGTCGGAAGTATTCTGGCTACGAGCTAGATTGAGTGAATAAGAATTTTCAAGACGAAAATAAAAAAAAATCGGGAACAAAAATATTTCTGGGAAAAAAGATGAAATAGGCACTATTTATTCATTTTTGCTCGGAGATTTATTTTGAATTTCCGAAAAACGCATAATGATAGAATTTTGAGACGTGATGGAATATTCAATAATATTTCAGTTATGGAAAAAATAAAGTTTTTGCCTGCAGACGTAAAACCTAAGGGTTAGAAAAAGTGAGTTCCGAGAATTTAATGATTTTGTATAATAATTAGGGTTATTATACGTAAGAAATACGAGTGTAATACTAGTTATTATACGAGTATAGTACAAAGATTATTACGACATATAATACGAATATCGTACGAACTATATACGAAGAGAATACGAGAATGTGATGCGTAGAATACGATTAGTCTTAATGGCTAAGTAAAGCATAAATTAAGTAATGACTAAGTAAACTTAATATCTAAGTAAAGTGCTTATACTTAAGGGCTAAGCAAACTTAAGGGTTAAGTAAACTTAAGGGCTAAGCAAACTTAATGGCTAAGTAAACTTAAGGGCTAAGAAAACTTAAGGGCTAAGAAGACTTAATGGCTAAGTTAATGTGGAGGCCAAGTTACCTTAGGGCTTAAGCCTTGAATAGTAAGGCGGTTAAGGGGGGTGAAATGACCAAATTGCCATAGCTTTGGATTTTCTATAAATAGGAAGCCTTATGTTCATTTGATGGGATTTTGAAAATCCTACATCTTAGAGAGAGAGAGAGCTCGGAGGAGGAGGGAGAAGGAAGAGCATGAGCATGAATGATCAGATCGAAAGTGATCGTGAAATAGAAAAGCGTCGGCTTTGTCTAGCGGAAAAAAAATAAAGAAGATAGGTAACCTAAATCCTAAATTCTAATAGATTTTCTTTAAGTTTTCTATGTTAAAACATAACTTAATGTGAATAAGGAGTAAAAGATGTTAGGAATTATTTCATATGATTGAAATCATGAGAAAACAAATAAAGAAGAATTAGAAATTTAGTTTATAAATTTCTTAAGGACGTATAAGATTCGTAAGGATTTTGTGCGATCCGAATGTATCTTATAAGTAAGTAGGTGAAATAAGTAAGGAATGATGTTCTATAACATCAAATTCCAATAAAAAAGTAAAATCATAATCCAAAATATCGATTAAAATGAAGAACAAACGAAGAACGCGAAGAACGCGAAGAACGTTGTTGATGGACAAATTTAAAACCGTCGTAGGATAATTTTTATTGATGGACAAGTTTAAAACCATCGTATATAAGATTAGTCGCTTATTGCTTGGTTAGGAATGGTAGAAACGTTCATGAAGAACGGATTAAAACTTAGCTATAACGAAGTTATGGCAAAAATTTCGTAAAAGACGAACGCGAATTAGAAATTTAATAAATGAAGCCAAACGTGTAGGGTTTCATAAGAAAGTAAGAGAAAGTAGAAAACGTGAGTCATGGACTCAAGAACGAACGAGTTCTGAGTCCGGATGACCGAATTACGGACGAGCGAAACAAGAGCGTTAAAAACGTAAAATAAATGAAGGGTGAAGATCAACCCAATCGAATGGCATGTTAACGGATTCAGAACGAAGTCCTGTCTGAGGGGTATTGAAGTACGTAAGATAAGGAAGAATATTACTTTGGAACGACCTCGTTCTGAGTTATAACGAAGGAGTTATGAGATCGGGAAGTAAGCGTCTAAAAATTGATTTAACATTTAGAGAAATTTTTTAGGGTTAGGGCTTAGCCGGCCATGGACAGACATATGCCTGAAGAGTGGCGCAATGGCAGCATGCACAGAGGAACCAGTAATCGCCAACTCTCATCGTGGGCGAGAGATAAAGAAGAGAGTGGCGCCACAGCGCCGGTGCAGGGAAAAAGCCCGGTAATGATATTTTAACGGCTCAAAACCTGGGGGAAGTGTAACAAAAGCTAATGAACGTGTAGTTCATCGAATGTAACACTTAATCAAGTAATTTAAACCTTTAGTACATGTTTAATGAAATGATCTAAAGAGATTAAGAAGGTAATAAATAATGAAAGTATTAATAAAATATAAATTATCAAGAAAGCCGTAACAAACGGTAATAATATTAATGAAAGCCGAATGTGAGTCAATAAGGAATGAATCCTGAGGTATGGCATTTAGTTGCTAGAAAGCCTCAAAGAATAAGAAATTGATTTAACGAACATTAAGTTTAATAGTTCGGATAAGTTAAGATAATGTTTAGGTTGTGGTACAATCGTAACCTTTGATGGTTAACATATGGGAGTTGAGCTAAACAACTCCTTTAGAGAACGAAGGTATATACAAAATTGGCAACTGATCTAACTCACTGTGATGGCAGTGTAGATGAGATGGGAACTTGTTTGTTGGTTGTTTGTGGGAAACCACTCAGAGTACCATATGGACTACTAGCAGAGACGCGATGTGTGCTGAGTCCTAGAGAAGTTATAAGAAGAAGATAAGAATATAAATCATCAAATATGATGAACGGTTTGAGTAAGACATCTCCATATGTCATGAAGCCGTAAACTGGTAAAGGAAGTTAGTCGCGTAAACTTATATTGCAAGAACGCAAACCCTAAGAAGTAAAGTTAAGTAAACTAATGCGTAAGTTCAATATATGACTAATTGGTGTTTATGTTTTCTCCTTATGTGTTATATAGGAATTGGAATGAGCAGTTCAACATAAGCTATAGCTGTGCGTAAGGCAAGTTTCCTAACTTCATTCATACTCTAAATGAATGATAGTTTCTTAAACTTCTCAGATGTTGAACTTGAGAAGTTCTGTCTATGTGCGAATGTGCGATATTTGTACAAGGTGGTAGAACGTATGAGGCCTTGAGCCACAATGTGAACACTTCGGTGTTTATATGATATGACATGTTCTGTGATTGAGCTGTTTAATACAAGTATGTTATGTTTATACATGAATCGTTATTGTTAAGTCTGTGCTAATGATTCTAGCCAGACAAGATGTGTATGAAAAAGGTAGAGGAATGAAAGTATTTCAAAGTAAAAGTGACTGATGTTTTAAGATGATAGGATTCGAGACTATTCCTATTATTAAAGTTGCTTCATAACCTTTGTTCGGTTATCGAAGTTCTAAAGAAATGTTTAAACTCTTGAAGTTGTTTGTTCAATTGTTATGACTTATTGGGAAATTGAATGCTCACATTTGCTTTAAATAAAAAACCTTTTCAGCGAACGATGCTAGAAGAACTTAAGGATCTCGTAAAGATCAAGCTGACGGTATCCAGATGAAGTGTCATTCAGAATGTGAATGAGCGAGAAGATCAAGGGAAGACTTGTAATATAGAAAGATGAAATTGAACTATAGACTAGTTTAAGGAACTTTTATGTATCCTTGGTGGCGGATAAAAGTCACTCTTGTAAGATGAAATGAATAATGTATTTATAATTATTTGTAATGAAAAAGGTTATAAGGTTTCTAGTACCTGGGATTTGAGAGTGTATGTTGTTTTATTTCAGTATCTAATGATGTATGTTGGATGAATGATGTACTCGTGACGTACAGAATCCGGGTGTGAAGATAGACTAGATTTTGGGGCATTACATAAGCTGGTTATGGCATCGAAGACTGTCTCATCTCAACTTCAAGAGCATGTCCAAACTTGCCTCAACAGATCTAGTTGCAGGCTTACCTAAGTTCAGCTTCGTTAAAGAAAATCCGTGCAATGCCTGTTAGCTTGGAAAGCAGATCAGAAGCTCATTCAAGAGCAAAACTGCCAACTCAATTGACAAGCCCTTGCAGTTGCTCCACATGGATCTATTTAGGAAAATTCTAACGTCAAGCCTTAGAGGGAAGAGATACTCACTGGTCATAGTCGACGACTACACCATATTAAAATGGGTGTTCTTTCTAACCTCAAAGGATGAAACAAGCTCCCAACTGATCAATATGTTCAGGCTGGTGATGAACGAGAAAGGAGAGAAAATCAAGGCTATAAGGATTGATCATGGCAGAGAATTCGACTTCTCAAAAATGGACCAGTTCTGCACAGACAATGACATCAGTCACAACTTCTCAGCTCCACGAACTCCTCAACAAAATGGAGTAGCTGAGAGAAAGAACTGGACATTGATAGAGGCGGGAAGAACTCTACTAGCAGTAGCCCATCTGCCTGAATACTTTTGGGCAGAAGCTGTCAACACTGCATGCTACACTCAGAACATATCACTCATACACTCTACGATTAAGAAGACTCCCTATGAACTGTGGAAAGGAAGAAAGCCAAATGTCAGCTACTTTCATGTGTTCAGATGTGCATGCTACATTCTCAATAATGGAAAGCAGTACTTGACAAAGTTTCAACCCAAGTCAGACGAAGGAATCTTTCTTGGATATGCCATAGACAGTAAGCCCTATAGAGTATTCAACAAGAAGACACTAAGTGTTGAAGTCTCGATTCACATCATTTTTGATGAGACAGACTTAAACAAAACAGTGCTTCAAGACACTACGACCGACAATTCAGACACTATGAACAAGGTCGTCAAGCTCAACACTACGATCGTAGTGCCAGATAGTGAAATCGTTGAGCAAGGAAATGAGATTGTAGAGAGGCCTAGCGAGACAACGAACCTCCACACCAAGAAGAAGAAATAGATCTTGAAGACCTAAGACAAGAAGGCATCAGAACAGAAGTCCCAACAGGAAACAGATGGGCAAGAGATCACACTCAAGATTTAATCATTGGAGATCCGAGTGCAAGAGTCAAAACAAGAGTTGCCACCCAAAATGAATGTTTTTATCTAAGCTTCATGTCACAAATAGAACCTAAGAAGATAGAGGATGCTATGGAAGACTCCAGCTGGATAGAAGCCATGCAGGAAGAACTTAACCAATTTGAAAGAAGCAAAGTATGGAGATTGGTACCAAGACAAAAGAATCATCCTGTCATTGGAACCAAGTGGGTCTTCAGAAACAAGATGGATGAAGATGGAGTAATAACCAGGAATAAGGCAAGACTAGTGGCCAAGGGCTATTCTTAGGAAGAAGGCATTGACTACGATGAGACATTTGCACATGTTGCTAAACTAGAAGCCATCAGAATATTCCTTGCCTTTGCTGCTCACATGAAATTCAAGGTCTTTCAGATGGATGTCAAAAGTGCATTCATGAATGGTGAACTTCAAGAAGAAGTCTACGTAGAGCAACGTCTAGGTTTCATCAATTCATCTTTCTAATTATGTTTATAGATTAGGCAAAGCCCTATACGGTCTTAAACAAACACCTAAAGCATGGTATTAAACACTGACTAACTTTCTTATTGAAAATGGGTTCACTAGATGTGACATCCCAGATTTTTAGAAATTATAAATATGAATTTTATAAATAAAAGTATTATTTATGAGATATGTTGAGTGTGAGTATGTGTATGTCATATATTGTAGAATATGTGAATTGATGTGAAGAGAATGTTATATATTAATTTTAATATATATAAATATTTAATTGAATTATTTATTGAGTTAAATAAATATATTTAGTTTTGATTATAGAGTAATGTAATTAATGTAGTGTATTAATTAAATGAATATTTAGTATTTAATTTAATTAATATAATAATTTTATGTTATAGTTCTAATTTAATTAAGATAATTAAATTCGATGAGTTATGTTATGATTGTTACACAAAATTATAATTAACAAGTAAATATAATTATGTGACAATTTGATGAGATTGATTGATGTTAAGCTATTGATTAATTAAAATAATGAGTATTTGCCAAATATGGTCTTAGGATTTTCAAGTTCAACTTGGTGTAACCTATGTATTAACTAGTAATTAGTATATCTAATAATTACTAGGAGTTACATATATTATATATTACTAGTATTGTATATTATATGTATATACTACAAGTTAGTATGTTAGTTTTAGAAAACAAACCAAAGAAAGAAGAAGAGAGTTAGAGAGAGTTGTAGGAGAAGAAGAAGAGGAAGAAAAGAAGAAGAAGGAAATTTTGAGAAGACAAAACAAGCCCCATCATCATCATCGTCTCCATCTCTCTTAAATTCATACTAATAAAGTTATAATCTAAATTCCTTGTTTTAATTATATTTTTATGGTCTTCATAATGTAGATAATTGTTATGTAGAAGTTGTATTGAGAAATTGAGAGAGATAGAGAGAAATAGAGGAATTGAGATGAGCTAGAAGAAGAAAAAAAAAAGAAGCTAGAAGAAGTTAACTTGTGACGCCCCCAAAATAGGTATACATCACCCATTTTGAGTTGTCAATACATGGTACAGAAACAACTACAACTTTATTATTACAACATATAAAGTGTGAGTTTAAATACAAATATTATCTTCTAGACAATATCTATACTCAAATAAATCCTCATCACATTTATTGATACTTTATTTTACAAAAATGGTGAGGACTACTAAACAACTCTCTCTAGAACCTTCATTCCATATTCCGACTCGTACTCGCTTATATTCTCGCCTCCTAAGAAGAAAATGGAACAAAAAGGAAGAGGGTGAGCTCAACTAGCCCAATAAAGAATATTATGACTAAGATAATTTACAACAAATTATCATTAGTCTTCAACAGGAAAAATCTAATAGAAAACAATAGACAACAAGTTTTTAAATCAATATTCGCAGAATGAAATAATAATTCATTAGAAGAGTTAAGTAGAGAATGCAAACTACTATCTTCTATGTATGAATTTAAAAGTTCATCGACTATCTTTTATCCTCGTAACATCAATCAATATACATCCGAATCAAATATTCATCTTTGCACCACTGAGCCAAAGATATTCATCGATTGGTCATGTTCATCTAAACACTGCTCATCTTTGCACCACGGGCCAAAGATATTCATCGAAATCATTCATCTTTGCACTACGTGCCAAAGATATTCAATAATATCATCATTTAAGACCGAGGGGATGACGAAAAATATTTTTAAAGAAACGAATCCGGTGAAACAAAATGACAAGGATTAAGGATTAAGGATTTGTACTTTGTTTTATCCATGTCCAAAAATACCTCAAAAAAAATAATCATAGTGGTGTAAAATTCAAGAATGATCAAAACATGGATACAATCAAAGCTAGTATCCACAATAGATATTTTAGATTTAAAAGGAAAATTTTCATTTTTCGATGAATAAGCCAGATTCGTGAATAAGTATCAGATATCGTGAATAGTAACTCAGACACCCAAAGTTCCAAATTTGATAAAAACTTCAGATCAATATTTCAAAGATAATGATATTGAAGAAATAATATCATTACTTAAAAATAATAATATCCCTCATCTGCGAAAGATCAAGATTTTAAATTTGAAACAGGATATAGGCTATGAATTGAACTTGCACAGTATAGCAATACTCAAAATATACTCAAAATACTCACAAGAATACGCTCGATAATATAGAGGGAGAAAACTTCAGTTTCTAGTGTGATTTTCAATTCTAACCTAAGCACCCTATTTATAGGAAAATGCTTAGAACACCAAAGCAGAAAATTTATTAAAATATTAATTTATTAATTTTTATTCCTACGCTCACATTTAGAGATCTGAATTCAGCCACTTCTAACACATGCAAGACCCACAATAATGACAAAAAATGTTTTTGTCATTTTAAATATTTTATACTTCCAAAAATCAATTATTTCGGAGCTTCGAAACTTCAATAATTCACAATAAATAGCCCTTTTGTCGAAAATTCAAACTCATTTAATTTTATAGGAAATTCAATTCTCTACAACTTTGAAGAAGAAAGTTTTTGAATTCCAAATGTAAATTGACCAAGAAATCCACAAGCAGACGATTTTTAAAAGCTATAATCAAATTTCGGTCACTAATAAATGGGGTCCAATCGACATGTTTAACATGTTTTAAATATTTATTGCAACAAAAAATACTCTTCCTCCTCAGATACTCATATATCCCACATTCGTTGTAAAAATATCACCATTATTATATTATTAAAATATAATAATATATTTAAATGAATTATTTTATCGGAAAAGATAAAATTTCAATTTTTCAACAATTGTCACATTAAAATTTTCTCCATCTATGTCCACATAAAATAAATATTTTCCTCATCATATGAATCAATAATTAATTATTCACAAATAATATTACTGTAATCACAATATCGACAACTGTGCGGTTCAGGAAAGAGGGGCTTTCAATAAGAATTTCTCTCATCTTGGCGCGCAATTAAGTGACCAAACCTCTCCTTTGATGTAACTTTCTAGACATTGCCAATAATGTTATCTTATAATATTATTCGGATAATATGAATTATTGCTTCGATAATGAAAAATAATCGTGTAATGACAATTATTGAAACAACAAAGAATATAAAATATCAACACAACAATTATTAAATCAATAAAATAATCTTTGAGCAAGTAATTACTATAACCATTATTGAGTAGTGCCTTTCTACGTAAGAATCAATAATTGGTGCAATACCGTGCTACTATGTTTTAACCACCCAGTATTTTAACAAGATAATTGGTAACAACTACGCCTCGTTATTTTTAAATAACTTATATTTGTCGTTTTCTTCATCCAATCGCTTTCAAGTTATGGGGCCCCAAAAAGATGCTACTTGTCAGCATTTACGAATATTCCGACGTTAAAGAATATTCCACGACCAAACGAATATTCCCGACAACAATGAATATTTTATAACCACTTGCTTATTTTGAAATATTTGCGTATTTTACCCATAACTATCCACATTAATCAAATCAACCCTTACTATTTCAAAATAATAAATAGAGAAAATTAAATTTCATTAATAATAAGTTGGGGTCTTACAACCTCCCTCCTTATGAAATTTCGTCCCTCGAAATTGACGACGTATTACTGGTGTTTCAAAAGGTGAGGATACCTCACTTTCATTTCCGCTTCCAATTCCCCGGTCATTTCCTCTATAGCATGATTCCTCCACAAAACTTTAACTTGTGGTATGACCTTTCATGTGCGTGAGAACATGCTCCTTCCTATCCAAAATCTTTTGCGTGTACCTCTTCATGACGTTAAGTCTTGACTATCTTGTCCGGTTCTAACTCTATAACATGGTTCGGGTCTTTCACATATTTCTTAAGTATGAGATATGTGAAACACATTATGAACACAAGACATACTCGGAGGTAATGTGAGTCTATAGGCTACATTTCCTACTCGATCAAGAATTTGAAATGGACCAATAAATCGTGAATTGAGCTTTCCTCTCTTCCCAAATCTTGTAACTCCCTTCCATGGAGCAACTCGTAACACTACATGATCCCCTATACTAAATTCCACGTCCTTTCGATGAAGATCCGCATAACTCTTTTGTCTATCTTGTGCCGTTTGTATACGTTGTTGAATCATTTGGATCTTTTCGGTAGTCATACGTACTAACACGGGTCCCAACAATGTTGCTTCACCCACCTCATCCCAACATATTGGAGAGCGACACTTTCGTCCATATAATGCTTCAAATGGAGCCACACCTATACTTGCCTGATAACTGTTGTTGTAGGAGAATTCCACCAATGGTAAATACTTATCCCAACTGCCCTTGAAGTCTAGGACACAGAGTCTTAATAGATCTTCAAGAGTTTGAATAGTCCTTTCTGATTGTCCGTCCGTTTGAGGATGGTATGCCGAACTGAATCGTAAATCCGTGCCCATAGATTTTTGCAAGCTAACCCAAAATCTTGAAGTGAATCTTGGGTCACGATCGAAACTATGGATACTGGCATGCCATGCAACCTCACAATCTCATTCACGTACATACTAGCAAGACGTTCAAGGGAATAAGTCTCCCGTATCGGCAAGAAATGAGCAGACTTGGTTAATCTATCAACAATAACCCAAATAGCATTGATGCCTTGAGAAACCATAGGAAGACCCGTAACGAAATCCATGGTAATGTGTTCCCACTTCCATTTCGGAATCTCAAGTGGTTGCAACGGACCCTTAGGTACTAGATGCTCCGCCTTTACACGTTGACAAGTTAAACACATTGAGATAAACTTTGCAATCTCTCTCTTCATATTGTTCCACCAAAATGTATGTTAAAGATCACGATACATTATGGTACTTCCAGGATGGATTGCAAATGGTGTATTGTGTGCCTCCATCATAATCTTGTACTTCAAATCAGAGTCGTTAGGGACACAAAGTGCAGAGTGGACTCAAGTATTCCTTCTTCATCAATTCTCGCCCTAGGAATAACTCCTTCTTGTACTTTCTTCTTCATACGCATCACTCGATTCGGTGGTTTGAGCAACCTTAACTTTTACTATTAAAGTTGGCTCTATGCGTATACTTGACATCATCGCACTCGTTCCTGCATATGATCTTCTACTCAACGCGTCAGCTACCACGTTCGCTTTTCCAGGATGGTATTGAATAGTGTGGTCGTAATCTTTCAACAACTCAAGCCAACGTCGTTGCCGCATGTAGATTTCCTTTTGCGTGAAGAAATATTTGAGGCTTTTATGGTCTGAATATATCTCCACTTTCTCCCCATATAGATAGTGCCTCCATATCTTTAGCGCGAAAACGACTGCTGCCAACTCTAGATCATGATTAGGATAATTCCTCTCATATTCTTTAAGTTATCGCGAGGCATAGGCTATGACTTTCCCACGTTGCATGAGAACACATCCTAACCCTTTGCTCGAAGCATCATTCAGACATAACAAATCCATCCAAACCGGATGGTATTGTTAGAGCAGTCTTAAATAAGTCTCCTCTTAAGCTCTTGAAAACTCTTCTCGCATTCTTCGCTCCAAACGAATTTTATATCTTTCCGAGTCAGCTGAGTTAATGGAGTAGCGATTCAAGAAAATCCTTCCACGAATCTCCGATAATAACCAAATTTAAGCCCAAAAGCTACGTGATTTCTTGATGGCCACCGACTTTTATTGTTGCTCCCAACTTTGTATTGCTTCAATCTTCGCCGGGTCCACGGATACTCCATGTTTCGACACCACATGCCCAAGGAATGCTACTTCCTCAAGCCAGAACTCGCATTTCTTTAATTTGGCATATAGTTTGTTTTCACGAAGCCTTTGGAGTACCAGCTTCAAATGGTGCTCATGATCTTCACAACTTTTAGAATATATGAGGATGTCATCAATAAAAATAACAACGAACTGATCCAAATATTCCTTGAATACTCGGTTCATCATATCCATGAAAGCCGCGGGAGCATTAGTCAGTCCGAAAGACATGACTAAGAATTCATAATGCCCGCATCGGGAGTTCTAAAGCGTCTTTGGAATATCCTCGATTCTAATCTTCAAATTGATGATATCCGTAAGCGAAGATCGATTTTTGAAAAGAATTGTGCCCTTGCAATCGGGTCAAACAAGTCATCAATACGAGGTAGAGGATACCTATTCTTGATGGTGACATGGTTCAATTCCGATAGTTAATACAAAGTCGCATACTCCCCGTCTTTCTTTTTACGAATAAAACAGAGCACCCCAAGGAGATGTACTAGGACGAATGAAACCGATGTCCAACAATTCTTGTAGTTGGACCTTTAACTCCGAAGTTCAATAGAGCCATTCGATATGGGGTTTTAGAAATGGGCTTTGTACCGAGTTCAAGATCAATAAAGAATTCAACTTCACGCTCGGGGTAGTAACCGGGAAGTTCTTCAGAAATACGTCGGGAAAGTCAATAACAACAGGAATATTATTCAAATTTGACGTGTCTTTATTCAAATCCATAACATGGGCTAAGAAAGCTCGACATCCGCGTTTTCAATAAACGAATAGCTTTATGATTAGATATGACAATTGATTGATTTTAATGGTTTAGTTGCTTGAATTGCATAACAACAGTTGGTTAGGAATATAAAAACTAACAACCTTACGAAAACAATCAATTTTTGGCATGATGAGTAGTTAACCAATCAATCCCTAAAATCACATCAAAAGCAAGTATCTTTAAAGAGATAAGGTCACGGGTAAGGTGATGGTGCCAACTTGAATCAAACAAGATTTATAAGCAGTGGATGTGATGAAAGTTTCTCCTAACGGAGTTTCCACGAGATAGGTCAAAGTCTAATTTTTCCGAGTCAAATTTAAACGTTGAGCACAAGTAGGAGAGATAAATGAATGGGTAGCACCCAGATCAAGTAAGGTATAAACTTCGCAAGAATTTATAAATAGCTTACCCGTGATCACCTCGTTTGGGTTCTCGCATTTTGACCACCACAACAAACGCTCTTCCGAGAACCGTTGACTTTGACTTTTTCGGGACAATCTTTTGAGTCACCGTCCCCATTGAACTAGGTTTCGCTACCTGCATAATCTCGAGCAATATGTTCTTCCTTTCCACAATTATAGCATACCTTGAATCTGTGTGGGGTTTTTGATCGATATGTCCCTCTTCCCGCATTTATAGCATATATGACCGGTGGTCGTTCTCCTCCCTTAAACCGGCTTGCCAAGACCGCTGCCTCTTCACATGGTCGTTGTTAAATCTCCTCTTTTAAAATCTCCTCCGACTCGCTTCTTCTATTTTCATGGCCATGATTACCACCAGAGTGGTTACCATTTTTGTCCGTCTTTTTCTTTCTCCATTTGGTTATTGTTATTTTGTTGATCGCTATCTCCCAGTTATGATCCTAATTGTGGTCCCTCGGTTGACCGTAGTACTCGTTATCTCGCTCTAATAATTGAGCCCCGCTTACAACATCTGAATAGAGAGAAAATTTATGAGAAATGAGATATCGGCGTATGCCGTGTTTCAAACCTCTAAGAAACATCCGCCATATCACGTTCCTCATTCTCCACCAAATGAGGTGCAAACTGGATAACTCGCAAACTTTGCCTCGTCATTGAGACAATCATGTTTTTTTTGTTCTAATCGATGAACTCCACTTCCTTCATATGATGAACACTTTCGTGAAAGTATTTGTCATTAAATAGTTCTCAAACGTCTCCCAAGATATGCCGAAATGCAATTTGGATGGGTACGCTTCACGAGACTCCCACCGATGAGTCCGCCCGCCACGGAACATAAAGGTGGCGAATGGAACCTTCGTTCCTCCGTGCATCCCAAGACATCGAATATCTTGGTAATTTGTTTTGACCCATGTTTCCGCCATGATCGGATCTCGCTTTCCTTAAATTTCGTGGTCCCAACTCTTTAAAGCTGCTTGGTTGTGACAACCCTTGAATTGCTATCATTTCCTCCTCGTATTTTGAACACGAGTCTCCTAAATCGATTTTGCATGAACCGCAAAAAGCTTCTAAACATCCCTCATTCATCATCCGCTTTCAGTGGTGTTGTTCATGGGAGGAACATTGACACTTACCTGACGTTCTCCTCGTTGGTAAGTACAGACATCTCCACGGTCTCATTTACTCCACTGTTAATATTCTCAGTTGACATTCTCAAATACTGTCATAAACAAGGGTTAATTAAGGAAATCAATATATCACATAATATCCCTATATACTAACCAACTAACAAATAAGCTTAGGTAGGACACACTAGCGAAGGATTTACTCGTCTCTCCTCCTAGTTCTATTCCCGATCTCCGCTTGGAGATCATATCCTAAGCTCGATACCAATTGTGACGCCCCCAAAATAGGTATACATCACCCATTTTGAGTTGTCAATACATGGTATGTAAACAACTACAACTTTATTATTACAACATATAAACTGTGAGTTTAAATACAAATATTATCTTCTCAGGCAATATCTATACTCAAATAAATCCTCATCACATTTATTGATACTTTATTTTACAAAATGGTGAGGACTACTAAACAACTCTCTCTAGAACCTTCATTCCATACCCGAGCTCGCACTCGCTTATATTCTCGCCTCACGAGAAGAAAAATGGAACAAAAAGGAAAAGGGTGAGCTCAACTAGCCCAAAGAAAGAATATTATGACTAAGATAATATACAACAAATTATCATTAGTCTTCAACAGGGAAAAATCTAATAAAATACAATAGACAACAAGTTTTAAATCAATATTCATGAATGAAATAATAATTCATTAGAAGAGTTAAGTAGAGAATGCAAACTACTATCTTCTATGTATGAATTTAAAAGTTCATCGTCTATCTTTTATCCTCGTAACATCAATCAATATACATCCGAATCAAATATTCATCTTTGCACTACAGGCCAAAGATATTCATCAGTTGGTCATGTTCATCTAAACACCTGTTCATCTTTGCACTACGGGCCAAAGATATTCATCAGAAATCATTCATCTTTGCACTACAGGCCAAAGATATTCAATAATATCATCATTTAAGATCGAGGATGATGAAAAATATTTTTAAAGAAAGCGAATCCAAAGTGAAACAAAATGACAAGGATTAAGGATTAAGGATTTGTACTTTGTTTTATCCATGTCCAAAAATACCTCAAAAATAATCATAGTGGTGTAAAATTCAAGAATGATCAAAACATGGATACAATCAAAGCTAGTATCCACAATAGATATTTTTAGATTTAAAAGGAAAATTTTCATTTTTCGATGAATAATAAGAAGTATTCGTGAATAAGACAGTATAACGTGAATAAGTAACTCAGACACCCAAAGTTCCAAATTTGATAAAACTTCAGATCAATATTTCAAAGATAATGATATTGAAGAAATAATATCATTACGAAAAATAATAATATCCCTTATCTGCGAAAAGATCAAGACTTCTAAATTTGAAACAGGATATAGGCTATGAATTGAACTTGCATCAGTATAGCAATACTCAAAATATACTCAAAATACTCACAAGAATACGCCGATAATATAGAGGAGAAAACTTCGAGTTTCGGTGTGATTTTCAATTCTAACCTAAGCACCCTATTTATAGGAAAATGCTTAGAACACCAAAGCAGAAAATTTATTAAAATATTAATTTATTAATTTTTATTCCTACGCTCACATTTAGAGATCTGAATTCAGCCACTTCTAACACATGTAAGACCCACAATAATGACAAAAAATGTTTTTGTCATTTTAAATATTTTATACTTCCAAAAATCAATTATTTCGAAGCTTCGAAACTTCAATAATTCACAATAAATAGCCCTTTTGTTAGAAAATTCGAAACTCGCGAATTTTTATAGAAAATTCAATTCTCTACAACTTTGAAGTAGAAAGTTTTTAAATTCAAAAATGAAATTGGAAGAAATCCACAAACAGACGATTTTCTGTGCTATAATCAAATTTCGATCTAATAAATGGGGTCCAATTTGACATGTTTAACATGTTTTAAATATTTATTGCAACAAAATACTCTTCCTCCTCGTATACTCATATATCCCACATTCGTTGTAAAAATATCACCATTATTATATTATTAAAATATAATAATATATTTAAATGAATTATTTTATCAGAAAAAGATAAAATTTCAATTTTCAACAATTGTCACATTAAAAATTTTCTCCATCTATATCCACATAAAATCAATATTTTCCTCATCATATGAATCAATAATTAATTATTCACAAATAATATTATTGAGAATCACAATATTGACAACCTGTGGTTCAGGAAGAGGGGCTTTCAATAAGAATTTCTCCTTCTTGGCGCAATTAAGTGACCAAACCTCTCCTTAGCAGAACTTTCTAGACATTGCCAATAATGTTATCTAATAATATTATTCAGATAATATGAATTATTGCTTCGATAATGAAAAATACTGTGTAATGACAATTATTGAAACAACAGCAATATAAAATATCAACGCAACAATTATTAAATCAATAAAATACTGAACAGTAATTACTATAACCATTATTGAGTAGTGCCTTCTTACGTAAGAATCAATAATTGGTGCAATACCGTGTGCTACTGTGTTTTAACCACCGAGTATTTTAACAGTATTAACGGTAACAACTACGCCGTTAATTTTAAACAACTTATATTTGTCGTTTTCTTCATCCAATCGCTTTCCGTTATGGGGCCCACAAAAGACTGCGCCGTCGTACGAATATTCCCCGACAGCAAGAATATTCCACGACCAAACGAATATTCCCCGACAACAATGAATATTTTATAACCACTTGCTTATTTTGAAATATTTGCGTATTTTACCCATAACTATCCACATTAATCAAATCAACCCTTACTATTTCAAAATAATAAATAGAGAAAATTAAATTTCATTAATAATAAGTTGGGGTCTTACATAACTTCTAAACAGTTGTTAGGATGACCTAACAACTGTTTGAGAACTGGAAAAGGAATCCAGCAGAGAATGTACGCATGATGTCAGAGTCCAGTGGAAGAACTGGTGATATAAAGAAATCAGGGATTCCAGGAAACATGTCAGTCGTCAAAGAGACCGAAGAAGAGGAAGAGATCAACAAGGAAGAACCCACAACCCTAGTCAGGAAAAGCGAGGGCAAGAGAAAGCTAGAGGCTAGAATGGCAGAAGAACCCCAGGGATCAACTACTGATATACATGTAGAGTCTTTTGACATTGAAGCTCTGAGGATCCTAAGAAGAAAAGAACAGCAAGCTGAGGCAGACGAAGACAGAGCTACCATATCACAGCTGCTGAAGAAGAACAAAATCAGTCATAAGTCCAAGAGGTCATCTATCTCTTCGATCGTAGAGTCTCTACCGATCGTAGAGACTAGACTGAACACCTCGAGCAAGGAAGTTGTTGCACCAGATGTTCTGGCTAATCAATAGGACAGAGCTGAAGCTCAAGGAAGTCCTAAGGCTGTGGCTCAGCCTAGAAAACCAAGACGAAAATTGGTTAAGAAGAACATCCTTGTCAATGAAGGAGTACTCAAAGAGGAAGACAAAAAGATGGCTACTGAAAAGGAACTATCCAAAGAAAGCCAATACCTGAAGTTCTCACCGTAGAAAATGCTTCAGTTGAGGGGGAGCTACTAGCCCTGCAGATGGATGATCATGTTAAGGGGGAACCTCATGATATCCCCATGATAGAAGAAGTTGCTCTTGCACAAAATGAGAGAGAACCAGAGCAAGAACAAAATGAAGTCATTGATATAGTGGAATCCTTGAACGAAGATAGAGAAGAGGATGAAGATGATGAGGTCGAGATCATAGCTGTGGGCTGTAATGGGTATAGAAAAGCTAACTATGAGTAGTTGTTCTCCTATCTACCCATGATGCCTTTTCATCAAGCTCAAATTCTAAACTTCCTGGAATCACATGTTTTGGAGCTTTAAAGAATATCCAGCCATCTCTGTGCTAGCTCATGGATTCTCAGGAAACTTCAACTTTGCCAAATAGCTGATCACAAATGGTCCTTCTTCAAGAATGGTGCATGAGGTATTATCTATCCCAATCTTGTTCAGAGTTAATAACTATCCACTATCTTTATTCAGCCAATTTTATGAATTTTCAAGCTGGTTGGAAGTGGTCCTAAATCCACTAAGTTAATTCCTAGTTACCGAATCCCAAAATTCTATAACTGATGAAACAAATATGCCCAACTTCATATTGATCCCAACTCCCATCATCTCTACGATTACTGACTCTAGCCCCATCGTAAAGTCCCAATCTCAAATCGTAGAACCACCCACTCCAAACACCCAAAGACATGCCCCTCCATCAGATATTCCCTCTTCCTCCACAAATGAATACTTCAACCTTGATCTTTCCCTCTACTCCTTGCAAGATCAAAATAAGGGTACACCCCCACCTCCACACATTCCATAACTCAGTAAAATCCTCTCAGATCTGCCCACCAAATCTGAGTTATCCGAAGTGTCAAAGAAAGTGATTAAGGATATAGATGACAGTCTTGAAGCTCACACAAAACTCATTCAACTAAGACTGACTAAAATGATCACGGCTTCCAATGCTCTCCCCAGCACCCTAAGCTCTGAGCTCACAAAGAAGCTCAAGGAGATCATAAAAGAAATGGTGAAGAGCATAAATGACCGAGATCAGATACACTTTCAAGCAGCTAAAAGACATCGGGATGTTGTTCTCGTCTTACAGACGACTGAAGAGACTCAGAACAAGCTTATGTTGGAAAGCATCATCAATCTGCAAACTGCCGTAAAAGAATTCAAAAAAATTTACATAAACCAAGGGCAGTAGACTGACAATGTTATAGCCGTCCTCAAACACAGGGAAGCTCGATCTGATACTCTGATCAAAGAGAATCGAGAGGACATTGCTCAAACCCAAAGCCAACTCAATGAGCTCGTCCAAGGAATGACTCGCCTATCCGAAGATATTCGAACCCTTGATGCTGACATAAAGGGGGAGAATAAAGGGAAAAGAGTTCAAGGCAAGGGCAGAGGCAGAGGACAATTTCAAACTCAATTTTCAAGGAGTCCTCCTAAAAGGCAATCTAACCAACAAACTCCACGATCCGGCCATCAGACTCAATGATCTGATCATCAGGAAGTTATAATGGCTTAACCAATAAGGAGTCTAGGGTCAACTACCAGCTCAAAAAATATAACCACCACATGCCTAAGAATGCCAATTAGAGATCCTGCATTCATGATTAGGCATGTTCATAATCCTAGGCTAAGCCCAAGTGAGCTGGAAGATCTAGCCAGGAGAGAAGAAGCAAGCAGGAAAAGAAGAGCTGAGGAGTATGCCAATCCTCCACGCAAAAGATCAAAGAAATAGAGATAAGTTAAAACTTAAATTCTTATTAATGTAAAGCTTAACTGTAATATCTATTTTTCAAACATCAATAAATTCATGCTTATTCTCTAGAAATTTCAGATACTCACTAAAATATTAAGTTATATTTATATTCCTGCAAATGCATCTACAAACAAATAATCATGACAACAAATCTCCTTGGTTATGTCAACATCAAATAAGGGGAGATTGTTGGGATAGTGCATATTTTGATTTGATGTTTAAAGTAAATGCTCATGATTATATGTAAAGTCCTTCAAGGAATATATGTACAAGGACTTTGTGATAGATCAAATTTGTTAGGTTGATCTAAGCTTTTAATGTTTATCATTTTATAAACGAATGTATAGATGAAGAGATCAAAGATGTTAGGTTGATCTACATCTTGAAGTGTAATAGATAGGCTTCAACAAGAATCGCAGTCTATCGAGCTTATCAAGAGATTGCAAAAGTCAAGGCAAGATCGTAGAGCTTCGAAGATCGTAGTGTATCTGCCTTGAAGGTCTTCTCCAAGAATCGTAGAGTGGTCCAGACATTTTTCAAAACCAACTCAGAGATCGTAGTGTGCTCTAAGAAACATAAAGTCTGCAAGAAGAGTAAGTAAAGATCGTAGTGTGAAAGTCCTTGAGAGAAATCATAGTGTTCTCATCCTACCAAGCTCTAAGGTGACAAGACACCACGATATGGATCGTAGAGTATCATCTGCCTTGTGTCAGAAGCATCGAGCCCTACCTTTTGTTTGGAGACAAATTCCAACAAATGTGGAATGGGTTTTAAACGTTGAAGTCCTCACCAATCCCAACGGCATAAAAGATATCCTTAGTATACAACAAAAGGAACGTATTCAAAAAGCTAACGAAAGGACCATAGGACAGAGGAAACTACCTTTTTCAGGTGTTAGGTGAGAAATCAGTCTGCTGTGTCAGTGGGCCAGAATGCAATTCAGAAGGTGTGCAAAAAAGTCTACATCAAAGTTCAGAAATGTCAAACGCATTTAATGCTTCAACGAATAGATTTCAAGGATCACATATATGCCAAACATATGCAGATGAGATAACTAAGCAAGCATTGAAAAAAATGCACAAGAACACTCAATGCTCAACTCTTGATCTGAGAAAAAGAGAAAGCTTGCTCATCAACTCAGTTCTTTCGAACAAGTGCTTAACGGCAACTCAGTAGCACCAACCAAGAACTTAACAACTAAAAATCAACTGAAGCAAGAGTTCCAAGTCAAAAGGACTTGAAAAGTTCAAGAGTGAACTAAGAAGTGCCTAGACTGCTAGTCTAGAAGGAATCTGTGAGATTCAGAAAGTGTAAAAGACATCCTTAGTGTATTTCCTACTCGAGGAGTAGAAGAGTGGACTAGGAGCTTTTAGTGCTCTGAACCACTTAAAATTGATATGTCTATTACATTTGTGCTATAACTGCCTCACTCTCATTAATTCACGATATCTTAAGGGAGATTAAACTAATCTTAATTTCACTGTGTTTTAATCATTATCAAAACTAACAAAGTAAAATGAAAAGAATTTTAAATATCTATTCAACCCCCCTTCTAGATAACTATTGTGCCTCCAAGAACTAACATGACGCAAGACATACCATGAGTAAAATTAATGAAAATGGGAAAAAGAGCGTAAAAACTCCATAAGTGAATAAGAAAGCAAAAATATCCCATATTGACTTCTACTTTGGTAAGTGTTAAAGTTTTAGTCGGATCCTTGCTTGTTTATGAATTTCTTGACGTTAAACTATTTTTCTCCTTTAAAGAAGCATATTATGTGTGTTATTTGATTTACAGTCCGTTTTCATGGTTGTTGAGCACACACACACACTATGTCAGTAATAACAGGGATTGATTTGGCGATTGATATGAGGTTATTCACATGTTTTGGTAAGATTTATTGTTCATGTTTATTGTAATTTCTCTGAGGCAATCTGAATAAACTTTGTACTGTCTGATAGTTGGTTTCGTATGCATTTAAGTAGTTGCATTGCATTACATTTTGTTGTGATTGAGGACAATCACTGTCTAAGTTTGGGGAAATTTGATGAGTGGGTTTCATACCACTAAATCGATAATTTTTTGGACTTAAACGGTTGCTAATCCGTATATTTTAGTACTATTTTATGTGTGGGTATTGTGTTTGTGTGCAGGTTTTGTTTGTGTTGGCTAAGGCGAGGTTTAATTGGCAAGGCAAGAGAAAGAGCAGGAAAAGCATCAAACACAAGTGAAGTACAGAGCCAATGCCCGTTGGGGCGGGAGTTCATAGAGTAAAATATGCCATCGGGGTGGGGATCCATGTCACTAACCATACTTGATACCCAACCAGGGCGGGGGTTTCTAAGAAGAAAAGGCCCGTCAGGGCGGGGGTAAGCAGCAGAGATGAAGGACTTGTGATGCAATTCTACTTCATATGTTGTGTGGCTTTCAGACTTATTACGCGATTGGGACAAATGAAGAAGGCTATTTAGTTACAAAAACATAGAGATCATCAACTACATTGATCAATCGTCATTCCAACTAGCAAACCCTAACTTGGAGAAGATTTTGAGGAATTGACGCAAGGAGGTTGGAGAACGAAGATTTCATAATGAATTGAAGAAAACGGTAGTTCTATTTATTGTTTGTATTCTTCAATTTCAGTTTGTAATCAGGATGCTTGATTCTTTGATCTTTTCAGTTTCTAATTCATTAGCTATGAACTAAATTCTTTTGTTAAGCCTATGATGGATCTTTTTGCCCAATGAGGATTATCATGCTTTGATTTTAGTTTAATGATGCTATTTTTAGTTCACCTGTTATGGTTTGTGCTTAATTTATGAGTTTCTTGATCACAAATTCTTTGTGAACCTATATGAACTCGATGGATGAAATGTGGGTTTAGACTTAATCATAATAGCATGTGATTATGATTTTTGCGTTTTGTTTGGATTCATAATTTATGTCTAGGATAGAGATATACCTATACATCGCATATAATCTGTGACACCCCCAAATCTGGGTACTTCATTCCCACAAGATTTGGTGTTCACTGTCTAAACATTCATTTCTAACTACCCAAGTATACTAAAGTTTAAACAAAAAAACTTTCCCATTAAAAGGTTACGTCAATAAGTCCAATAATATCTCCTAGGTTATCTAACCATTAAAACAAACATCAAGTGCGGAAAATTAAATAATTACATCTCAACAATTAAAACAAAATCTGGCAATATAAAAATCAAAAGATTTACAAGCCTTCAACACTTGTTCATCTTTCCTTTCCCTTTACTGATGGTAGGTTCATCGACCTTCTCAACTTTAGCTGTATCGACCTTCTCAACTTTAGCTGTAATGGTTATATAAGCAAGAGTGAGCAAAACAAATGCTCACTTGAAATGACAATGAATAATAATATCATAAAAACTGCCAAATGAATAGGCTCAATAGAACTGAATAATATTCTCTATCAATGACAATCAAGAAATGAAACTAGAATTTAAAATATATCTGAGAGTCACAAGACCACGAACTGTGTCCAAGGTTATAAGTATTATTTCAACTTAAACCTAAACAGTCATAAGACAGTAGGGACTTCTCGTACTTAGGGGGATCAACCCTTCGTACCATGTATTGTGCACAAACATCTAAACGCTTCGCATAAATTATCCCTTATAATAGGGTTGTTCATATCAGTATTTAGAATACAAGTCCGCACCAAAGTAAGTTTGGTTTGGATAATCTTCAAAGGAAATTTAGAGATCTACTAACATCAACTAAGGATTAGTTTAATAAAAAGTGTAATAACTATTCAAGAATTTGATAAACAACGAAGTATGAAATAACATGGGTTATAAGTGATTAAACATCATGCATCAAGATCATTCATTAGGAATACTGGAAAGTATTGAAAAATAAAATAAACCTTGCTTGAACAATGATAATAAGCTAAGGTTACATTTGTTTACAATAAGGAAACAATTTAGGAATTTATTCAATGGTTTGTATCATACAACATAAATAGGATTCAAGAGCTTAATAAAAATTTAAGTGACTTGTGAAATCTTAAAAGTATAGCATGATAGCGAAAAGTAAACTTTGCTGAATAATAAAATAGCAAAGGTTTAGTAACTTGCATGAATGTAATCAAGTTATGATACATAAGAGTAAGATTAAGACTTGTTCAATTGTAAGTAAGATAGCGCAACTCAAATAAAGATTGGGGTTTGAAAACGTGCCTTGTGTGTAAGCTAAACCGTACACTTGATTCTCAATATCCTATACACATGTCATCATGACATAATTAGTTACTACATGTACTCAGTACATAATTAAGTATCTATTTCATGTACGACTTGTAGTCTTAGGTTCAACTATTTGGTTAAACCATAACTCTTCAATTTATCACATAATTCATTAATTGCTAATAATATTTTCATACTTGGTACTATAACGCCACAATATGACAAAAATCACATTTGAATAGTCATAACATTACTCTTTATCAACAATTACAGAATTGTATAATTAAAATAAATTTTTTTGCCAATACTACTAACTCGCTTCTGCGGCCCATTTACCTTTGGGAATGGCACTCTGTTGTGAGACAAAGGCCTATAATCAGTATGCAACTACTGGATTTATACTATGTATGGTGTTGGCACCGATTCTAAAGCTAAATTGGCCTACAAGCTACTTTCTAACAACCAATTTAACACATATAAATTACATAGACTTCACAGAAACATAACTTAAGGTTTTCAACATGTTCTTAACTATTTAAACAACATAATCATCAACATTATAACCTTTATTCACTATTTTTACTATTTCTTAACTTTTTTGACATTCATAGTGAAATTCATCATTGTGAATTCATTTTTCAACCAAAACAGTTTATTTAAATTACTTTGTTTTGGTTTCTTCGTGTATTTTCACAATCAATAGTCAATTTATGGTTGTACGATGAATTGAGTATCAATTTTGATTCTAAATTGAGTTATATCAAACATATATCCAGTATAAATTTCTTTGTAATATGATTTTCTCCATATTAAAACATATTACATGAATCAATTTACTCCAAATCATCTATAACACATATGATAAACTTTTTATATGAACAATTATCATATAAAAATACATAATAAACAATTAATCTTTCACACCAAAATTTCTGAGAGAACTTTTGATAGAATAAAACTAAAACTAAAAAAACTAAATTATACATTTGATTGCTAGAAGATATGAAAGACTTGAAAATCTTTCTCCTTCCTCTAAATTCTCTAACTCACAGAGAATCTCTCTTTTTTCTTCTCTCTTCTTTCTTCTCTCTTTTCTCTCTTCTATCTTTTCTCTGTTATTTCTTTCTCTTCTACTTTTACGTAATATAAACTGATATAATATAATATAACGTATACTTATAATACATATTAATATATAATATAAATATATATATAACTGATGTTAGTTATATCATTTGAAAATCAAAAGTCATAAGGCTTGTTTGACTAAAACCATTTTTAAAAATTAAAGCCTTAAAACTCTTAAGTTTTGTTTGGCAAAAACTAAATTAAAAATAATAACTTAGAATCATTATGCCTTGTTTGGTAAATCCCATTTAAATTAAAGACTTAACATTTAGTAAGCCTTGTTTGGCAAAAATGAATTAAACTCTTTTAATTTATTTTAATAACTCATTTATAATTTATTGTCCCATTGTATTTAATTAAATGCCTATATTCAAGTTTAATAAAATTAAAGCTAATAACAATTTATTAAATCAATTTACCACATAATCCAATACAACAAAATTATAATTTCCATTATAATTTTATTCAATAAGTTAATACATCACTTTAATTATTAACTTAAATTAAAACAATATTATAACAACTCATTTAATTCTTATCAACTCTATAATTTAATTATTAAATTAAATTAGAATATTAACTCATAAAATTTAATTCATCACTCTTTTATTTTAATTAGCTTCAAAATACTAATTATCAACTTAGTTAAAATCTTACCTTAATTAAGTTATTTCCCATTAACTCATAAATTATTTATTTAACAAATAAATAATCAAATTAAACAAATATGTATTCAACAATAATATATCAATTAAAATATTTATTTACTTCAATAAATATTTGAATTTATAATTAAAATTCTAGATTGTTACATAATCTTATGAGAACTTGGGATTAAACCTTCTTTAATTTTAATTCACATAGAGATATAATGAATGAATTAATTAGGTGTTTTGATTAATTCTATCATCTGTGAATTTAAGTTTATATGGGTATAATGCATCGAGAAATTGTTATATCTACTTCCGTGTTCTTGATTAATGAACTGGAATAGTTAATTTGAATTAAAAAGAAGTGTGATAATCTGAGTGAAGCATAAAGTGAAATTGTAGGCTTAATTCTCCAATGCCTGATTAAAGTTTGTGGAAGTTAGTTGAATTAACTTTATTTAGTAGTTTTTCAATAATTTGATCATTAAATCATTAGTTTAATAAAATTGAGATAATACAAGATTGGTAGTTGTTAGAATAAAATTTGATATTTGTCTCTGTGGGAACAATACTTTACTTATCATTATATTACTTGTTGATCACGAATACTTGCGTGACGTGCATAGTTAGATTACACCTAACATTACTCATGGTTACGAACATGATACATTGAGCCAACTATGCATCATCTTGCCACTTTTTAAAAGTAGCAATATCTTACTCAGAGGCATTATCTGCAACCATTGCAGGATAGGCATATTAAGGACATAAGATAGCTTTTCAGCCATGAGAATTATTCTCAAATTCCTTAACCAGTCTGTTTAATTCAGTCCGGTTAAATAGCATCTAATATGCTCCTCAGTAATAGTAATTTAGACATTGTAAAATTCTGTAAATGAATTTGTAATTAACAACATTTTAGCATACATTCTTTAATTAATTACCAAAATAAATTAGGTCTTATTTTTAATTGGTATCTCCCACTATTTTGTTCAAACTATAGTACCCTCACTTATATTGTAACGCCCGAGAAAATCGGATCTTTATGTGATTTAAATTTTATTTGATTATTTTAAGTAAATGAATTTAATTGATTATTTATGTGAGTAAGATGTTCGAAGGTCGTTCTATGACCTAGAATGTGCGGATGTGGTTAGTATTCTGGCTATGTGCTAGGATTAATTGTTTTGAATTTCCAAGACGAAAATAAATGTTTTCCGAAAAATTTTCGTAAAAACATTATCCATCCGTTTCTGCTCGGAGAATAGGTTTGAATTTCTGAGAAATGCGTAATGATAGAATACAAAGACGTAATGAAATATCTAATAATATTTCAGTTATAGGAAACGAAGCTTTCGCCACCGGACTTAAAATTTAAGGGTTAGGAAATGTGAGTTTCGAGAATTTAATGGCTAACATATAATGATTAGGGTTATTATACGTGAGGAATACGTGTATGATACTAATTATTATACGAGTATAGTACGAAAATTATTACGACGTATAATATGAATATCGTACAAACTATATACGAAGAAAATACGAAAATGGTATGCGTAGAATACGATTGGTCTTAATGGACTTTGAGTTCTTGGATTTTATAGAATTCAATTGGACTTTGATTATGTCAAACCCAATGTGTATGAAAATCAAGCCCAAGTTAGGCCTAATATGAATTAATGTTAAGGCCTAAACCAAGAAATCAAACCGCGGATCGAACCGACGGGTCACCAGATGGGTTAAACCCATGGGGCAACCCATGGGGGGACCCACAAGGCATGTGGGCCAGCCACTTGGCCACCAAGTCAAGTAGTTACTTGGTGGCTACACAATGAATAGTAAGGAGGTTGAGCTCAATGACCATTTTACCCTCCATTTGGTTTTCTATAAATAGAAAGCTGCTTAGTTCATTTGGTGTTTTGTAAACATTGAACAACATATATTGAGAGAGAGAAAAGTGTGATATCAAGTAATCAAGTGAGTTCAAAGAAAAACATCAAGAGTTAATCAAGAACGCGAAGAACGTAAAGGTAATATTTCGTAAACGTTAGTCTTCGACCTTTTTCGATTTCTTTTTCGTAGAAATGTATGATTTGGTGGAGCATGTCTCTTTTGGAGTCATAAGGATGGCTTATAGTGGATTAAGTCATTATAAGTCAAGTATGATTAGTAATCATATGCGTTTAAGTTAGTTTTAAAATCAAAGAAAACCGTAAAGCGTTTATTTGGTTGTTAATGGACAAATTGAAAACCATCATAGGGTATGTGCATCTTGTATAGTTAGGATGTAGATGATGAATCAATGGAGTTGTTCCATTTGATTTGGCATAGAAAACTCAAGTAACGAAGTTATGGCGAATTTTACAAAAATTAGCCGTTAAACGTTGAAAACGTAGATATCTCGAATTAGTAGTCGAAAGTTGCCATGTAACTTGGAAACCTTGGTTTTCAATGGAATCACCTAAGATAGGGTATTCAAGAGTCGTGGACTCAAGAATCGTTGAATTCTGACTTAGAACGAAGAAACGAGCTATGAACGCTCACGAACGATAAACGAACGCTCAATAATGAACAAATCGGTGAATTCCGTGTTAAGAGATTCGAAAATAAAATATTTTCTAATGAAATCATAGAGTATGTGATTTGTGAGCTTATGGCTTTTGAATGAGCCAGTTCGGATGTAAAACGAATAAGTTATGAGCCCTGGAATTTCATAGAACAAGAAAACTGTCAAAACTATTCGAGGCTCGTGAATTGGGCGCCAGTAACGCCACCCTCAGTTATAATCAATCATGTACTTGCACGGATTGAGGGGGTAGACACTGCAGAGTGGCGCTACAAATAACTAAATCAGAAGTTAGGAGTCTCGGTACGCAGGCCTTAGACCGAGGCTTTGCTACTGTTAGTTTGTGTCGCAGCGCCAGTGGTAGGCATAAGGCCGTCGCAGCAGCGACGAGTCAGGGGAACAATTAGACAAATTAGTTTTTGAACCCAAATGATAGAAGACCATTTTGGGGCAAATGTATATACTTAATGTACATGTTAAGACCATTCCTTTGACACGTCTATGGTGATGACCTTAGGAATTGAACGTGAGTTATTGGTAATGAAACGATGAACGGTAATAAGCCGTAAGGGCAGATAAATACTTGAAACGAGTTTTATTAATGAAATAAAGTTGGTTGTTATAGAAGAGAAAGAAGTTGGTAATAACAATGTGTTTAGATTGTTGAGTAGCTAATTACGGTGTGCTATGTGAATATATCATGTAGATACTTTAAAGATTGTGAACTATTTAATATTAATTTGAAGACGCTTGAAGGTAAGTTTTCTTAACGCTTGTCTAACCTTCGTGTTAGCCAAGTTTTCTGTGATTCATGTTATGAAATGCATGAATTGTTTTAAAGAAAGGGTTGATGCCAGTTTTACCTCGGCTAGACTAATCTTGAAGAGTTAATTGATTTATTTACAAGTCTTTCAATCTAGAATTGTTAACATTATCTTACGCCAATTATTTGGTACGGATTCAAGGTAAGCCTGAGTATGAATAAACAAATGTATTTTACATCGATTATTCGATGGGCACACGAGGTTGCCAAAACTTAAACGTGAATACGTTTAATGGATGAATGTTGATCAACATAAAGTACAATAGGCTGATCACCTAGAAGTGCTCATAAGATATATCGGACTTAAGGTCTTAGTGTCGGGTTATCCTTTTTCATGAATGAAAACTAAGGAGAATGTTCACGGTCTTTGACCTACTCAAAATTCCTAAGTTCTTATAAGTACTTCGGAATTGTTTTATGAGAAAGAAAGGTGTTATACAATGTTTCATAGTACTTCATAGCTATTTGTTTTATAATTGTTTTGCTAGACTTGCTGAGCTAGTTATGCTCACTTCTTGCTTGAATTATATGATTGCAGCTAAGGACGAACGAACTGAAGGTTCTAAGAAAGATAAAGGAAAATCTAAGATGGATATTTAGATATCCTATAATAGACTAGTATGTGTGTATGTATTACACTTATAAACAATAAAGAATGTTTTCGGTTTCAGAACCTGGGAATGAATTTATTATGATTGTAATAAGAATGTAGTTAATACACTCATTTTGATGTCATTTCAATGAAATGAATGTAATAGTACCGTGTAGCACCATCTGTCGGGTTGGAAGATACCCAGATTTGGAGGCGTCACATATATAGTTCGCCAAAATCTAATTAAAGATTTGCTAGTGAGGATAAGGATCCCATTTCAAATGTATATAGCCTTGTGGTGACACAACAAACTATATATAAATACATAGGTAGACAACTCTTGTCAATTACATCATCATATAACTCCTTTTATTTTGCCTCTTAGATTATTTTGATCAAGTGGTGGCACATCCGAATCAAAATTATGCAATTTAAGTCCAACCTAGCACCTCATATATTCAAAAAGAAAAATATTATCCTTGTGGTGACACAACAAAAAAGAATTGTTCAATTTCTTTATAAGTGTGACACCCCTAAATCTAGATACTCGAATTTTCCACACATTTGGTGTTCATTCATCAAAATAAATAGCATCTAACTACTCATAAATAAATAAATTCATAAATGAAATAGAAATCTTCCCAATAAAATGTTACAACAACTTAAACAAATCAATCCCAGGTCATCTAACCTTAATACATCAATGCAAAAATTTCATAAGCAAATAAGTCTTAAACATAACATCATATGTCTTAACATAATCATTCTCAAATAATAAATAAGTCTTCATCATTTACTTGCTTTGCCTTTGCCCTTACTATTAGATGGCTCATCAACTTTTTCAACTTTAACTGCAATGTTATTATGCAAGAGTGAGCAACAATTGCCCACAAGTTTAATAATAACAATAATAATAACATGCGAATAAATAATGGATACTGAGCAAATGAAAGCTTGACTTTTGAATCAAGATTAGAACAGGAATCAAAAGTATATCTGAGGGTCACTAGACCATGAACTATGTCCCAGGTTATCAAGTATCTCTAATTTAATCCTTTAACAGTCATAAGACTATATGGACCTTACTTCTCCTACTTAGGGGGGTCAACTCTTAGTACCATCTCTGTGCACAACATCTTAACGCTATCGCGTAATATAATCCCCTGTAGCAGGGTTGTTCATCTCAACTTTGACATTACAGTCAGCACCAAAGGAAGTTTGGTTTAGATTGATCTCAAGGATAATTTAGAGTTCAACATTCATCAACTAAGGATTAGTTGAACTAATAAGGATTCACTATCTATTCAAGGTTTCAATGTAATATTGAAATTAATATTCAAATCAAAGATTGAATCTCAACTCTATACAATTAAATGAACATTGTATAACAAGGGTAATATTTCAAAAGAATTAGAACATTTCATTTAGAAGCATGAACTTGAATAATTAAGCTCTGAATAATTCAAAATAAGAATATGAAGCTTGCTCAACAATAATAAAGTTCAAGAATTTATATGACGCCCCCAAAATATGTATACATCATCCATTCTGGGTCGTCAAATACATGGGAATGATTACAAATACAAACTTAATTATACAACAAGAACTAAGAGTTTTTACACGAATATTGTCTCATAGACAATATCCAAACTCAAATTCAATCCTCATTACAATTATTATCACACTAAATAGTGATGATTACTAAAACAACCATCTCGGACCATCACTTCGTTCCCCGACTAGTCCCGGCTATTTTCTCATTTCCTGAAGAGAATAATTAAAGCAAAAGGGTGAGCTCAACTAGCCCACTAAGAAATATTATGACTAAGATAATGCAGAATAAGTTATCGTTAGCCTTCAAAAATGTTAAACTGGTAGAATATAGTAGACAACAAGTTTAACTGCAACGGAACAAGCAATCCATTAGAAGAGTCAAGTAGAGCATGATATCTACTATCTTTTATGATTTAAAAAGGTTTTCATCAACTTTATCCCTGTAATACCCATTAACAGTTCTTTATTATACCCAAGACAAAAAGAACTTTCATCACATGTCTTCACTTTAACCATCAAAGATTTTAGTTAAATTCATAATTCATGTTTATAATAATGTGAATCAACAATTTCTCCTTTCCACAAAGGCTTAATAAAATGTTCACTCGATATCCTTACCCCAAAGACTAAAGACATTCAAGTGTAATAATAATGATCATACCAATCAATTTCCTATCAGTGCACTACGACAAAAGACATTCAACTATTAACTAATGGTCATGATCCTGCCAATTACATCATCGAATTATCCATGCACTACGGCCAAGGATATTCTTTAGTATCACCAGTGGTCATGATCATGTCATACACCTGTCCATCTTTGCACTACGGGCCAAAGCTATCAATCAATAGTTCATATTTGCACTACGGGCCAAAGGTATACAACTGTAAAACGAATAATTAACAGTCCATCTATGTACTACGGGCCAAAGATGACTTTCACCACAATATAAGCATAAGAATGATGACAATGATATAAGAATTCAATTAAATAAGAGCTAGGATAGATTTTAAATTTTATAATTTAATTTATCCAAAATTCAATAATGTCCAAATTGTCAACATGATACTACTTTGTGGAGTAAAATTCAAGAATAATATCCATGTATCAAAAATAATTTGGACAGAAAAGAAATAAATTTTTCGGTGAATAGTACCCCGTGAATAGTACCATGTAAATAGTACTTCGGGAATAGTACTTGTGACGAATGAGATTTTTGTAATTTAATTTTAATATTTATTGAAGTAAATAAATATTTTCGATGATTTAATTATTAGATTAAATAATTAATTGATGCAGATTGTGGTAGATTAATTTAACTATATGTGTTACATCTATTAAATTAATGTGGAGAATTTTATTATCAAGTATATGTCATTATGTGAGCTTATTGTATTAAATGAAATATTTATTTAAGCATGATGTTATTTTAATTAATTTAATTATTAATTAGAGATTTAATAATTTGATATAATTAATTCATGAGAAAATTAATTATGTGACTATGTGAATTTATAAGAAATTATTATATTTATTTTATATTAAATTAAATAATATAATTGAGTTCTTGTGTATATGTGTGACATGATTTAAACTATATTATAAAGCTTTTATTAAATTAAATGACCTTGAATCAATTAAAGCTTGCCAAACAAGGCCCTAGTAGTGGTTAATAGCAGTTACCCATGATTGGGTTAACTGACCTTAGTCCTGCATCAGTTCTTTCCTTTATCGTATTCTCTCCTTCATTATTACTAAGTCTAAGAAATATTCAAGAGAGAGTTTGAGAATTGTCGAGAGAATTAAGATATTGTGAAAGAGATTGAAAGATGAGAATTTAAGAAAACATCTGAGTCTTCTAATCTATACCTTACACTCAAGATAATCTCCTCCTTCCCAAATTTTTAAAGTTACGTTGTGTAAGTTTTATGAAAATGGCTTTCAAGTTTTCTGTAAGGTCTCTGTATTTATAAAGGGTATGGATTATGTGTTGTTTATGTGTTAAATGTTACCATATTGTATTTAATTATATATATTTCATAAACCATATCATATGTTTCATTAAAATACACCGTATATGTTGATCAAAACTTACAGAGTATGGGTTTTGGCCATATGGCCCTTATACGTAATTTTAATGTGTCAAACATAAATGGTTTTGTAAAATTTATACTCGTATATTATTATGCATGTTAATATGAAGAGACCAAACCTTAAATGAACGGATTCGGTGTTATAACGAATTCGTAGTGTTAATTTTCATATTTTGTTTTCAAAACCTTCAAGAACATCAAGAACAGTGAAAATTGCATGCTTTAATTCTGTAATTAAGTGTTTAAATTGGTTAAAGTCACTCTATAAATGTTGGATAATGATTATGTGTGAATTATATCATATGGGTATGTCTAAATTCGAGTAGAAAATAAGAAATTAGTAGAAATTGGCATGTTCTGCAATTTTTCCGAATCGCCATTTTCTGAATCGGTACGCCACGTCAGCAATTAGGTTGCTATTTTCATTTATTTCTCATGTGCATGAGCCAAGTGTCCGACATGCAAAGACCAAGACCTAGTATAAGCGTGGTAGTAAGCGTCACTCTGCAGAATGGTCCAGAAATGTAATTTTTAAAGTGTTAAGTCTAGCAATGTATTGTTAACTTAATGTAATGAACATAAAATTATGTTATAAGTATAATGAGATGTTAAAATAGATATTTAACATGTAAATAACATAATTACATGTGGATTGAATTATTGATTTCATAATTAGCTTGTTATTTGTGAAGTGTAAATTATGTGACAATGAATGTGATAAATTGACTAAGTATAGTCATAACCAAAGTTTAGATAAAAAGAATGAATTTATGATGGTTAATTAAATTATAATTAACTGGTATTGTGAATGTGAATGGTATGTAGGATTAAATTCAAAGAACGTGCTTAGTTAAAGTGTAATCTACGCACGAAGCAAGTTTCCTAACCCAACTTGTCATTATTATTCAAGTTTATTAGTTACCTCGAGTAAATTATCATTACTATTATTCAAGTTCAAATGTTATATTAAAGATTGATTATCTTTTCAAAGCATGATTCAGTTATACAATAATTGTCCTATTGTATACTTCTTGAGATTATTATTCAAATCGAATATCATTATTGTTGAACTTATTAGACTAATGAACTTTATTGATTCAACTAGTCCTTAGTTGATGAACGTTCTAAATTTCAGAACCCTTATTGAATTATCCAAACCAAACTTCCTTTGGTGCGGACTCGAATGTCAAACTGAGATGAACAACCCTGCAAAGGGATTTACTTATGCGTTAACGTTAAGATATTGTGTGCGATATTGTACTAAGGCTGATCCCCTAAATGCAGTAGAAAGGTCCATAGTCTTATGACTGTTAAAGGTTTCAAGTATAACCCTTGATAACCTAGGACATAGTTCAAGGTCTTATGACCCTCAGAAATCTTTTGATTCTTTTTATTCATTCTTGATTTAAAAGTTGAACTTTTATTTCAGAAGTCTTTGATTCCCTCGCATGTTATTATACATTGTTATTTCATTATTTTATTTGTGGGCAATCATGTTCACTCTTGCTTATTAATAACATTAGAGTTAAGAACGAAAGAACCGGTGAGCCTTCTACTAGTAAAGGCAAGGGCAAGATTAACAAATGTTGAAGACTTGTATTTATGAGATGTTGAATTTATGTGTTAAGACTTGATGTTGTTTAAGACTTATTGTTTATGTTTCCGCACAGATATTTAAGGTTAGCTTAACCTGGGATTGTATTATTATTATTCGGATGTTGTAACCCTTAAGGGGAAGATTTTATTCTATCTATTGCATGGCTTGCATTTATTATGGGTATATAGATAGATGATATTTGTACAGTGAACACCAAATCCTGTGGAATTGAAGTTCCCGGATTTGGGGGTGTCACAAGTTGGTATCGAAGCTGTAGGTTATGAACCTTAGGTGGGGGAACAACCTTAGGTAGTAGCCTTATAGAAAGAACATAATGATGGAAAACTCTTATCGAGTTCTAGGAAATGAATTTTTGTAATTCATTGAAGATAATAAAAGACTTTATGTGCTTATGTGTTAAAAGTATGTGCTCACTAGTATGGCTTAGTAAATAAAACTCGAATTTTTGTTGTCGGGATGTCGGCGTTGGAGGAACTAGTCGAAAGGGGAAGGAGGAACCCCGAAAAGTACCTATAGTACCTACTAGGAGGAGCCCAGAGACATTCATATCGTTAGGGAACGATTAGTACAGAGAGGAGTCATCTCCATTGATCACCAGTTGTTGGTCGAGCATGAGCATGAACTCGAGACTGATCACGAGGAGGAATTTGATGAGGAAGAGGAAGAAGAGGAGTTTCCACAAGACTCCATTGATCTTTGAGATGTATGACACATTATCTGCACCGTAACGCGTGGAGTTACGAGATGAGGTGCAGGATCTGATTGAGCGGGCTATAATTCAGCAGATTACTCTAGAGGGGAAGGAGAGGGAGATTTCGACTCTTCACTCACTGATCGGGAAATGTAGAATGGGATTTGGTCCACGAGAAGGGTCAAATAGAAGATAAGACCATGAGAGATAGAAAAGTTGAAGAAGGATCGAAGAGAGTTCGGAGAGGCTTGCCATAGCGAGAGAGGAGAATTTGGGTAAGAGAGTCACATCGTGCTGATCTTGCGGAAGAGGATGGTCGTGCGAAGAAGGCATAGCTTGGAGAGACATACTCTACACTTAATCATGCAATGGATGAAGCCCAGGATCGAGTTTTGAGGTACCCCATCCAGTTCGAAGGACTTCCATCGTCACATCTTGGATCACTGGGACGATGTCTCGTATCATGGAAGAGAGGCGTGGCAAGGCTATTCAACACCTTGACGGATTAATCGATATATAATCATTTAATTATGTGAAAGACTTAGTTAGTTTTTATATGTAAATTCTGATATGTTTATGAACGAAGGAATATTTTAATATTTAAATCTTGTGGATTCTTTATCTCAGAATGGTGGATGTAAATAGCAGTTATGCTATCGTTTGATGTAAAACTTTTAGTTTGAATTAAATATATTAAGTTGTTTGAGATGATGTGTTAAATGATTATATTAAATTGTTGAGTTAAGTCTTAACTATTTAGAGAATTTAATAGAGATTTAATAAGCATATATTATTCTTAATAGAAATATGCCGCCTAGAAGAAGACAACCACGTCAACCAGCTCAGGAAGAGTCAACAAATAACAACAATAATGCCAATGCTAATCCCGTGCAGCAGTTGGTTAACTTACTGACTGGAGCAATGAATAATCAACCTCAAGCTCCACCAAATACTACGTTTAAAGATTTCAAGGCGGTGGGACCGCCAGAATTTAAAGGTTCCATGAACCCGATCGAGGCTCAAACGTGGGTTATGGAAATGGAGAAGGTTTTCGACGTTACTAGGGTTAGAGAAGACCAGAGGACCGCTTTTT
This sequence comes from Panax quinquefolius, assembly GCA_020205615.1. Taxonomy (NCBI): domain Eukaryota; kingdom Viridiplantae; phylum Streptophyta; class Magnoliopsida; order Apiales; family Araliaceae; genus Panax; species Panax quinquefolius. Next base: position 71,302,066 of record CM035169.1, on the reverse strand, counting down.
CAACGTTTATGCTGAAGTCTGAGGCTAGCTATTGGTGGCAATCAAACAAAGGGCGAGGAGGTGAAGGTGTAATTACTTGGGAGAGATTTAAGGAAATGTTTTTCGAGATGTACTTCCCAACTAGCTCGCAGAACCAGATGGAGGTTAAATTTCTGGAATTGAAGAAGGGAAATATGAGCGTACCTGATTATGCGGCAAAATTCAACGAGTTTGCGAGGTTTGCCCCGTATCAAGTTCACACGGATGAGAGGAAGGCGAGACGGTTTGAGCAAGGACTAAAACCTTGGGTGTACAGCAAGGTATCAATGTTCAGCTAAACACGTTTGCTGGAGTACTGGAAAAGGCCATCCTCACTGAAGGTGGAAGCGATGCGGTGACCAAGTACAATCAAGATCAGAAGAATAAGAAGAGTGAAGGTGAAGGAAATAACAAGGTTAGTGGAAGTGGCATAGGAGGTGGAAATTTTAATCAGAAGAAAAGATGGAATGACAACTCATCGGGGAATCAGCAAGGTAGTCAGAAGAAAAGAATCGAAGCATGCCCGATATGCGGGAAAACCCATCTGGGAGTTTGTATGAAAGGAAAAAGAGTGTGCTACAATTGTGGTCAGGAAGGCCACATAGCACCAAACTGTCCAAACCCAAAGAAGGGTGCTTGTTTCACTTGTGGTTCGAAGGACCATCTGGAAAGAGACTGTCCCAAGAAGGGATCGGGAGGGTCAGGATCAGGAGGAAACCGGGGAAACAATAGTGGAAATGCCTTAACCATCACCGGACCAACCGCAACAAACCGATCGACAGCCCTGACTTTCAACATGACGGTGCAAGATGCAGTTTAATCCCGTGATGTGGTGTCAGGTATCATTCCGATCAATAAAATTAATGCTTATGCTTTATTTGATTCGGGTGCTACTTGTTCCTTTATATCCGATGACTTTGCCAAGAATTTAGATTTGCCTAAGGATGAATTGGATTATCCCATGAACATAGAAATTGCGAATAGAGAAATAATCCCATTGAAATGCGTACATAAGAAGCGTAGAGTGGATATTAAGGGTAATATCATGAACGTAGATCTTATCCCTATTCGACTTTGGGAATTTGGACGTTATTTTGGGAATGGATTGGTTATTCAATTACGAAATTTGTAATTGATTGCCAAAAGAAGCGTATTAACCTTATGACCCCTTGAAAGGTTGTATTTTATAGTAGAAAGTCGCTAGACAAGCGAGTTGTCTCGGCGATGATGCGAGCCAGAAAGTTATTAAGACAAGGCTGTGTAGGATATTTAGCTTACATAGTCGACAGTCGAAAAGAGAATCCGAAGGTAGAAGAGATACCGATTGTGAGGGACTTCGTCGTCGTGTTTCTAGACGATTTGCCAGGACTTCCACTAGATAGAGAGGTAGATTTCGTGATCGATTTGGTGCCCAGAACTGCTCAAATATCGAAGGCACCATACCGAATGGCACCGGTAGAGATGAAAGAACTAATGGTACAACAACAAGAATTATTGGACAAGAAGTACATTCAACCGAGCATATCGCCGTGGGGAGAGCCGGTTTTATTTGTGAAAAAGAAGGAGGGATCGATGCGGCTCTGCATTAACTACAGAGAACTGAATAAGGTCACGATTAAGAACAGATATCCATTACCGAGGATCGACGACCTGTTTGATCAATTAAAGGGAGTGAGATACTTTTCCAAGATAGACTTGAGAAGCAGTTATCATCAACTGAAGGTGAGGCCAAAGGATGTACCGAAGACAGCGTTTAGAATGCGATATGGTCTCTACGAATTTTTAGTAATGTTGTTTGGTCTTACGAATGCTCCTGCAGCATTTATGGGACTAATGAATGGTGTGTTCAAGCCATTTTTGGAAAAGTTCGTAGTGGTATTTATTGATGACATTTTGGTTTATTCGAAAACCAAGGAAGAACATGAAAAGCATTTGAGATTAACATTGGAAGTATTGAGAAGGGAAAAGTTGTATGCCATGTTTTTAAAATGCGAAATTTTGGATTGAACGAGTACAATTTCTTGGTCACGTGATCGATAAAAATGAATTTTCGGTAGATCCATCTAAAGTCGAAGCTGTGATTAACTAGGATCAGCCGAGAACACCGTCGGAAGTACGAAGTTTTCTTGGATTGGCGAAATATTATAGAAGGTTTGCAACTCCGTTAACGAATTTAACTCGAAAAGCTGTGAAATTTGTTTGGACGGATAAGTGTGAGGAAAGTTTTCAAGAATTGAAGAAGAGGTTGAGTACTACCCTGTGTTATCTCTTAGGATGATCTGAAATTTTGTTGTTTATAGTGATGTGTCGCATAAAAGACTTGGGCGTGTCTTCGTCTGCAAAACGGCAAAGTCATTGCGTATGCATCACGACAATTGAAGGATTACGAGAAGGGATATCCGACCCATGATTTGGAGTTAGCTGCAGTTGTTTTTGCTTTGAAAATTTGGAGGCACTATCTCTAAAGGGAGAAGTGTGAAATATATACGGACCACAAGAGTCTGAAATATATTTTTACACAGAAGGATTTGAATATGTGTCAAAGAAGATGGTTGGAATTAATTAAGGATTACGACTGTGAGATTTTGTGTAAGACCCCGAAATTTTTTTAAATAAAAAGGAATTTCCTTTATTTATTATTTTGAAATAGTAAGGGTTGATTTGATTAATGTGGATAGTTAAGGGTTAAATATGCAAATATTTCAAAATAAGCAAGTGGTTATAAAATATTCAATGTTGTCGGGGAATATTCGTTTGGTCGTGGAATATTAAAGATTGTCGGGAATATTAAATGCTGACGAAGTATGACCATGTGTGGGCCCCATGCATAAAGCGATTGGATGAAGAAAAGCGACAAATATAAGTTGTTTTTAAATAACGGCGTAGTTATTCAAGATTATCTTTGTTGGAATACCGGTGGTTAAAACACACGATGTCTGGCGTTGTTGCAAGCGATAGCACTGCGGTATTGCACCAATTATTGATTCTTACGTAAGAAGGCACTACTCGATAATGGTTATAGTAATTCTTTATTCGATTATTTTATTGAGTTAATAATTGCGGTGTTGATATTTTATATTCTTTGTTGTTTTGATAATCGTCATTTACACGGTATTTTTCATTATCGAAGCAATAATTCATATTATCCGAATAATATTATTAGATAACATTATTGGCAATGTCTAGAAAGTTACATCTAAGGAGAGGTTTGGTCACCTAATTGCGGCGCATGAAGAAGAAATTCTTATTGGAAAGCCCCTCTTTCTGAGGCTGCTGGTTGTCGATATTGTGATTACGTAATATTATTTGTGAATAATTAATTATTGATTTATATGATGAGGAAAATATTGATTTTATGTGGATATAGATGGAGAAAATTTTAAAATGACAATTGTTGAAAATTAATATTTTATCTTTTTACGATAAAATAATTCATTTAAATATATTATTTTAATAATATATTACTTGGTGATATTTTTACAACGAATGTGGGATATATGAGTATACGAGGAGGAAGAGTATTTTTGTTGCAATAAATGTTTAAAACATGTTAAACATGTAAATTGGACCCCATTTATTGAATTGAAATTTGATTATAGCTTTGTAAAATTGCCCGTTTGTGGATTTTGGTCAATTTCTGATTGGAATTTGGAAAAACTTTCTTCTGCAAAGTTGTAGAGAATTGAATTTCCTATAAAAACTCATGAGATTCGAATTTTCTGATGAAAGGGCTATTTATTATGAATTATTGAAGTTCGAAAGCTCAAAATAATTGATTTTTGGAAGTTTAAAATATTTAAAATTAGAAAAACGTTTTTCTCTTTTTTTTCTAGAAGGTGGCATGTGTTTGATGGCTGAAATCAGATTCTAGACATGTGTAGAAAATAATATAATTATATTATTAATTTATTAAATTTTTCGCTTTGGTGTTCTAAGCAATTTTCTATAAATAGGGTGCTTAGGTTAGAATTGAAAATCATACCGTAAAAGCTGAAGTTTTCTCTCTCTATATTATCGGCGTATTCTTGTGAGTATTTTGAGTATACTTTGAGTATTGCTATACTGATTGCAAGTCAAGTCATAGCTTTATATCCAGGTGTTTTAATTTAGAAATCTTGATCTTTCGAGGTAAGGGATATTATTTTTTTCAGTAATGATATTATTTCTTCAATATCATTATCTTTGAAATGTTGATCTGAAGTTTTTATCAAATTTGGAACTTTTTTTCATATGGGGTTACTATTCATGGGTTACTATTCATGAGTTACTATTCACGAGTTCTTATTCATGAGTTCTTATTCACGAGTTCTTATTCACTAGTACTATTCATGAAGCGTGAAGATGTTTTTGTGGAATTTCTATCTTTTGGTGTCGGAGTTACTATTCACGTATCGGCACTTATTCACGATATCTGGCACTATTCACGTATCTGGTACTATTCATAGAAAAATAAAATTTCTTCTTTTTCGTCAAAACATCTATTCTGGATACTAACTCTGATTGTATCCATGTTTTGATCATTCTTGAATTTTACACCACTATGATTATTTTTGAGGTATTTTTGGGCGTGGATAAAACCAAGTACGAATCCTTAATCCTTAATCCTTGTCATTTTGTTTCACTGGATTCGTTTCTTAAAAAAATATTTTTCATCATCCTCAGTCTTAAATGATGATATTATTGAATATCTTTGGCCTGTAGTGCAAAGATGAATGATTTCTGAAGAATATCTTTGGCCTGTAGTGCAAAGATGAACAGGTGTTGAGATGAACATGACCGATTGATTAATATCTTTGGCCTGTAGTGCAAAGATGAACAGGTGTTTAAATGAACATGACCAACTGATGAATATCTTTGGCCTGTAGTGCAAAGATGAATATTTGATTCCAGATGCATATTGATTGATGTTATAGGGATAAAATATTGATGATGAATTTATTAAATTCATAGATTATAGTAGATTTCATTCTCTACGTAACTCTTCATGAATTATTATTTCATTGCGAATATTGATCTGAAACTTGTTGTCTATTGTATTCTATCAGATTTTTCCCTGTTGAAGACTAACGATAATTTGTTGTATATTATCTTAGTCATAATATTCTTTACTGGGCTAGTTGAGCTCACCCTTTTCCTTGTTGTTCCATTTTTCTTCTCAGGAGGCGAGAATGTAGCGAGTACTAGTCGGGGTATGGAATGAAGGTTCTAGAGAGAGTTGTTTAGTAGTCCTCACCATTTTTGTAAAATAATGAATCAATAATTATGATGGGGATTTATTTGCGTGTGGATATTGTCTAGAAGACAATATTATATTTAAACTCACGAAGATATATTGTCGTATTTCACACGACATTTGTATTATTGAAGTTGTAGTTTGCTTTTTGTACCATGTATTTGGCGACTCGAGAATGGGTGTTGTGTATACCTATTTTGGGGCGTCACGGTTAGTATCGAGCTTAGGGATATGATCTCTGGCGGAGATCGGGGAATAAAACTAGGAGGGAGAGGCGAGTAAATCCTTCGCTAGTGTGTCCTACCTAAGCTTATTTGTTAGTTAGTCAAGATATATAGGGATATTATGTGATATATTGATTTCCTTAATTAACCCTTATTTTATGGCGATATTTGAGAATGTCATTGAGAATACTAACGATTGGAGTAAATGAGACCAGTGGAGATGCTGTACTCACCAGCGAGGAGAGCGTGCAACAGTGGCAATGTTCCTCATGTGAACAACACCATTGAAGCGAGATGATGAGCGAGGGATGTTTAGAAGCTTTTTGCAGTTCATGCAAAATCGGACGAGGAGACTCGTGTTCAAAATCTGAGGAGGAAATGATAGCAATTCACGGGTGGTCACAGCCAAGCGATTCAAAAGTTGGGACCACGAAGTGCAGGGAAAGCCGGATCCGATTAAAGGCGGAGCGTGGGTCAAACAAAATACCAAGATATTCGATGTCTTGGGATGCACGGAGAACGAAAGTTCCATTCGCCGCCTTTATGTTCCGTGGCGAGGCGGACATTTGGTGGAAATCGTGAAGCGTACCCATCGGTAATTTTCGGCAAGATGTCATTGAGAGCGTTTTTGAAGCAGTTCAATGACAAGTACTTTCACGAAAGTATTCGTCATATGAAGGAAGTGGAGTTTATTAGACTAGAAGCAGAATAACATGGCGGTGTCCCGATGCGAGGCGAAGTTCGCGGAGTTATCGAGTTGCACCTCATTTGGTGGAGAATGAGGAGCGTATGACGCGGATGTTTTCAAGAGGTTTGAAACCCGACATACGTCGATATCTCATTTCTCATAAATTTTCTCTATATTGAGGATGTTGTCAGCGAGGGCTCGATTGTTAGAAGCGAGATAACGATACGTTCAACCGAGGGACCATAACGAGGATCATATCATCAAGAGATAGCGGTCATCGAATAACGATAACCCGGCGGAGAAAGAAGAATCTGAGACAAAAGGCGGTAACCACTCTGGTGGTAATCGTGGCCATGAAAATAGAAGAAGCGAGTGGGAGGAGATTTTAAAAGAGGAGATTCAACAACGACCATGTGAAGGCGTCGGCGCCGATAGCAACTAGTTTTAGGGAGGAGAAGCGACCACCGGTCAAGTATGTTACAAATGGGGAAAGAGGGACATATCACCCCAAGCCCCCTAGCAGTTTAAGGTATGCTATAATTATGGAAAAGAAGGACATATCGCTTCGAGATTATGCGATATCGAAACCCGATCCGGTGAGGGAATGGTGACTCAAAAGGATGTCTCGAGAAAAGTCAAAGTCAAGCGGTTCTTGGAAGAAGCGTTTGTCGTGGCCCGGTCAAAATGCAAGGAAACGAACGAAGTTAGCACGGGTTAGTTAATTATAAATTCTTGCGAAGTATATACCTTACTAGATATCGGTTCTACCCATTCTTTTATCTCTCTTACTGCGCGCTCAGCGTTTAAACTTGACTACGGAGAAATTAAACTTTGACCTATCTGTGGAGACTCCATTAGGAGAAACTTTCATTACAACCAGTTGTTTAAAAATCTTGCTTGATTAGGGTTGGCACTATCACATTACTTAGGTTAACCTTATTTCTATAGAGATATTTGTTTTGATGTGATTTTAAGGTTAACTACTCATCACGCCGCTTAGAAATTGATTATTTTCGTAAGGTTGTTAGTTTTCATATTCCTAAGCAACTTTGTTATTGAATTCAAGCAATCAAACCATTGTAGTCAAACATTTTCATATCAAGCCATGAAGTCATTCGTTTATTACGGATGTCAAATTTTCTTAGTCCATGTTATGGATTTGAATAAAGACACGTCGATTTGAATAATATTCTGTTGTTATTGATTTTTCTGGCGTATTTCTGAAGAATTTCTTGGCTTACTCCCAAAGCTTCGATATTAAATTTTGTATCGACTTTGAACCGGTACAAAAACTCATTTCTAAAATCTCATATCGAATGGCTCTATTGAAATTGAGGAGTTAAAAATTCAACTATAAATTTAGTACACGAGCCTTTATCTTGTGACTTCCTTTGTGGAATTCACCTAAGCCGGACTCTCTGTAGGGGCGTCATATTGATGCGATAGTAAAAGCGATAGGTGTCATTGTGACGTCTTTATCCAAGATTGGGATATGAGTCACGGTTGAGAGCAACCTAAGTCGATAATCGAAATCGTAGCTTTCTAGGCTTAGTTGGTTATTATCGGAGATTCGTTGAAGGATATTCTCGAATCGCTATTCCATTAACGCTTTGACTAACTCGTAGAGATACAAAATTCGAATGGAGCGAGGAATGTGGGAAGAGCTTTGAAGAACTCAAGAGGAGACTCATTTAACACGTGTTACGATCATGCCATCACGGAAAAGCGAGCGTGGTAGGTGACGCGATGAGTAGAAGATCATATCTTGAGGAGCGAGTGCGATGATGTCAAGTATATGGCATATAGAGCCAACTTTAATAGAAAAAGTTAAGATTGCTCAAGCCACAGGCTCGGAGATGATGCGTATGAAGAAGAAAGTACAAGAAGGAGCTATTAGGAGCGAGAATTGATGAAGAAGGAATACTTGAGTCCACTCTAGACTTTGTGTTCCTAACGACTACGATTTGAAGTACAAGATTATGATGGAGGCACACAATCGCCATTTGCAATCCATCTGGAAGTACTAAAATGTATCGTGATCTTGACATACATTTTGGTGGAACAATATGAGAGAGAGATTGCAAAGTTTATCTCGATGTGTTTAACACTTAGCGTGTAAAGGCGGAGCATCTTGTACCTAAGGGTCCGTTGCAACCACTTGAGATTCGGAATGGAAGTGGGAACACATTACTATGGATTTCGTTACGGGTCTTCCTACGGTTTCTCAAGGCATCAATGCTATTTGGGTTATTGTTGATAGATTAACCAAGTCTGCTTTCATTTCTTGCCGATCACGGAGACTTATTCCCTTGAGCGTCTTGCTAGTATATGCGTGAATGAGATTGTGAGGTTGCATGGCATGCTGTATCCATAGTTTGGATCGTGACCCAAGATTCACTTCAAGATTTTGGGTTAGCTTGCAAAAAGCTATGAGCGCAGATTTGCGATTTAGTTTGGCATACCATCCCCAAGCGGACGGACAATCGAGAGAGGACTATTCAAACTCTTGAAGATATATTAAAACTACGTGTCCTAGATTTCAAAGGAAGTTGGGATAAGTATTTGCCATTGGTGGAATTTTTATACAACAATAGTTATTAAACAAATATAGGCATGGTTCCATTGAAGCATTATATGGACAAAATGTCGTTCTCAATATGTTGGGATGAGGTGGGTGAAGCAACATTGTTGGGACCCGAGTTAATACGTATATGACTAATGATTCGACAAGTATATACAAAGCGGCACAAGATCGATAAAAAGAGTTATGCGGATCTTCATTGAAAGGGCGTGGAATTTAATGTAGGGGATCATGTATTGTTGCGAGTTGCTCCATGGAAGGGTGTTACAAGATTTGGGAAGAGAGGAAAGCTCGATCCACGATTTATTGGTCCATTTCAAATTCTTGACCGAAAGTAGGAAATGTAGCCTATAGACTTGCGTTACCTCAAAGTATGTCTCGTGTTCATAATGTGTTTCACATATCGTACTCAGTAAATATGTGAAAGACCGAACCACGTTATTGAGTTAGAACTTGGGACGAGATAGCAGAAGACTTAGCGTATGAGGAGGTACTGTCAAGATCTTGGATAGGAAGGAGCATGTCCTACGTCTGAAAGGTCATACCACAAGTTAAAGTTTTGTGGAGGAATCATGCTTTATAGAGGAAATGACACGGGAATTGGAAGCGGAAATGAAAGCGAGGTATCCTCACCTTTTGAAAAACACAGTCGTCACGTCAATTTCGAGGATGAAATTTCATAAGGAGGGAGGTTGTAAGACCCGAAATTTTTTTTAAATAAAAGGAATTTCCTTTATTTATTATTTTGAAATAGTAAGGGTTGATTTGATTAATGTGGATAGTTAAGGGTTAAATATACAAATATTTCAAAATAAGCAAGTGGTTATAAAATATTCATTGTTGTCGGGGAATATTCGTTTGGTAAGTGGAATATTAAATATTTGTCGGGGAATATTAAATAAATATGTATGACCATGTGTGGGCCCCATAACGGAAAGCGATTGGATGAAGAAAGCGACAAATATAAGTTATTTTTTAAATAATTGGCGTAGTTATTCTGAGATTATCTTGTTGGAATACCGGTGGTTAAAAACACGATGAATCTGGCGTTGTTGAGCAGTAGCTGCGGTATTGCACCAATTATTGATTCTTACGTGAAGAAGGCACTACTCAATAATGGTTACGTGATAATTCTTATTCGATATTTTATTGAGTTAATAATTCTTTGTGTTGATATTTTATATTCTTTGTTGTTTGATAATTGTCATTACACGGTATTTTTCATTATCGAAGCAATAATTCATATTATCCGAATAATATTATTAGATAACATTATTGGCAATGTCTAGAAAGTTACATCTAAGGAGAGGTTTGGTCACCTAATCTTGGCGCCCGAGAAGAAGAAATTCTTATTGGAAAGCCCCCTCTTTCACAGGAAGCGCACGGTTGTCAATATTGTGATTACGTAATATTATTTGTGAATAATTAATTATTGATTTATATGATGAGGAAAATATTGATTTTATGTGGATATAGATGGAGAAAATTTTAAAATGACAATTGTTGAAAATTAATATTTTATCTTTTTACGATAAAATAATTCATTTAAATATATTATTTTAATAATATATTAACGGTGATATTTTACAACGAATGTGGGATATATGAGTATCTGAGGAGGAAGAGTATTTTTGTTGCAATAAATGTTTAAAACATGTTAAACATGTAAATTGGACCCCATTTATTGGTGAAATTTGATTATAACTTTTGTAAAATTGCCCGTTTGTGGATTTCGGTCAATTTCTGATTGGAATTTGGAAAAACTTTCTTCTGCAAAGTTGTAGAGAATTGAATTTCCTATAAAAACTCATGAGATTCGAATTTTCTGATGAAAGGGCTATTTATTATGAATTATTGAAGTTAGAAGCTCAAAATAATTGATTTTTGGAAGTTTAAAATATTTAAAATTAGAAAAACGTTTTTCTTATTTTTTTCTAGAAGGTGGCATATGTTTGATGGCTGAAATCAGATTCTAGACATGTGTAGAAAATAATATAATTATATTATTAATTTATTAAATTTTCTGCTTTGGTGTTCTAAGCAATTTTCTATAAATAGGGTGCTTAGGTTAGAATTGAAAATCATACGAAGCTGAAGTTTTCTCTCTCTATATTATCGGCGTATTCTTGTGAGTATTTTGAGTATACTTTGAGTATTGCTATACGGTGCAAGTCAAGTCATAGCCTTTATATGTCAAGGTGTTTAAATTTAGAAATCTTGATCTTTCGAGGTAAGGGATATTATTTTTTCAGTAATGATATTATTTCTTCAATATCATTATCTTTGAAATATTGATCTGAAGTTTTATCAAATTTGGAACTTTTTCATGTCGGGGTTACTATTCATGGGTTACTTATTCATGAGTTACTATTCACGAGTTACTATTCATGAGTTCTTATTCACGAGTTACTATTCACGAGTACTATTCATGAAGCGTGAAGATGTTTTTGTGGAATTTCTATCTTTTGGTGTGGAGTTACTATTCACGTATCTCGGCACTATTCACGTATCTGGCACTATTCACATTATACTGGTACTATTCATAGAAAAATAAAATTTCTTCTTTTTTCGTCAAAACATCTATTACGGATACTAACTCGATTGTATCCATGTTTTGATCATTCTTGAATTTTACACCACTATGATTATTTTTGAGATATTTTTGGGCGTGGATAAAACCAAGTACGAATCCTTAATCCTTAATCCTTGTCATTTTGTTTCCTTTGGATTCGTTTCTTAAAAAATATTTTCATCATCCTCGGTCTTAAATGATGATATTATTGAATATCTTTGGCTGTAGTGCAAAGATGAATGATTTCTGAAGAATATCTTTTGGCTCAGAAGAATAGATGAATAGCAGTGTTGAGATGAACATGACCCGATTGATTAATATCTTTGGCTTTGTAGTGCAAAGATGAGCAGTGTTTAAATGAACATGACGGTGATGAATATCTTTGGCACAGTAGTGCAAAGATGAATATTTGATTCGGATGCATATTGATTGATGTTCTGAGGATAAAATATTGATGATGAACTTATTAAATTCATAGATTATAGTAGATTTCATTCTCTACGTAACTCTTCTATGAATTATTATTTCATTGCGAATATTGATCGAAACTTGTTGTCTATTGTATTCTATCGTATTTTTTCCTGTTGAAGACTAACGATAATTTGTTGTATATTATCTTAGTCATAATATTCTTTCTTGGGCTAGTTGAGCTCACCCTTTTTCCTTGTTGTTCCATTTTTCTTCTCGGGAGGCGAGAATGTAGCGAGTACTAGTGGGTATGGAATGAAGGTTCTAGAGAGAGTTGTTTAGTAGTCCTCACCATTTTGTAAAATAATGAATCAATAATTATGATGGGGATTTATTTGCGTGTGGATATTGTCTAGAAGACAATATTATATTTAAACTCACAGTATATATTGTCGTATTTCACACGACATTTGTATTATTGAAGTTGTAGTTTGCTTTTTGTACCATGTATTTGGCGACTCAGAATGGGTGTTGTGTATACCTATTTTGGGGGCGTCACATTTTGTACCATCCGGGTAAAGCAAATATGGTTGCCGACGCCTTAAGTAGAAAGGGTCGTGAGAAATTGATGATGTTGACTGCTCAGGAGGAGCTAATTGCAGAAATAGAAAAACTGGAGTTAGAAGTGAAGTATCCTATGGAGATTGATGAGAAAATATTTCAGATGCAATCTGGTATAACTCTACTAGAAAAAGTAAAGGAGGCTCAGCTTCAGGACGAAGAATGTAAAAAGGTGACAAAGAAGATATCTGAAGGAACTGAACCGAGATTTAAGATGGATAAGGAAGGAATACTGAGATTTGAGAGTATAATTTGGGTACCGCCAGTATAAGAGATTAAGGAAGATATTTTGAGCGAGGCTCATAGTTCACGATATTCGATTCACCCTAGTAGAATCAAAATGTGCCAAGATCTTCGACAACATTTCTGTTGGCCGAATTTAAAACGTGATGTTGCAGAATGTGTTGCCAAGTGTCTGACCTGTCAGAAAGTGAAAGCAGAACATCAAAGACCAAATGAATTGCTACAACCGTTGGAGATCCCAAAATGGAAATGGAAACATATTACAATGGACTTCGTGGTTGGCCTTCCGACGACTCAGAAAGGCTACGACGCGGTATGGGTTATCGTTGACCGACTGACGAAATCCGCACACTTCCTTCCGATCAAAATAAGATTCAACTTAGAACAGTTGGTGAGGCTATACGTAAAAGAGATTATTTCGAGGCACGGAGTTCCGGTGTCAATTTTTTCTGATAGAGATCCGCGCTTTACATCAAATTTCTGGAAACGTCTTCAGGAATGCATGGGTACACAATTGCGAATGAGTACAGCATAGCACCCTCAAACAGACAGATAGAGCGAAAGAACGATTCAGACATTAGAAGATATGCTAAGAGCCTGTGTGATGGACTTTAAAGGAAATTGGGATGATCACTCACCGTTAGTAGAGTTAATACAACAACAACGATTACCACGCTTAGTATTGGCATGCCGCCTTATGAAGCGTTATACGGCAAAAAGTGTAGAATTCCGCTTTACTGGGATAAAGTTGGTGAAAGACAATTGTTAGGGCCAGAATTAGTACAGCAGACAGCAGAAATAGTCAAAGTTATCCGAAACGATTGGTATCACTCAAGATGAAGAAGAAATACTGATTGATCCACATCATAAAAATAATTGAGTTTGAATCAGGTAGTTATGTTTTCTTGAAGGTCTCTCCCTGGAAGGGAAAGATCAGTTCGAGAAAGAAGGGGAAATTAAGTCCAAGATTCATTGGACCATTTGAAGTATTGCGTAGAATCGGAGAAGTCACAGACGTGAGGTATTTCTTTACCTCCATCACTCGAGAATGTCCACAACGTCTTCCATATTTCTGTGTTACGACCTTACAAAGCCGATTACAAGCATGTAATTGAATACGAACCCCAGCATTTTGAAAAAGACTTATCTTACGAAGAAATTCCTGTTCAAATTGTCGACAGAAAAGAACAAGCTCTCATAAATAAAGTAATACCTTCTGTTAAGGTAATTTGGAGGAACCACAACGCTGAAGAAGCTACGTGGGAACTCAAAGAGAATATGATGAAGAATTACCCTCATTTATTTACTTAATTTATGTGTGGCGATTCGGGGACATAATCTTTATAAGGAGTGGAGAATGTAACGAATTCGAATTTATTGAGTCGTGATTCGGGGATGTAATCCTTTTAAGGGGAAAGATGTAATAACGAGATTTTTGTAATTTAATTTTAATATTTATTGAAGTAAATAAATATTTTCTATGATTTAATTATTAGATTAAATAATTAATTGATGCGATTGTCGTAGATTAATTTAACTATATGTGTTACATCTATTAAATTAATGTGGAGAATTTTATTATCGAAGTATGTCATTATGTGAGCTTATTGTATTAAATAAATATTTATTTAAGCATGATATTATTTTAATTAATTTAATTATTAATTAGAGAATTAATAATTTGATATAATTAATTCATGTGAAAAATTAATTATGTGACTATGTGAATTTATGAGAAATTATTATATTTATTTTATATTAAATTAAATAATATAATTGAGTTATTGTGTATGGGTGTGACATGATTTAAACTATATTATAAAGCTTTTATTAAATTAAATGACCTTGAATCAATTAAAGCTTGCCAAACAAGGCCCTAGTAGTGGTTGATAAGCGATTTACCCATGATTGGGTTAAGCAAGCCTTAATCTTTGATCAGTTCTTTCCTTTATACGTATTCTCTCCTTCATTATTACTGAATCTAAGAAATATTAAGAGAGAGAGTTTGAGAATTGTCAGAGAGAAATAAGATATTGTGAAAGAGATTGAAAGATGAGAATTTAAGAAAACATCTGAGTTCTAATCTATACCTTACACTCAGGGTAATCTCCTCCTTCCCAAATTTTTAAAGTTACGTTGTGTAAGTTTTATGAAAATGGCTTTCAAGTTTTCTGTAAGGTCTCTGTATTTATAAAGGGTATGGATTATGTGTTGTTTATGTGTTAAATGTTATCATATTGTATTTAATTATATATATTTCATAAACCATATCATCTGTTTCATTAAAATACATCGTATATGTTGATCAAAACTTACAGAGTATAGGTTTTGGCCATATGGCTCTTATACATAATTTTAATGTGTCAAATATAAATGGTTTTGTAAAATTTATACTCGTATATTATTATGCATATTAATATGAAGCGACCAAACCTTAAATGAACGGATTCGGTGTTATAACGAATTCGTAGTGTTAATTTTCATATTTTGTTTTCAAAACCTTCAAGAACATCAAGAACAGTGAAAATTGCATGCTTTAATTCTGTAATTAAGTGTTTAAATTGGTTAAAGTCACTCTATAAATGTTGGATAATGATTATGTGTTAATTATATCATATGGGTATGTCTAAATTCGAGTAGAAAATAAGAAATTGGTAGAAATTGGCATGTTTCTGATTTTTTCATGAATCGCCATTTACCTCAAGAATCGGTACGCCAAATGCAGTCAATCAATGCCTGTCTATTTCTCGCGCGCCATGATGTTATGTGGTCCAATTGGCGCCATGACCTAAGTATAAACGTGAAATAAGCAATACTACTCTGCAGAATGGTCCAGAAATATAATTAAGTCCGCAGGCAAAAAATTGTGGTTGCCATACGTGAATTATTATTACATAATCCATCTTCCCTTGATATTCTATCATTACGTATTTCTCGGAAGTTCAAAAAAAATTCCCGAGAAGAAAATCGTGAATAGTGTTTTTTGGAAAATTTCTCAGAAAACTTTTATTTTCTTCTTGAAAATTTAAACACTTTAATTCCTTCACGTAGCCCAAATACTACGACGCTCCGACATATCTAGGTTATAGAATGACATTCATCTTTCTAACACATAATAATAACATCTAATATAATTTGATTCATTATTTAATTAGATAAAATTATTTTACAATAAATCCGAATTTCTCGGTCGTTACAACTAGAGAAGTTCCAAGGCTGCTAGCCTTGAAGAGTTCTTAGTGAACTGAAGTTCCAAGACTGCTGGCTTTGAAGGAATCATAGTGATTCAGAGTGCTGCCCTTCCTTAGTGGAAATTCTACTAGTTAAAAGTAGAAGAGTGGATTAAGAGCTTGAGTCTCTGAACTACTTAAAATCCCTTGTGTCATTTACTTTAAGTCTTTTACATTATGTACCTAACTACTATAACTGCTATGTATGTATTAATTGCTTACAACTAAACTAACTCTACGAACAATGTATGTATGTTCATGATTAAATCAATGAAGGAGATCTTTTACTTATTCCGTTGTGCTGAAAAGATTCTTATGTTTGTAATATGCTAATTCATTAGCAATACAAAATAAATGATAAAAGAATTTGAAAATTAAAGGATCTATTCAAATCCCCCCCCCCCTTTCTAGATCTATTGTGTGCCTACTGGGAACTAACAAATTATACTCTCTCTCTTATAAATTATAAAATTATTATTAATTTGATGTTTTGACTGTTGGAACATTCAAATTTTAACTTTTAACATTAAAATTTTATTGTTTAAGGAACATGTTGGGTACATAGTGAAAAAATTTAATCCTTATTTTACAGAATGACTCAACAGCACTGCAGAGTAAATATAGAGATAAGGAAACTGTTGTGAATGCTCTAAGTGTTGCGGTTCACTTTTTTTAAATATAATCTTACTTTAATAATAATAATAATAATAATAATAATAATAATAATAATAATAATAATAATAATAATAATAATAATAATAAGTGACTTAATAATGGGACAAAGGAAGGAATGTAAAATAAAATACTCCCTCCGTCCCATAGTTATAGGTTGATTTCTTTTGGCACGTAGTTTAATAAAATCAGTTAAGTGACAATTCTTAACATAATTTTCTACATATACTCCTTAATATGGAATTAATGAATAAGTTAATTACTCTTTACTTATCACACTGGAAGTCTCAATTTTATTGATTGACGTGTACTAACCATTAAAATTCATAAATTTTAACCAAAGAGAATACAACAACATTAAATGTGGTGATAAAAATAATGACATTGAATGTTATTTCTTCAAAAAAAGAGTAATGATTGAATATTTATTATAAGGGCATAAAAGTAAAACAATGAACCAACTAAATTTTATAAATAGCAAGTAGCCTATATATTGGGATATCTCAAAATGGAAAATCAGCCTATAACTATGGGACGGAGGGAATAATATTTTTAATGGAGCAGCATGTAGCAGTGCAAACACAACAATCGAACCAAGCAAATTTTAATGACCAAGACCGAGCCGCTACTGGGTGTAGCGGTTGAAAGCTAAGCTAACAATTTAAAATTTAAGTGCAAGCCGCTACTAGGTGAAGTGATAGTCTTTTTTTAATATAAAATATCACAAAGTGAAACTCATTTACACATGTGAAGCCGCTACATGGTGTTGCAATTTGATTGTTATGAATAATGTTCCGACAACTGATTGCCATAAATTGGATCCATATATATATATATATATATATATATATATATATATATTTCCGTGACCATGTAACGAGTAAAAAGAAATAATTATCAGTCAAAAATTAACTTTATGGGATTCTTAGTGCACACCAAGGATAGTGACTATGGGAATCTTTCACAAAATAAAAAAATAAAAAAATAAAAAATAATTGCATTTGTCAAAAATAAATAAATTTGTTTAAATTTTAAATTCAAATATCTTCAATTACATTTAGCAAAAAAAATATCTTCAATTACTTCAATTGATCAATAATTATTTTTATATGTTAGAAAATGTATTAAATCATCTACATCTGTGATTACTATTAATATTTTAGTTTGGGAACAGGTATTAACAGAGTAACAGGTATGGACATAAAATAATTGTTTTGTTTTGAATAAATATGTTATTGACAATTAAATAGGATTAGAAAAATTACAATACAAAATAATAGATATTTTTGTTTAAATAAAATTTTTTAATTATATTATGTCCATACTTTTTGTCATGTTAATATCTAACTCTGTAATTATTTATAAATTCCATAGTTTAGTAATTTACAACTGTATTCATCTCTATTTGGATTAAATGTGATAGTATAGTGATAGAGACCTCTTCTTCGTCTGTGCAAGTTCACATATGATATGAGTATTTTCCTCGAATGTCTGAATATTTCGAATTTGGATTCCTTTCATTACATCTTTCCTCTAATTTCATTCAATACACTATATTTTTATAGTTATAAATATTATACTTGAAATCGATACTTGTCAACTAAATTATTATATTAAATAGCATTATTTTTTAAAAAATAAAAGTAATCCAAGACTTTTTCACCATTTGATGAATATGTGAATTTTTATCAAAATTTCAATGGATGAAGATTCTTTTAGATTTTTAATGGTAAAATATTTTTATGATTCTAATTTTTTGTATGATTAATCTTAATTTCATCAACTATCTATTAACATATTTTGATCATTACTAAAAAAAATTATTAAGATTAAATAGTCAGTGTATTAGATAAAATTGAAGATAATATGTAACGGGAAGCCAAATTCAAAATTTTCACAATTTATCAAGGTGCTATATGAATAAGGTAAATTGTCCGTAGATTGTTCACCTCTAGTTTCTCTCCTGACCTCTTTTCTAAATTCTTCCCAGGTCCTAGAATTAAATTTATCTCTAAAATTGACTATAATAGAATAATCTTTTATATAAAAAATTAAAAAGAAGAAGAAGGAGAAGAAGAAGAAAGAACTCATCCCTATCACAATTTTTGTTTTGCATGCCCTAATAATGTTGGAAATTAATGTTTGTTCTTGGCATGCTCTAATAATGTTGAAAATTTAATGTTTGGATCAACCCCAATGAAAGAAGTCCAATCTTCTCCCCCCGCATTAAAGGGTCATAAAAAGAGACAACTTCAGTAGGGGGTGGAGTGTAAAGGTAGGCCCCACGGACGACCATAAGGCCTCGTTTGGTAGCGCCGGTCAACTATGGTAGTCTATTATTGATACACCCCTCTTTTCCGCATCACATCTTCCCCATATAGTTAGATACAAAGTATTTAATAATATAAACAAACAAAGCACAACTTGTAAAGTAGGCTTCATTTTTCCTCTATCACCCACTTGTGTTGAATGAAATTGATTGCAAAATGTATTCGTGTCGGTTGACTATTTTACGTGAACTAACTAGTCTACTAGACCACAATTATTATTATTATTATTATTGTTATTATTATTTTTAAATTGACCACAATTGTTCCTTTCCTTTAATTTAGAATTTTTTTTATTCCTTTCCTTTCTCATTTCACGTGGAGGAGACTCGGAATTTAGTCGCCCGGTTCGCGGCCATCAGGTTACAATTACAGAATCGGAGGGTAGGTATATTTATTAAGCAATATTTTTTGATTCAGAATCCTCATTGAATCGAAAATATTATTCCTTCCGTGTAAGTTTAATTATTTTAATATTTTTTCATTTTTCCAAATATATTTGTGTTTTTTTCTTTTAGTATTTTTTGACATTACTTTTTCAATAATATCCTCATTTAACTTTAAAAAAATTCATTAAAAATAACATGACATATTGAAAAAGTAGGACTATTAACTTTGACATTAGAATCACAATTACACTCTTTTTTACTCTTTCTCCTGTATTTTATTGTTCCAAGAAAGATTTGGGAGATTAAATAAAATAAAGAAAATGATAATAAAGTACTCCCTCGATATCTTAATATATGTCGATTTAGAGTTGTGCACCAGAATTAATGAAATGATTGTATAATATTAAATATAATATCAATTGTCTATAATACTTTTAAATTTCTATAATTACCAGAGGCGGAACTAGGGGGCGTCGGGGGGCATCTGACCCTGGTAGGCTACCGGCGCAGAGGCGGAATTAGGGAGGGCGGCGGGGGTGGGGGGCATCTGAGTATTTGATTCTGGTAGGCTACCAGCGCCCGCGGCGAAGGAAAAGTTTCCTGTGTGGAGGGGTGCGTTTTCATGTAGGGTGAGGGTAGTGCGTTTTCATGTACCCTCCGCCACTGGTCTTCACTCAACCATTTCATCGAGCAGGTGCTGTGCATCTTCATCTGGAGCAGGGGAGCAACGATCTCAACCTTAGATTGAAATTTCGGGGAGGGCGGGAGCAGTTGCCAAGGGTTGCTCTCAAGTAGCTCCGCCATTCACAATATTCATATGGTGCTAAGCTCTTTGATTGATTGCAAAGAAATTCATGGGTACTGCTGCTGCTGCTCCATTTTTGTTCCTTTTTTGTCACAATATTTTCTATTATCATCATCATCATCATCATCATCATCATCAACAACAATACCAGATATTTTGAGCATAGGCTCATCTCATCAAGCCAAGAAAATTTTATTCATTGCCGCTTCTTTCTCTCGCCAGTCAATAAATAAAATTTTTTTATTGATATATTTTGACCCCCCCTATAAATTCGTTCTTGTTCCGTCACTGATAATTACCATACTTATCTCATACTCTCTCTCTCATCTATAACATTTTCTCACGAGAGTAGTTTTAAAAAAATTGTTTTTAATTTTCCTATATTGTATAAAACGACAAATAATTAAGGAAAAATAAAATAATCTAAAACGACATATATTAAATGATAGAGGGAGTAATTTGGAGATCAATTTTTTTATAATAGGTGTATAATTTCATATTAGATATAAGTAAAATTAAACAGGATGAGTATTATCGAGTGAATGAATCACTAATGATTGAACTGTTATTAAGCGGGTGACACTATAAATATATGATAAATACGTTATAAATAATTAATAAGATTTAAAAAAATTCTGAAAACTATAGTATAATGTTGTGTTTTAATATTACTCAAAATGTTTAATCTAAATATAAAAAATTAGTGGTACAAAAATAATAAAATAATTGAGTCGCGAATCAACTTGGTCAATTTTATCATTTGAAGTATGGGTCCAACAGTAGGTCAACTAATTAATTCGATTAAATAATTAATTTTCATAACGACACTTTTTCAAATTATTTTGAACAAGACACTTTTTTAAAATGTCTAATTATGAATGAATTTTAGTATAGCCGTATAGGTACAATGAATCATATAATGCGACCTAATATTATAAGGTTAAATATATTTTTTCCAACTCTATTCGATCTTGATTTACAAATACATTATTGAATTGAATTTTTTTTCATTGACTTCACTGAACTATAATTTTTTTACAAATCGTTATAAATTCTGTTAAATTATTTGACTTTTAACGGATTGAATAGAACATGACATATAGACTTTGTACATGTCATATATATGTCCACGTGGCATGTCATAGTTAAAAAAATACCCAAAAGCCAACAATTAAAACAATTATAAGTTCTATCTTCACAAAAGCCAACAATAGAAAAAAACAACCAAATAAAATCTTATCACTTCACAATTATAAAATAGAAAAAATTAATAACTTAAATATGATATTATATATATTGCTAAAAAATTAAATTATTTTAAATAAAAAAATTAAAATATTTAAAAAAGCAATAATGAAAAGTAAAATAAATCACAAGTCTTGTCATTTTCTGCAGACCTGTTTCTCAAAAATGTATCACCGCGTCTAAATCATTTTCTCAAAAAAATAGATCAAGCACCATCGAGAGAATAACGGTATTTTCTCCATTTTTTTTCTTTCTTTCGTTCGTTTTTTTTTCTCTGTTGATCTGATAATGGCGACCGCGATTATTGAGCCCTACAAGAGTAGAAAGGGAAAACGAAGAGTATTTGGGTTTCAGAATTTCGGGTCGGTGATGGATCGTCATCTAAAGGGCCCGTTTCGAGATAACATCTGATTGTTTCTCCAAGAATTTGGAGAGTATGAATGGAATCGAGCCGTCGCCTTCGTCGCCGACGGAGGCGTCTCGACTAACAGAAGGTCATTAAACCATCTCAGAAAATGACGGTAATCAAGAACTCAAATCAGTCGGTTATCGGTTATGGTGCCCAAACAGAGCTTAGATGAGAAATATTTCACATACTTTCTATAGATCTGGATATTTTCTCATTCCATCTAACGGATCTGACTTTTCGAAGAGGCAGAACGAAGTCAGCATCCAATGGTTGATGCTTCTTTTTTTCCTTCAATTTGAAACCTTCCTCTTCTCTCCAAATTTGGATACTGAATATTTGAGGACGATTTTATGTATAAAGTTGGGTTAAAGTTTTTCAAGCTGCCAACAATAATAGTTTTTGGCATTTGAGTTTGATTAAGATTCACTTTGAATCCTCCATGAATATTAATTTTTAGTTGAAATTGATAAAAATTTATTTAAATCCATGGAATTTACAGTACGTACATAAGAAAGGGATTTTTTGTTTGAATTTAGTTTATTAATTAAATTATAATTATAATAAAAGTATAGTTTAAGAAGAAGATTGAGGGTACAAAGAAAAAGCTGGATTTTGCAAATGAATTTATTCAACAAATCGGCAAGAAGTTTGAATCAGAAGAAGAAGGCAATAACATTAATCATTCTATTTCAAATTATCAGATATTTTTATATTTTTAAAATGGACTTAAAATATTTAAAAATTAAAAAAATAAAATTATACATTAATATATTTTATTATTAATTTAATTAATATGTTTTATTATTAATGAATTTAATTTTATTATTGATATGTATATTAATTTGATTTATATTTTGTTTAACTATTTGTTATAGAATTAAGTATAGTTTAATTTAATTAGTTATCCAGCTCAACTTCTCTCTCCTGTCAGTATTGCCACGTCATTTTTCTGTTAAATGGTTAACAGACATAGACGACAAAATCACTTTTTGTAAATAATGTATAGTTCAATGAGTTAACCGTAAAAAAAAATCAGTTCGGTGATGCATTTGTAAACCGACCCCTAGTAGAAGGAGAAAAATGTATTTAACCCAATATTTGCACGATCTCAATCTTAACTATCACACTAAGGTGCTATTTGTTTACATCTACTTGACTCTTAATGGACTGTCTCTTATTCGCTAAGAGGCGTGACGCTATTTTTTATTACCTCCGAACGCCTCTTAATCCAGAAGGCATGAAAATGAAATCTTAATAATTAAGAGACCTCTTAATGGAATTTTTTAATAATTTTTTTATATAAATATATTCAACAATATTATGCACTCATTTTTATTAAATTGAATATTTAAAATTATTAAATAAAATTTTACCATTTAAAATGATAAAATAGTGTCATTAAGAGACAACTTACTTTTTAGTTATCAAACAATTTTTTAGATTCGGACCTCATAACCATTCAGATGATCTAATTTATTAAGACATCATAATCATTCATATCTTAATTCCCAGATTTATCAAACACAATCTAAGACATCATTGACATATAATATGCATTTTCAAAAATACACACCCCATTGGCGAAACTAGGGGGGGGGGGTCGTATGACCCCCCAACCCAGGAATTTGAAGCATGTTAATATTAATTAAATTTGATCTTTGTTATGAGATGGTATTAATTCATTTGCTTCTTCATGTCCTTCCACATATAATAAATTAACAATATTATTATAAGATAAAATAATGTTAAATAAGTTTTATGACGCCCCCAAAATAGGTATACATCACCCATTCTGAGTCGCCAAATACATGGTACTGAATACAAATACAAACGTAATTATACAACATGAACTGAGAGTTTTAATACAAATATTATCTTCTAGACAGTATTCAAACTCAAAATAAGTCCTCATTACATTTATTGTCACACTATTTCACAGAATAGTGAGGACTACTAATGCTACCATCTAGACCGTCACTCCGTTCTCCGACTAGTCCCAACTATATTCTCATTTCCCGAAGAGAACAATGAAAGTAAAGGGTGAGCTCAACTATCCCAGTAAGAAATATTATGACTAAGATAATGCAGAATAAGTTATCTTTAGCCTTCAACAGTGTTAAACTGATAAAATATAATAAACATCAAGTTTAACTGCAACGGAACAAGCAATCCATTAGAAGAGTCAAGTAGAATATGAAATCTACTATCTTCTATGATTTAAAAAGTTTATCAACAATTTTATCACTGAGACTCAGCTTAATAAATAATCTACATCATCCCTGCACTACGGCCAAGGATATTCATTAGTATCACGGTCACAAATTATCCATGCACTATGGGCAAAGGATATTCGTGTTTTCATCAATGGTCATGATCATGCCAACAACTGTCCATCAATGCACTACGGGCCAATGAGGACTTTTACCACATCATTTGTAACATTATGGTCATGATTATACCGAATAATCCATGGTCATAATCATACCAAGTCCATCTATGCATTACGGCCACAGATGACTTTCAACATAATATAAGCATGAGGATGATGACAATTGTAACAACCCGAGAATTTTGAATATTTTTAAAATTTTTATTAATTGATTTAAGGTTCAAAATTAGAACCTAGACAGAAAATTAGTGTATGCGTTTGATATTTTTAAGATGAAATTTTGAGAATTTCAAAATTCTTTGAAGGATTTAGGTGAATTATTCAGGATTAAGTAATAAGTGAATATATTCTGTGTATATGTGTACAGTATGTGGTTAAGGGTCAAGGGTTGACCAGATAAATGATATCTGTAACAAACCCTAAGTTATATTAAGAACGTCAACGTTCGGTTAGAAAACCCTAGTGATTAACAAGAAACCCTAGAAACCGGTTCTGGAAACCCTAATTTCAGTTCCGAAAATTCGAAACCCTAATTCGGAATTTAAAACCCTAATCTGGGAGCTTAACGGATAATAATACTGCATAAGTGTTATTATTATAATATTAATTAGGGTAAAGCTTAATTGATTAGCAAACCCTAATTTCACAGTTAGAAAACCCTAATTTAGGGTTATAAACCCTAATCCTAATTTTCAATTTATGAGTAATTAGAAAACCCTAATCTTACGAAATCTAATTTCTATTTTAGAAAATTAATTTTTCTATTAGAAACCCTAATTTGTGGGTTGAAAACCCTAATGACAATTTTGACCCTAATTGCTTAATTAGCAAATTTAATTAGGAAATACTATTCCTAATTAGAAATATTTAATTTATGATTAAGAAATTTTAATATAATTAGTAAATCTTAATTATAATTTAGAAATATTAATTTTTATTTTTAGAAACCTAAATTGGAAATTTTAGAAATTTAATTTGGAAGTTAAGGGTTAAACCCTAAACCCTAAATGCTCCAAACCCTAAACCCTAACCAAACCTTAAACCCTAAGGGTTTGCAACAAATGGAAATTCTAGAAATAAAAAGAAATGACATTTATGCCCTTTTTGGATTTTTAGTAAGGTAACTTGTAAATCTTGGCAAGATATTGAGTTGGTGACCAACCTAAGATATCCCATGTGCCTCTATCTCCCAAATATCAGATATCCTTGACACCTAGCATCAATTGTGGCCATGGATTAAAAATTTAGATATTAAAAGTAAGAAAAAGCTTAGTTTACTTTTTCATTTCTCCAAGTCCTTTATCTCTCTTCATTTTCGAAATTCTAGAGTGAGAGAGAGTGAACTAGTAAGTCATGATCAGATCATAGCTACCCATAACAGGATCAAAGTCAGAATCAAAGATCAAAGCTTAAAAAATGGTAAGAACCTTAAAATTCGAAATCCTTTGATCTTATGTTGTTTATGTTAGTTGTTGGTTAAATATGTGTTATAAGGTGTCAATTAGAGATCTGGGTTGTTGGATCATAGATCCATAACATCAAAGTGTTTGGATCTAACTTTTTATGAAATCTGAAAATGATGAAAAAAATGGCCTGACAGTCTAAAGTCAGAGGCCTTAGATCTTTACGTGTTAAATTTTTTGGGTGTTTTATGTTTTGGATCTCTTCTATGACATGAGGACTCTGATCTGAAACTGATAAAAGGATCATAGCATGTCTAGATCTTTAGGTATGAACGTTCAAAACCCGTTGACCGTTCACGGAAAGTCGAATCTGGGCAACCTGAATGTTTTCTGATTGGTCCGACAAGTTTGTTCAAGCCTCGATCTTGCGTCGGCATGTGTTTTGGCCACGTTATTCTTTGTTTGTTGTAGTCTAGTATGTATACTACTTATTAAAGTCACCGGGAAACTTAGATCATAACTGGAATGAAAATTAATCACATTCAAAATAGCGTTGACCAACTGACTGGGTTCCATTTCTGGAAAACTCAGATTCTTCATGAGCAAGTTTTCTGGTAAGGTTTGACCGGCCTACATCTTCGGTTGATGGTGTTGTTTGACTTATGTAGTGTTATTATACTGTTCTATGACATTTATACTACGATCTAGTACCATAATATCACTTATAACATCATTAGACACCGGATTAATAAAGGCTCCAAAAGAGACCCTTGAAACTGCTTGAGTTTCTGGAAAACCCGTAAAAAAGAATGTGTCCGACATCAAGTTGGGTAGCTTAGATCTTGCACGTTAGGGATGTTATGGCTATGGGACTTGTTCATGATTGTATTGTTACACGCATACTATAATTATAACCGATTATACAGCCCAGAAATCGAACAGAACCCGGATTGATTAACGGTCAAACCTCATACCTTGAACACTGACATGAATCTCAAGAACGACCTCAAGAACACCTATAGCGGCAGTACGCCGCTATAGGCCCTTTTTAGTGACAATTTTAAATTTCTAATTTTCGAAAATTATTAAATAAATTGAAATAAATAGATTTTAATTATTAAAAATACTAAATAAATTCTAAAAAATTATTTTAAATTCGAAAAATAGTTTTTAATTATTTTAAGTATATTTCATAAATATTTAATATTTTGGAATATAAATGGTATTTAATTTATTTAATTATAATATTAAATAAATGATTTAAAATGATTTAAATACATGAAAAATCATCATGAAAAATAATATTATGATAAAAGAAAATATTTTAAGTTATTTCAAGTGACTTTTAATATTTTATGATGAAATTCATTAATTAATTAACATTAATGATAATTAGTTTATTTAATAAATATATTAAATAAATTATGGAAAAATAGAATAAATGATTTAAAATCATATAAAAATTATTTAAGTGTTAGAAAAATATTTAAAGTTATAAAATATAACTTTTGATATTTTGTCATGAAAATATTAATATTTTAATATTAATAGCAATTATCGGATAATGAATTTAAGTGTTTAAAATCATATTTAAATGATTTTAAAGTATTAAAATACTTAGTGATATTATAAAATATATTATAATATTATGGCATGTATTTCATTAATATTTGATATTAAATAAATATTAATGATAAAAGAATTATGTGGTATTTAATTCATTTAAATACGTTATTAATGATTAAAAATACGTGATAAATGGTAATAATTATTTAAAATTATTATAAGTCTTTGAAAAATCTTTCGACTATTATTAAAATTATCTTCGTTAATTGTTAAGTGTTTAGACAGAGTTTAATTGAACTTAGTGTAAGACCCCGATTTTTTTTTTTTGTTAATAAAATGGAATTTCCTCTATTTATTATTTTGAAATAGTAAGGGTTGAATTGATTAATGTGGTTAGTTATGAGTAAAATGCGCGAATATTTGAAAATAAACAGGTGGTTATAAAATATTCATTGTTGTTGGGGAATATTCGTTTGGTCGTGGAATATTCTTGCTGTCGGAGAATATTCGTTCGACGGCGCAGTCTTTTGTGGTCCCCATAACGGAAAGCGATTGGATGAAGAAAATGACAAAAGAGAGTTTTTATAAATAACTGGCAGAAGTTATTATCAAGTTAACATCATTGGAATACGGTGGTTAAAATACGATGAATACGCGTTGTCAGACAAGAAGTGCACCAGTATTGCACAAATTATTGATTCTTACGTAAGAAGCCACTACTCAATAATTGTTACAAACAATTCTCGCTCAAAGATTTTATTGATTCAATAATTGTTGCGTTGATATTTTATATTATCGTTGTTTTAATAATTGTCACTACACAAGATATTTTTATTATCGAAGTAATAATTCATATTATCCGAATAATATTATTAGATAACATTATTGGCAATGTCTAGAAAGTTTACATACAGGAGAGGTTTGGTCACCTAATTCTTGGCGCTAGTAAGGAGAAATTCTTATCGAAAAGCCCCTCTTCCTAGAACGATCTAGTTGCCAAGATCTTGTGATTCTCGTAATATTATTTGTGAATAATTAATTATTGATTTATATGATGAGAAAAATATTGATTTTATATGGATATTAACGGAAAAAAAATTTTAAAGTGAAAATTGTTAAAAATTGATATTTTATCTTTTCTGATAAAATAATATTTTATTATATTATTATAATATAATAATGGGGATATTTTTACAATGAATGTGGGATATATGAGTATATGAGGATGATGAGTATTTTTGTTGTAAAATTGTTTAAAAAACATGTTAAACATGTCCGTGGGCCCATTTCTCGATCGAAATTTGATTATAGCCTCTAAAATCGTCTCAGTTTATGGATTTCGGTCAATTTCTGTTTGGAATTTGGAAACACTTTCTTCTGCAAAGTTGTAGAGAATTGAATTTCCTATAAAAAAACATGAGATTCGAATTTTCTGATAAAAGGGATATTTATTATGAATTATTGAAGTTCTGAAGTTCCGAAATAATTGATTTTTGGGAGTTTTAGTTAATTATTTTGAGAAAAACGTTTTTTGTGCAATTAGTGGGCTCACATGTGTTATAAATGATCTGAATTCAGATCTTCAAAGTTGGGCTAAGGAAATTTATAATAAATATTAATATTATATTAAATTTTCGGCTTTGGTGTTCTAAGCATTTTCCTATAAATAGGGTGCTTAGGTTAGAATTGAAAATCACACCAGAAACTAAAGATTTCTCTCTCTTTCTCTCTCTATAATATCTAGCGTATTTGTGAGTATTGCTATACGGTGCAAGTTCTTTCATCACTATACGGTGCAAGTTCTTTCATCACTATATCCAGTATTCCAGTCAGAAGTACTATTCTTTCTGAGGTAAGGGATGTTATTTTATTCGAAAATGATATTATTTCTTCAATATCATTATGCCGAAATATTGGTTGGAAATTTTTATCAAATTTAGAACTTTTTCATGTCGGGGTTACTATTCATGAGTTACTATTCACGAGTTACTATTCACGAGTACTATTCTCGAAGCGTGATGATGTTTTTTTGTGAAATTTCTACCTTTTGAGGTCGGAGTTACTATTCACGTATACGGCACTATTCACGAATACGGCACTATTCACAGAAAAATTAAATTTTCGTTTTTCGTCCAAGATATCTATTATGGATACTAGTTTTGATTGTATCCATGTTTTGATCATTCTTGAATCTTACTCCACTACTGGTTATTTATGAAGTTTTTTTGAACTTGGATTGTTTAAAGTACGAATCCTTAATATTTATTCTTTTGTTTCACTGGATTCATTTTCTTTAAAATATTTTTCATCATCCTCAGTCCTAAATGATGATATTACTGAATATCTTTGGCCTGTAGTGCAAATATGAATGATTTCTTGATGAATATCTTTAGCCCATAGTGCAAAGATGAACAGGTGTTGAGATGAACATAACCGATGGATTAATATCTTTGGCCCGTAGTGCAAAGATGAACAGGTGTTTAGATGAACATGACCAACTGATGAATATCTTTGGCCTGTAGTGCAAAGATAAATATTTGATTCCAGATATATATTGATTGATGTTACAGGGATAAAATATCGACGATGAACTTTTAAATTCATATATAGAAGATAGTAGTTTGCATTTTCTACTTAACTCTTCTAATGAATTATTATTTCCACTGCGAAGATTGATTTAAAACTGGTTGTCTATTGTATTCTATTAGATTTTTTCCTGTTGAGGACTAACGATAATTTGTTCTATATTATCTTAGTCATAATGTTCTTTACTGGGCTAGTTGAGCTCACTCTTTTCCTTGTTGTTCCATTTTTCTTCCCAAGAGGCGAGAATGTAGCGAGTACTAGTCGGGGTGTGGAATGATGGTTCTAGAAGTTGTTCTAGTAGTCCTCACTATTATGTAAAATAGTGTATTAATAATTGTAATGAGGACTTATTTGAGTGTGGATATTGTCTAGATGACAATATTTGTATTTAAACTCACAGTTTTTATGTTGTATTAATAAAGTTGTAGTTGTTTCTGTACCATGTATTTGACGACTCAGAATGGGTGATGTATACTTATTTTGGGGGCGTCACACTTAGACTCGATAAAAGTCCGACTGGACCGTCGGGATGTCAGTTTTGTGTCGGGCTCAAGTCAAACTGAAATAGTTTGACCTGATACTAAGTCTTATGTGTGTTATAGACTGATAGGATTATGTATTATGTGTTTAGGTTAATCTATGTATATATATATATTATATTGTTATATTGTGATGATATTATTCTAATATTGGAGATCTATATTACTAATATTAGGTCTTCGGATAAAGCGTTATAAATTGCGTAGCGGTAATCAACGGTTCAGGCAAGTTTGTTTTTACTTAACTCTACTAAGAGTGTTTTATTCGGATAAGCTTATGGTTAATCATTGCTGATTGCCATGTATAATTGTACTATGTACATATTGCATGTATAAGTCAGGTATGAAAGGCTGATCACCTTCATTACCAGTTGGTTCAGATATATTTGTTCATGTATAATACTTGTTCAGTCATAAATTTGTTCCTGCTAGTTCACGATTATATTGTTGAATTATAGCCAGCCAATTATTCAAATCATTTCAATCATGATATATCGTTATATTGTTGAATTTAAATTTGCTGGGCAAATTTTATGCTCACCCTTGCTATATCATGATAAAATATTGCAGATTAAGACGAACACGTCGGATACAAGGAAAGGTCCAAGACAATTCCAGCTTTAGTAGACGCGTGCAGTTAGATTTATTTTGTATGATATTAATGTTGTTATATATTAGAAAAGTTATGAATTATGTATAAGTTAATGTTACTCGACCTTGGGAATAGTGTGTAAAGTTATTGTATAAACAATTTATGTTTATATCTTCCGCAAATAGTTGAATAGCAATAGAATGATCGAACCGGATTCGTGATGATTCGGGACCTCGGGTTCGGGGCCGTCACAGTTGGTATCAGAGTTGTTAGTTATGAAGCTTAGGTAGGAATACCTGAGACCAATAACCGCAGTGATTAGGATAAGTACTAACTCACATAGAGTTAGTTGGTCAGTAAGATTCAAAGATGAATCTCAGCGAGTATAAAGGTACGGAGTTCCCTAACTCTGATAATAAAGTTGAACAGTAGTGATGAATAGATAAAGTCTAAAAGACTAAAGGTGCAGTTATAGAAGATCGTAAAACAAAATGATCAAGGCATAGAAATAAATCGTAACATATACGATGAGATCACTCCGTGATCTGATAAAGTGATAGCAGGGAAAAGAATCAATCTAATGATTGAAAAGTTTACAGCAAGATTGATGTGTGAATTGGTACAATTCATGAAAGGATTATGAATACGAGTTAAATGAAACTCGTATTGAAAAGGGGGTTAGTGTTAGGTGGGGATTCAATTGAGGACTCGTGTCAGTAGCTGAGTTGTATGATTCTTCGTATGGGAGATGAATTGTACATGGTGTAAAAACCACTTAGTTTCTGGCAATGATAATCATTGAAATGTTTATGTCGCGCTATTTGCTATATGCGTGTTAAGAGGGTGATTCCTTTCTCAGGTGTATAACAGATAGATAGGTCATAGGTAGATGATATAAGGTTAAGTACGAGTTCTTAAAGCTCATAAGTGTGGTTTTACGAACTGGGTATAGTTGTGTGTAAATGGAATATTGAGGATAATAGGAACAGATAGATTGTTAAGCAAATGATTATTAGTGAAGACATAAGTTTTCCAAAACTCCTAGCTATGCTAGACTTCGAATTGTTGACATCAAGTTAAATACGCACTATGTGCCTTTAAAAAAATAAATATGTAGACTCGTAATCATTTTTGAAACGGTTTAAAGTATAGTCTATGCTTCTTATTTCAGCTAGACGCAAATGATTTGAAATATCAAAATTTGTTTTATTTATCACTCATGTACCATGTAACCTGGTGCAGAGATGATATAAATTTGATGGAGTTGTAAATACAGGAATACTTAGTGTGAATTTGATCTAAAATCGTTGTTCCACTATGGTATGATGTGTTGTGACAAAGTCATACAATGACGGCATCCTCAAACGGACTGTTAATACAGTACGGCATCATGGCGTCATTCTCGAAAATATTTTCAAAAATTTTAATTTGCCAACGGGGTTTGGCTACACCTGAATAATTCGATTGAATTGAATTATTGATATGAGTTTATGTTATTCGATTCAGCTAGACTAATGTTATGAAAAATTTAAGTGTTCATTGAAAGAAATTTCCTGAACCAAATTGCTTTGGTACGGAATCCTATGATAAGACTGAGGTGACCAATGTTGTTTGGATAAATAATCCAATCAAGTAGCGTAAATATTCGTTATACCTAATTAGTACGTTATGCATGACGTAAGAGTACGATAGGCTGATCACCTAAAGTACTAACAACGGTAGTTTACCTTCTTTGTGATTGTAAACAGACCAAGTAATGTATTGTTTTGTGGTATGATCAAAACCGTTAAAACTAAGTGTTCATGGTCTATATGACCCCTCAGTACAATTTGAAAACTTTTACTCTAGTGAGAGGTGTATTGGGTAGCATGTGTTGCGGTGTATGAATGGTATAAGGTGTATGGTGTAAGGAGTAAGGTAAATTTCGGGGACGAAATTTTTAGAAGAAGGGGTGAATGTGACAACCCGAGAATTTTGAATATTTTTAAAATTTTAATTAATTGATTTAAGGTTCAAAATTAGAACCTGTATGTAAAATTAGTGTATGCGTTTGATATTTTTAAGATGGAATTTTGAGGATTTCAAAATTCTGTGAAGGATTTAGGTAAATTATTCAGGATTAAGTAATAAGTGAATATATTCTGTGTATATGTGTACAATATGTGGTTAAGGGTCAAAGATTGACCAGATAAACGATATCTGTAACAAGCCCAAAATATATATTAAGAACGTCAACGTTCAGTTAGAAAACCTTAGCGATTAACAAGAAACCCTAGAAACCGGTTCTGGAAACCCTAATTTCAGTTCCGGGAATCCGAAACCCTAATTCGGAATCTAAAACCCTAATCTGGGAGCTTAACGGATAATAATACTACATAAGTGTTATTATTATAATATTAATTAGGGTAAAGCTTAATTGATTAGCAAACCCTAATTTCACAGTTAGAAAACCCTAATTTAGGGTTATAAACCCTAATCCTAATTTTCAATTTATGAGTAATTAGAAAACCCTAATCTAATTAAGAAATCTAATTTCTATTTTAGAAAATTAATTTTTCTATTAGAAACCCTAATTTGTGGGTTGAAAACCCTAATGACCATTTTGACCCTAATTGCTTAATTAGCAAATTTAATTAGGAAATATTAATCCTAATTTGAAATATTTAATTTATGATTAAGAAATTTTAATATAATTAGTAAATCCTAATTATAATTTAGAAATATTAATTTTTATTTTTAGAAACCTAAATTGGAAATTTTAGAAATTTAATTTGGAAGTTAAGGGTTAAACCATAAACCCTAAATGCTCTAAACCCTAAACCTAACCAAACCTTAAACCCTAAGGGTTTGCAACAAATGGAAATTCTAGAAATAAAAAGAAATGACATTTATGCCCTTTTTGGATTTTTAGTAAGGTAACTTGCAAATCTTGGCAAGATATTGAGTTGGTGACCAACCTAAGATATCCCATGTGCATCTATCTGCCAAATATCAGATATCCTTGACACCTAGCATCAATTGTGGCCATGGATTAAAAATTTAGATATTAAAAGTAAGAAAAAGCTTAGTTTACTTTTTCATTTCTCCAAGTCCCTTATCTCTCTTCATTTTCGAAATTCTAGAGTGAGAGAGAGTGAAATAGTAAGTCATGATCAGATAATAGCTACCCATAACAGGATCAAAGTCAGAATCAAAGATCAAAGCTAAAAAAATGGTAAGAACCTTAAAGTTCAAAATCCTTTGATCTTATGTTGTTTTATGTTAGTTGTTGGTTAAATATGTGTTATAAGGTGTCAATTAGAGATCTGGGTTGTTGGATCATAGATCCATAACATCAAAGTGCTCGGATATAACTTTTTAAGAAATTTGGAAATGATGAAAAAAAATTGCCTGACAGTCTAAAGTCAGAGGCCTTAGATCTTTACGTGTTAATTTTTTTGGGTGTTTTATGTTTTGGATCTCTTCTATGACATGAGGAATCTTATCTGAAACGGATAAAAGGGTTATAGCATGTCTAGATCTTTAGGTATGAACGGTCAAAACCCGTTGACCGTTCACGGAAAGTCGAATCTGGGCAACCCGAATGTTTTACTGGTCCTGACAAGTTTGTTCGAGCTCTCGATCTTGCGTCCCGCATGTGTTTTGGCCACGTTATTCTTTGTTTGTTGTAGTCTGGTATGTATACTACTTATTAAAGTCAGCAGAAAACTTAGATCATAACTGGAATGAAAATTAATCGCAGTCAAAATAGCGTTGACCAACTGACTAGGTTCCATTTCTGGAAAACCCAGATTCTTCATGAGCAATTTCTGGTAAGGTTTGACCGGCCTACATCTTCGGTTGATGGTGTTGTTTGACTGATGTGGTGTTATTATACTGTTCTATGACATTTATACTATGATCTAGTACCATAATATCACATAGAACATCATTAGACACCGGATTAATAAAGGCTCCAAAAGAGACCCTTGAAACTGCTTGAGTTTCTGGAAAACCCATAAACTCAAGAACAGGTCTGACATCAAGTTGGGTAGCTTAGATCTTGCACGTTAGGGATGTTATGGCTATGTGGATTTGTTCATGATTGTATTGTTACACGCATATTATAATTATAACCGATTATATGACCCCGTAAATCGAATGAACCGGATTGATTAACGGTCAAACCTCATACCTTGAACACTGACATGAATCTCAAGAACAACCTCAAGAACACCTATAGCGACGGTTCTGTCGCTTTAGGGCCCTTTAGTGACAATTTTAAATTTTTAATTTTCGAAAATTATTAAATAAATTGAAATAAATAGATTTTAATTATTAAAAATACTAAATAAATTCTAAAAAATTATTTTAAATTCTGAAAAATAGTTTTTAATTATTTTAAGTATATTTCATAAATATTTAATATTTTTGGAATATAAATGGTATTTAATTTATTTAATTATAATATTAAATAAATGATTTAAAAACATGTAAAATCATGAAAAATAATATTATGATAAAAGAAAATATTTTAAGTTATTTCAAGTGACTTTTAATATTTTATGATGAAATTCATTAATTAATTAACATTAATGATAATTAGTTTATTTAATAAATATATTAAATAAATTATGGAAAAATAGAATAAATGATTTAAAAATCATATAAAAATTATTTAAGTGTTAGAAAATATTTAAAGTTATAAAATATAACTTTTGATATTTTGTCATGAAAATATTAATATTTTAATATTAATAGCAATTATCGGATAATGAATTTAAGTGTTTAAAAATCATATTTAAATGATTTTAAAGTATTAAAAATACTTAGTGATATTATAAAATATATTATAATATTATGGCATGTATTTCATTAATATTTGATATTAAATAAATATTAATGATAAAAGAATTATGGTATTTAATTAATTCATTTAAATACGTTATTAATGATTAAAAATACGCGATAAATGGTAATAATTATTTAAAATTATTATAAGTCTTTGAAAATCTTTCGATTGTTATTAAAATTATCTTCGTTAATTGTTAAGTGTTTTAGCGAGAGTTTAATTGAACTTAGTGTAAGACCCCGAATTTTTTTTTTGTTAATAAAATGGAATTTCCTCTATTTATTATTTTGAAATAGTAAGGGTTGAATTGATTAATGTGGTTAGTTATGAGTAAAATGCGTGAATATTTTAAAATAAACAGGTGGTTATAAAATATTCATTGTTGTTGGGAAATATTCGGTTGGTCGTGGAATATTTTTGCTGTCGGGGAATATTCGTTCGACGGCGCAGTCTTTTGTGGTCCCCATAACGGAAAGCGATTGGATGAAGAAAATGACAAAAGGGAGTTTTTATAAATAACGACGTAGTTGTTACCGTTAACACTGTTGGAATACCTGGTGGATAAAATAAAATAATACGCGTTGTTGCACAGTAGCACACGGTATTGCACAAATTATTGATTCTTACGTAAGAAGCCACTACTCAATAATTGTTACGGTAATTACTGTTCAGTATTTTATTGATTCAATAATTATTGCGTTGATATTTTATATTACTGTTGTTTTAATAATTGTCACTACACAATATTTTTCATTATCGAAGCAATAATTCATATTATCTGAATAATATTATTAGATAACATTATTGGAAATGTCTAGAAAGTTCTGTCTAAGGAGAGGTTTGGTCACCTAATTGCGCGCCAGTAAGGAGAAATTCTTATTTGAAAGCCCCCTCTTTCCTAGGAACGGCCTGGTTGCCAGTACTGTGATTCTGTAATATTATTTGTGAATAATTAATTATTGATTTATATGATGAGGAAAATATTGATTTTATGTGGATATAGATGGAGAAAATTTTTAAAGTGACAATTGTTAAAAATTGATATTTTATCTTCTCTGATAAAATAATATTTTATTATATTATTATTATATAATAATGGGGATATTTTTACAATGAATGTGGGATATATGAGTATATGAGGATGAGGAATATTTTTGTTACAAAAATTGTTTAAAACATGTTAAACATGTCCGTGGGCCCATTTCTTGACTGAAATTTTATTATAGCTTCTAAAATCGTCCGTTTATGGATTTCGGTCAATTTCTGTTTGGAATTTGGAAACACTTTCTTCTGTAAAGTTGTAGAGAATTGAATTTTCTATAAAAAGACGTGAGATTCAAATTTTCTGATAAAAGGGCTATTTATTATGAATTATTGAAGTTCCGAAGTTCCGAAATAATTGATTTTTGGGAGTTTTAGTTAATTATTTTGAGAAAAACGTTTTTTGTGCAATTAGTGGGCTCACATGTGTTATAAATGATCTGAATTCAGATCTTCAAAGTTGGGCTAAGGAAATTTATAATAAATATTAATATTATATTAAATTTTCTGCTTTGGTGTTCTAAGCATTTTCCTATAAATAAGGTGCTTAGGTTAGAATTGAAAATCACACCAGAAACTAAAGATTTCTTTCTCTTTCTCTCTCTATAATATCGAGCGTATTTGTGAGTATTTTAGTACTTTGAGTATTGCTATACTGGTGCAAGTTCTTTCAACACTATATCCAATTATTCCAAATGAAGTACTATTCTTTCGAGGTAAGGGATGTTATTTTATTCGAAAATGATATTATTTCTTCAATATCATTATGCCGAAATATTGGTTGGAAATTTTTATCAAATTTGGAACTTTTTCATGTCGGGGTTACTATTCACGAGTTACTATTCATGAGTTACTATTCACGAAGCGTGATGATATTTTTTTGTGAAATTTCTATCTTTTGAGGTCGGAGTTACTATTCACGTATACGACACTATTCACGTATACGTCACTATTCACGAATACGACACTATTCACAAAAAAATTAAATTTTCGTTTTTCGTCCAAGATATCTATTATGGATACTAGTTTTGATTGTATTCATGTTTTGATAATTCTTGAATCTTACTCCACTACTGGTTATTTATGAAGTTTTTTTGAACTTGGATTGTTTAAAGTACGAATCCTTAATATTTATTCTTTTGTTTCACTGGAGTCGTTTTCTTTAAAATATTTTTCATCATCCTCAGTCCTAAATGATGATATTACTGAATATCTTTGGCCTGTAGTGCAAATATGAATGATTTCTTGATGAATATCTTTAGCCCATAGTGCAAAGATGAGCAGTGTGTTGAGATGAACACGATTAGGTGATTAATATCTTTGGCAGTAGTGCAAAAAGATGAAGCAGTGTTTAGATGAACATGACCAATGATGAATATCTTTGGCCTATAGTGTAAAGATGAATATTTGATTCCAGATATATAGTGATTGATGTTACAGGGATAAAATATCGACGATGAACTTTTAAATTCATATATAGAAGATAGTAGTTTGCATTTTCTACTTAACTCTTCTAATGAATTATTATTTCCGCTGCGAAGATTGATTTAAAACTGGTTGTCTATTGTATTCTATTAGATTTTTCCCTGTTGAGGACTAACGATAATTTGTTCTATATTATCTTAGTCATAATGTTCTTTACTGGGCTAGTTGAGCTCACCATTTTCCTTGTTGTTCCATTTTTCTTCTCAGGAGGTGAGAATGTAGCGAGTACAAGTCGGGGTGTGGAATGATGGTTCTAGAAGTTGTTCTAGTAGTCCTCACTATTCTGTAAAATAGTGTATTAATAATTGTAATGAGGACTTATTTGAGTGTGGATATTATCAGATGACAATATTTGTATTTAAACTCACGCTTTTTTATGTTGTATTAATAAAGTTGTAGTTGTTTCTGTACCATGTATTTGGCGACTCAGAATGGGTGATGTATACCTATTTTGGGGGCGTCACACTTAGACTCGATAAAAGTCCGACTGGACCGTTGGGATATCAGTTTTGTGTCGGGCTCAAGTCAAACTGAAATAGTTTGACCTGATACTGAGTCTTATGTGCGTTATAGACTGATAGGGTTATGTATTATGTGTTTAGGTTAATCTATGTATATATATATTATATTGTTATATTGCGATGATATTATTCTAATATTGGAGATCTATATTACTAATATTAGGTCTTCGGATAAAGCGTTATAAATGCGTGCTATGTAATCAAATTCGCTCGAGCAAGTTTGTTTTTACTTAACTCTACTAAGAGTGTTTTATTCGGATAAGCTTATGGTTAAGCATTGCTGATTGCCATGTATAATTGTACTATGTACATATTTCATGTATAAGTCAGGTATGAAAGGCTAATCACCTTCATTACCAGTTGGTTCAGATATATTTGTTCATGTATAATACTTGTTCAGTCATAAATTTGTTCCTGCTAGTTCACGAATATATTGTTGAATTATAGCCAGCCAATTATTCAAATCATTTCAATCATGATATATCGTTATATTGTTGAATTTAAATTTGCTAGGCAAATTTTATGCTCACCCTTGATATATCATGATAAAATATTGCAGATTAAGACGAACACGTCAGATACAAGGAAAGGTCCAAGACAATTCCAGCTTTAGTAGACGCGTGCAGTTAGATTTATATTGTATGATATTAATGTTGTTATATATTAGAAAAGTTATGAATTATGTATAAGTTAAGGTTACTCGACCTTGGGAATAGTGTGTAAAGTTATTGTATAAATAATTTATGTTTATATCTTCCTCAAATAGTTGAATAGTGATAGAATGATCGAACCGGATCCGCGATGATTCGGGACCTCGGGTTCGGGGCCGTCACAGTTGGTATCAGAGCTGTTAGTTATGAAGCTTAGGTAGGAATACCTGAGACCAATAACCGCAGTGATTAGGATAAGTACTAACTCACATAGAGTTAGTTGGTCAATAAGATTCAAAGATCTCCGATAATAAAGTTGAACAGTAGTGATGAATAGATAGAGTTTAAAAGACTAAAGGTGCAGTGATAGAAGATCGTAAAACAAAATGATCAAGGCATAGAAATAAATCGTAACATATACGATGAGATCACTCCGTGATCTAATAAAGTGATAGCAGGGAAAAGAATCAATCTAACGATTGAAAAGTTTACAGCAAGATTGATGGGTGAATTGGTACAAATTCATGAAAGGATTATGAATACGAGTTAAATGAAACTCGTATTGAAAAGGGGGTTAGTGTTAGGTGGGGATTCAATTGAGGACTCGTGTCAGCAGCTGAGTTGTATGATTCTTCGTATAGGAGCTGAATTGTACATGGTGTAAAAACCACTTAGTTTCTGGCAATGATAATCACTGAAATGTTTATGTCGCGCTATTTGCTATATGCGTGTTAAGAGGGTGATTCCTTTCTCAGGTGTATAACAGATAGATAGGTCATAGGTAGAGGATATAAGGTTAAGTACGAGTTCTTAAAGCTCATAAGTGTGGTTTTACGAACTGGGTATAGTTGTGTGTAAATGGAATATTGAGGATAATAGGAACAGATAGATTGTTAAGCAAATGATTATTAGTGAAGACATAAGTTTTTCAAAACTCCTAGCTATGCTAGACTTCGAATTGTTGATATCAAGCTAAATACGCACTATGTGCCTTTAAAAAAAATATGTAGACTCGTAATCATTTTTGAAACGGTTTAAAGTATAGTCTATGCTACTTATTTCAGCTAGACGCAAATGATTTGAAATATCAAAAATTGTTTTATTTATCACTCATGTACCATGTAACCTGGTGCAGAGATGATATAAATTTGATGGAGTTGTAAATACAGGAATACTTAGTGTGAATTTGATCTAAAATCGTTGTTCCACTATGGTATGATGTGTTGTGACAAAGTCATACAATGACGGCATCCTCAAAGCGATCGTTAATACTGAAGTACGACATCATGGCGTCATTCTCGAAAATATTTTCAAAAATTTTAATTTGCCAACGGGGTTTGGCTACACCTGAATAATTCGATTGAATTGAATTATTGATATGAGTCTATGCTATTCGATTCAGCTAGACTAATGTTATAAAAACTTTAAGTGTTCATTGAAAGAAATTTCCTGAACCAAATTGCTTTGGTACGGAATCCTATGATAAGACTGAGGTGAACAATGTTGTTTGGATAAATAATCCAATCAAGTAGCGTAAATATTCGCTATACCTAATTAGTACGTTATGCATGACGTAAGAGTACGATAGGCTGAT
The DNA here is from genome assembly GCA_020205615.1 of Panax quinquefolius. Lineage (NCBI taxonomy): Eukaryota > Viridiplantae > Streptophyta > Magnoliopsida > Apiales > Araliaceae > Panax > Panax quinquefolius. The sequence goes on along the minus strand of CM035169.1, from coordinate 71,261,204 downwards.
CACCTAAAGTACTAACAACGGTAGTTTACCTTCTTTGTGATTGTAAACAGACCAAGTAATGTATTGTTTTGTGGTATGATCAAAACCGTTAAAACTAAGTGTTCATGGTCTATATGACCCCTCAGTACAATTTGAAAACTTTTTACTCTTGTGAGAGGTGTATTGGGTAGCATGTGTTGCGGTGTATAAATTGTATAAGGTGTATGGTGTAAGGAGTAAGGTAAATTTCGGGGACGAAATTTTTAGAAGAAGGGGTGAATGTGACAACCCGAGAATTTTGAATATTTTTAAAATTTTAATTAATTGATTTAAGGTTCAAAATTAGAACCTAGACAGAAAATTAGTGTATGCGTTTGATATTTTTAAGATGGAATTTTGAGGATTTCAAAATTCTGTGAAGGATTTAGGTAAATTATTCTGGATTAAGTAATAAGTGAATATATTCGTGTATATGTATACAAGTATGTGGTTTAAAGAATTGAGGTTGACCGGATAAACGATATCTCAGAATAAAACCCAAAATATATATTAAGAACGTCAACGTTCAGTTAGAAAACCCTAGCGATTAACAAGAAACCCTAGAAACCGGTTCTGAAAACCCTAATTTTAGTTCCGGGAATCCAAAACCCTAATTCGGAATTTAAAACCCTAATCTGGGAGCTTAACGGATAATAATACTACATAAGTGTTATTATTATAATATTAATTAGGGTAAAGCTTAATTGATTAGCAAACCCTAATTTCACAGTTAGAAAACCCTAATTTAGGGTTATAAACCCTAATCCTAATTTTCAAATTATGAGTAATTAGAAAACCCTAATCTAATTACGAAATCTAATTTCTATTTTAGAAAATTAATTTTTCTATTAGAAACCCTAATTTGTGGGTTGAAAACCCTAATGACCATTTTGACCCTAATTGCTTAATTAGTAAATTTAATTAGGAAATATTAATCCTAATTAGAAATATTTAATTTATGATTAAGAAATTTTAATATAATTAGTAAATCCTAATTATAATTTAGAAATATTAATTTTTATTTTTAGAAACATAAATTGGAAATTTTAGAAATTTAATTTGGAAGTTAAGGGTTAAACCCTGAACCCTAAATGCTCCAAACCCTAAACCCTAACCAAACCTTAAACCCTAAGGGTTTGCAACAAATGGAAATTCTAGAAATAAAAAGAAATCACATTTATGCCCTTTTTGGATTTTTAGTAAGGTAACTTGCAAATCTTGGCAAGATATTGAGTTGGTGACCAACCTAAGATATCCCATGTGCCTCTATCTCCCAAATATCAGATATCCTTGACACCTAGCATCAATTGTGGCCATGGATTAAAAATTTAGCTATTAAAAGTAAGAAAAAGCTTAGTTTACTTTTTCATTTCTCCAAGTCCCTTATCTCTCTTCATTTTCGAAATTCTAGAGTGAGAGAGAGTGAAATAGTAAGTCATGATCAGATAATAGCTACCCATAACAGGATCAAAGTCAGAATCAAATATCAAAGCTAAAAAATGGTAAGAACCTTAAAATTCGAAATCCTTTGATCTTATGTTGTTTTGTGTTAGTTGTTGGTTAAATATGTGTTATAAGGTGTCAATTAGAGATCTGGGTTGTTGGATCATAGATCCATAACATCAAAGTGCTCGGATCTAACTTTTTAAGAAATCTGGAAATGATGAAAAAAAATGGCTTGACAGTCTAAAGTCAGAGGCCTTAGATCTTTACGTGTTAATTTTTTTGGGTGTTTTATGTTTTGGATCTCTTCTATGACATGAGGAATCTGATCTGAAACTTATAAAAGGGTCATAGCATGTCTAGATCTTTAGGTATGAGCAATTTAAAACTTAGATTGACCGTTCACGGAAAAATCGAATCTGGGCAACCTGAATGTTTTATAGTGGTCACGACAAGTTTGTTCGAGCCTCTGATCTTGCGTCTGGCATGTGTTTTGGCCACGTTATTCTTTGTTTGTTGTAGTCTGGTATGTATACTACTTATTAAAGTCAGCAGGAAACTTAGATCATAACTGGAATGAAAATTAATCGCAGTCAAAATTGCGTTGACCAACCGATCGGGTTCCATTTCGGAAAACTCATTCTTCATGAGCAAGTTTTACGGTAAGGTTTAATTTACTACATCTTTGGTTGATAGTGTTGTTGATCGATGTAGTGTTATTATCTTTGTTTCTATGACATTTATACTACGATTACAGTACCATAATATCACTTATAACATCATTAGACACCGGATTAATTAAGGCTCCAAAAGAGACCCTTGAAACTACTTGAGTTTCTGGATAACCCATAAACTCAAGAACAGGTCTGACATCAAGTTGGGTAGCTTAGATCTTGCACGTTAGGGATGTTATGGCTATGGGACTTGTTCATGATTGTATTGTTACACGCATACTATAATTATAACCGATTATACAGCCCAGAAATCGAACAGAACCCGGATTGATTAACGGTCAAACCTCATACCTTGAACACTGACATGAATCTCAAGAACAACCTCAAGAACACCTATAGCGACGGTTCTGTCGCTATAGGGCCCTTTAGTGACAATTTTAAATTTCTAATTTTCGAAAATTATTAAATAAATTGAAATATATAGATTTTAATTATTAAAAATACTAAATAAATTCTAAAAATTATTTTAAATTTCGAAAAATAGTTTTAATTATTTTAAGTATATTTCATAAATATTTAATATTTTTGGAATATAAATGGTATTTAATTTATTTAATTATAATATTAAATAAATGATTTAAAAAACATGTAAAATCATGAAAAATAATATTATGATAAAAGAAAATATTTTAAGTTATTTCAAGTGACTTTTAATATTTTATGATGAAATTCATTAATTAATTAACATTAATGATAATTTGTTTATTTAATAAATATATTAAATAAATTATGGAAAAATAGAATAAATGATTTAAAATCATATAAAAATTATTTAAGTGTTAGAAAAATATTTTAAGTTATAAAATATAACTTTTGATATTTTGTCATGAAAATATTAATATTTTAATATTAATTGCAATTATCGGATAATGAATTTAAGTGTTTAAAAATCATATTTAAATGATTTTAAAGTATTAAAATACTTAGTGATATTATAAAATATATTATAATATTATGGCATGTATTTCATTAATATTTGATATTAAATAAATATTAATGATAAAAGAATTATGTGGTATTTAATTCATTTAAATACATTATTAATGATTAAAAATACGCGATAAATGGTAATAATTATTTAAAAATTATTATAAGTCTTTGAAAAATCTTTCGACTATTATTAAAATTATCTTCGTTAATTGTTAAGTGTTTAGGCAGAGTTTAATTGAACTTAGTGTAAGACCCCGATTTTTTTTTTTGTTAATAAAATGGAATTTCCTCTATTTATTATTTTGAAATAGTAAGGGTTGAATTGATTAATGTGGTTAGTTATGAGTAAAATGCGTGAATATTTTAAAATAAACAGGTGGTTATAAAATATTCATTGTTGTTGGGAAATATTCGTTTGGTCGTGGAATATTCTTCGCATTGGGAATATTTAAATGCAACGGTAGCGATCTTTGTGGTCCCCATAATGTAAAGCGATTAGATGAAGAAAACGATAAAAGGGAGTTTTTATAAATAACTGGCAGTAGTTATTACAATTAACTTTGTTGGAATACCTAGGTTGGTTAAAATACGATAATACCCGTTGTTGCACAAAGAAGCATTACGGTATCGCACAAATTATTGATTCTTACGTAAGAAGGCACTACTCAATAATTGTTACGATAATTCTTTGCTCAAGATATTTTATTGATTCAATAATTGTTCGTTGATATTTTATATTACTGTTGTTTTAATAATTGTCACTACACAGTATTTTTCATTATCGAAGCAATAATTCATATTATCTGAATAATATTATTAGATAACATTATTGGCAATGTCTATAAAGTTCTATCTAAGGAGAAGTTTGATCACCTAATTGCGCGCTAGTAAGGAGAAATTCTTATTGGAAAGCCCCCTCTTTCTTGGGAACGGCCTGGTTGCCAGTACTGTGATTCTGTAATATTATTTGTGAATAATTAATTATTGATTTATATGATGAGGAAAATATTGATTTTATGTGGATATAGATGGAGAAAATTTTTAAAGTGACAATTGTTAAAAATTGATATTTTATCTTTTTTGATAAAATAATATTTTATTATATAATTATAATATAATAATGGGGATATTTTTACAATGAATGTGGGATATATGAGTATATGAGGATGAGGATTATTTTTGTCGCAAAAGTTGTTTAAAACATGTTAAACATGTCCGTGGGCCCATTTCTTAACTGAAATTTGATTATAGCCTGTAAAATCGCCCGTTTATGGATTTCGGTCAATTTTTGTTTGGAATTTGGAAATACTTTCTTCTGTAAAGTTGTAGAGAATTGAATTTCCTATAAAAATTCGCGAGATTCGAATTTTCTGATAAAAGGGCTATTTATTATGAATTATTGAAGTTCCGAAGTTCCAAAATAATTGATTTTTGGGAGTTTTAGTTAATTATTTTGAGAAAAACGTTTTTTGTGCAATTAGTGGGCTCAGATGTGTTATAAATGATCTGAATTCAGATCTTCAAAGTTGGGCTAAGGAAATTTATAATAAATATTAATATTATATTAAATTTTCTGCTTTGGTGTTTTAAGCATTTTCCTATAAATAGGGTGCTTAGGTTAGAATTGAAAATCACACCAGAAACTAAAGATTTCTCTCTCTTTCTCTCTCTATAATATCGAGCGTATTTGTGAGTATTTTAGTACTTTGAGTATTGCTATACGGTGCAAGTTCTTTCAGCACTAACCCAGTATTCCAGTCAGAAGTACTATTCTTTCTGAGGTAAGGGATGTTATTTTATTCGAAAATGATATTATTTCTTCAATATCATTATGCCGAAATATTGGTTGGAAATTATTATCAAATATGGAAATTTTTCATGTCGGGGTTACTATTCATGAGTTACTATTCACGAGTTACTATTAATGATTTACTATTTACGAGTTACTATTCATGAGTACTATTCACGAAGCGTGATGATGTTTTTTTGTGAAATTTCTATCTTTTGATGTCAGAGTTACAATTCACATATAAGGCACTATTCACGAATACGGCACTATTCACAGAATAATTAAATTTTCGTTTTTCGTCCAAGATATCTATTATGGATACTAGTTTTGATTGTATCCATGTTTGGATCATTCTTGAATCTTACTCCACTACTGGTTATTTATGAAGTATTTTTGAACTTGGATTGTTTAAAGTACGAATCCTTAATATTTATTCTTTTGTTTCACTGGATTCGTTTTCTTTAAAATATTTTTCGTAATCCTCAGTCCTAAATGATGATATTATTGAATATCTTTGGCCTGTAGTGCAAATATGAATGATTTCTTGATGAATATCTTTGCGTAGTAGCAAAAGATGAAGCAGTGTTGAGATGAACATGACCAGGCGATTAATATCTTTGGCCCATAGTGCAAAGATGAGCAGTGTTTAGATGAACATGACCAACCGATGAATATCTTTGGCTTGTAGTGCAAAGATGAATATTTGATTCCAGATATATATTGATTGATGTTACAGGGATAAAATATCGACGATGAACTTTTAAATTCATATATAGAAGATAGTAGTTTGCATTCTCTACTTAACTCTTCTAATGAATTATTATTTTCACTGCGAAGATTGATTTAAAAGCGGTTGTCTATTGTATTCTATTAGATTTTTCCTGTTGAGGACTAACGATAATTTGTTCTATATTATCTTAGTCATAATGTTCTTCTTGGGCTAGTTGAGCTCACCCTTTTCTTTATTGTTCCATTTTTCTTCTCAGGAGGCGAGAATGTAGCGAGTACTAGTCGGGGTGTGGAATGATGGTTCTAGAAGTTGTTCTAGTAGTTCTCACTATTCTGTAAAATAGTGTATTAATAATTGTAATGGGGACTTATTTGAGTGTGGATATTGTCTAGATGACAATATTTGTATTTAAACTCACAGTTTTTATGTTGTATTAATAAAGTTGTAGTTGTTTCTGTACCATATATTTGGCGACTCAGAATGGGTGATGTATACCTATTTTGGGGGCATCACAGTTGGTATCAGAGCTTAGGGATATTGTCTCTGGCGGAGATCGGGGAATAGTACTAGGAGGGGAGAGATGAGTAATCCTTCGCTAGTATGTCATTCCTAAGCTTATTTGTTGGTCAGTCGAACTATATGGTTAATATGTGATATGTTAATTTGTTTAATTAACCCTTGTTTTATGGCAGTATTTAAGAATGGCAGCTGAGAATATTAACGGTGGAGTTAATGAGACCGTGGAAACACCTTTAATCACCACCCAGGGGAACGTGCAACAGGAAGGAAATATTCCTCCTATAAACAATACCACTGAGCAGACGATGAACGACGGGATGTTTAGGAGCTTTTTGCAGTTCATGCAAAACCAGACGAGGGAGACTCATGTACAGAATATGGGTGGAAATGATAGCAATGCGCGGCTTGTCACGGCCAAGCAGTTCAAAGGGTTGGGACCACCAGAATTTAAGGGAAAACCGGATCCGATCAAGGCGGAAACATGGGTCAAGCAAATTACCAAGATATTCGATGTCTTGGGATGCACGAAGGAACAGAAGGTTCCATTCGCCACCTTTATGTTCCGTGGCGAGGCAGATTACTGGTGGGAGTCTGTGAAACGTACCCACTTGTGGTTGGTGAAGAATTGTGCTGAATTTTATTTCAAATGTGGTGGGTGGGAATTGTAGCAGGTAAAGCCATCAGGTTACATTTTCCTATAAATAGAGGGCTAAGTTAGAATTGAAAATCACACCAGAAACATAAGCTTTCTCTCTTTCTCTCTCTAGATTATTGAGTGTATTTTGTGAGTATTTAGATTCTTTGTGAGTTTCATTCATCGGTGCAAGTTTCCTTGACCTTTATACCGATATTCCGATCGAAAATCGATATTTTGAGGTAAGGGTGTTATATTCTTCTTAAAATGATATTTTCTTCAATATCATTATCTTAGAAATGTTGGTATGAACTTTTTATCAAATTTAGAACTTTTTGTGTCGGGGTTACTATTCACGTATACGGCCTTATTCACGAATACGGCACTATTCACGAATACGGCACTATTCACTGAAAAATAAAATTTTCTTCTTTTTGTCCAAGATGTCTATTATGGTTACTATCTTTGATTGTATCCATGTTTTGATCTTTATTCTTGAATTTTGCTTCAAAATTGGTTATTATGGAGTATTATTGATCTTGGATAAACCGTTATACTAATCATTACTATTTGTCCTTACGTCTCCTTTGGATTCGTTTTCTTTAAAATATTTTCATCATCCTCTACCCTAAATGATGATATTACTCAATATCTTTGGCTTTTGTAGTGCAAAAGATGAATGATTAAGCGATGAATATCTTTGGCCCAGTAGTGCGAAGATGAGCAGTGTTGAGATGAACATGACTTAATTGGTGATATAAATGAATATCTTTGGCTTTTGTTGTGCAAAGATGAATATTGATTAAAGATGTATATTGATTGTTGTTACTGAGGATAAAATTGATGATGGAATTTTAAATCTTAGAAGATAGTAGAACTCATTCTCTACTTGACTCTTCTAATGGATTCTTTATTTCATTGCAGTTGTTGATCTAAAACTTGTTGTCTATTATATTTTATCAGATTTTTCCCTGTTGAAGACTAACGATAATTTGTTGTATATTATCTTAGTCATAATATTCTTTACTGGGCTAGTTGAGCTCACCCTTTTCCTTTTTGTTCCATTTTTCTTAGGAGGTGAGAACATAGCAGGAACTAGTCAGGGTACGGAGTGATGGTTCTAGAAAGATGTTTTAGCACTCCTCACCATTTCTGTAAAATAGTGTTTGAATAATTGTAATGAGGAATTATTTGAGTGTGGATATTGTCTAGAAGACAATATTTGTATTTAAACTCACAGTATGTGTTGTCGTATTTTGCACGACAATTGTATTATTGAAGTTGTAGTTTGCTTTCTGTACCATGTATTTGGCGACTCAGAATGGGTGTTGTATACCTATTTTGGGGGCATCACAGTTGGTATCAAAGCTTAGGGATATGGTCTCTGGCGGAGATCGGGGAATAGAACTAGGAGGGGAGAGATGAGTAAATCCTTCGCTAGTGTGTCCTATCTAAGATTATTTGTTGTTCAGTCATAATATAGGGATATTATGTGATATGTTAATTTGTTTAATTAACCCTTGTTTTATGAAAGTATTTAAGAATGGCTGCTGAGAACGTTAACAATGGAGTGTATGAGACTGTGGAACAACCTTTAGTTACAAACCAGGAGAACGTGCAACAGGAAGGCAATAATCCTCCTGTAAACAACACTATCGGACAAATGATGAATGATGGGATGTTCAGAAGTTTTTTGCATTTTATGCAAAACCAGACGAGGGAAACTCGTGCACAAAATACGGGTGGAAATGCTAGCAATGCACGACTTGTCACAGCCAAGCAGTTCAAAGAGTTGGGACCACCATAATTTAAGGGAAAGCCGGATCCGATCATGGCGAAAACATGGGTCAAGCAAATTACCAAGATATTCGATGTCTTGGGATGCCTGAGAAATGAAGGTTCCATTCGCCACCTTTATGTTCAGCGGTGAGGCGGACTCACCGTGTGAGATCTACGTGAAGCGTACCAACCCGCCTTTTCAAGATGTCTTGGGAAATATTTGAAACTATTCAATGACAAGTGCTTTCACGAAAGTATTAAATATATGAAGGAGGTGGAGTTTATCAAACCGAATAAAACAACATGGCGGTGTCCCAAAGACGAGGTGAGTTTGCGAGTTATCTGAGGTTTGCACCTCATTTGGTCGAAAATGAGGAACGAATGACAAGGATGTTTCGAGAGGTCTAAAGCCCGAGATTGTAATATCTTATATCTCATAAATTTTCTTTATATTAGAGATGTTGTAAATGAGGCTCAATTATTAGAGCGAGATAATGAGTATGTGCAACCGAGGGACCACAAACCGTGGTCATACCCGGTGACGGCAGATAATATTAGAGCGATGATAACCAATGAGGAGGGAAAAATACGAACAAAGGCGGTAACCACTCGGGTGGTCATCGTGGCCATGATAATAGGAGAGGTGAGTCAAGTGGAAATTTCAGAAAGAGGAGATTTAACAATGACGGGAAGACATCAACAGCAGCACCAACACCAACAACAAATTCTAGGGGAGGAGAACGACCGCCAGTTAGATGTTACAAATGCGGGAAAGAGGGACATATCAGCCCAAACTGTCCACAACAATCCAAGGTATGTTACAACTATGGAAAGGAAGGCCATATAGCTCGAGATTGTTCTGTAGCAAAACCAAGTTCAACGGGGATGGTGACTCCAAGGGCTGTCCCGGATAAGTCAAAATCAGCGGTTCCTGGAAGAGCGTTTGTCGTGAATGGCCAAAACACGAGGAACCCGAATGAGGTGATTACGGGTAAGCTAATCTTGAACTCTTGCGAAGTTTATACTTTAGTAGATACCGGTTCTACCCATTCTTTTATCTCTCCTGCTTGTGCTCAACGTTTAAACTTGACTCCGGAGAAATTAGACTTTGATTTATCAGTGGAGACTCCGTTGGGTGAAACTTTCGTTACATCCACAGTTTATAAATCTTGCATGATCCAAGTTGGCACTATCACATTACCTGTTGATCTTATCTCTTTAAAGATACTTGCTTTTGATGTGATTTTAGGAATTGATTGGTTAACCACTCATCATGCCAAAATTGATTGTTTTCGTAAGGTTGTTAGTTTTCATATTCCTAACCAACTGTCATATACTAATTCAAACAACTAAACCACTAAAATCGATTCACTATCATATCAAGCCATAAAGCTATTCGTTTATTGAAAAACGGATGTCAAGCTTTCTTAGCCCATGTTATGGATTTGAACAAAGACAAGTCAAATTTGAATAATATTTCTGTTGTTAGAGAATTTCCTGATGTATTTCCTGAAGAACTTCCCGGTCTAACCCTAGAACGTGATGTTGAATTCTTTATTGACCTTGAGCCGGGTACAAAACCCATTTCTAAAACCCCATATCGAATGGCTCCTATTGAACTTCAGGAGTTAAAAGTCCAACTACAGGAATTGTTAGACATAGGTTTCATTCGTCCTAGTACATCTCCTTGCGGTGCTCCTGTTTTATTCGTAAAGAAGAAAGATGGGAGTATGAGACTTTGTATTGACTACCGAGAATTAAACCATGTCACCATCAAGAATAGGTATCCGCTACCTCGCATTGATGACCTGTTCGACCAGTTGCAAGGAGCACAATTCTTTTCAAAGATCGATCTTCATTCTGGATATCATCAGCTGAAGATTAAAACTGAGGATATTCCAAAGATTGCCTTCAAAACTCGGTACGGGCATTATGAATTCTTAGTCATGTCTTTTGGATTGACTAATGCTCCTGCTGCTTTCATGGATATGATGAACCGTGTATTCAAGGAATATTTGGATCGGTTTGTTGTTTCTCAGTATTGATGACATCCTCATCTATTCCAAAAGCCGTGAAGATCATGAGCACCATTTGAAACTGATACTTGAAAGGCTTCGTGAAAACAAGCTTTATGCCAAGCTGAAGAAATGTGAGTCCTGGCTTGAGGAAGTAGCATTCCTTGGGCATGTGGTGTCAAAACATGGAGTATCTGTTGACCAAGAAAGATTGAAGCGAAGACAAAGTTGGGGAGCAACCAAAGTCGGTGACCGAAGTACGTAGCTTTCTGGGCTTAGCTGGTTATTATCGGAGATTCGTGAAAGGATTTTCTTGAATCGCTACTCCGTTAACTCAGCTGACTCGGAAAGATACAAAATTTGTATAGAGCGAGGAATGCGAGAAGAGTTTCCAAGAGCTCAAGAGGAGACTCATTTTAAGACTGTTTCGCAATACCATCTGGTACGGATGGATTTGTTATATACAGTGATGCTTCAGGCAAAGGGTTAGGATGCATTCTCATGCAACATGGGAAAATCATAGCCAATGCCTCACGATAACTCAAAGAATATGAGAGGAATTATCCTACTCATGATCTAGAGTTGGCAGCAGTCGTATTTGCGTTGAAAATTTGGAGACACTACTTGTATGGGGAGAAAGTGAAGATTTATACGGACCATAAAAGCCTCAAATATTTCTTCACCCAAAAAGAACTCAACATACGGCAACGACGTTGGCTTGAAATATTGAAAGATTATGATCACACTATTCAATATCATCTTGGAAAAGCGAACGTAGTAGCTGACGCATTGAGTAGAAGATCATATGCGAGTACGAGTGCGATATTGTCAATGTAAAGGCCCATTCGTATGATGACTTGCAAAGGATGGAGGTAGAATTAAAGACTCAGGACCCCATGATGATGATGGCGAATATACTGAGTAGAACCGACTTTAATCGATAAAGTTAAAAGCCGCTTCAAGCTACGGACATGGAGCTGATGCGTATGAAGAAGAAAGTGCAAGAAGGTGCTATTTCAGAAGCAAGAATCGATGAAGAAGGAATACTTAGATTAAACTCTAGACTTTGTGTTCCTAACGATTCTGACTTAAAGCATAGAATCATGATGGAGGCACACAACACACCGTTTGAAATCCATCCTGGGAGTACCAAAATGTATCATGATATTCGACATACATTTTGGTGGAACAATATGAAGAGAGAGATCGCGGAGTTTATCTCGAGGTGTTTAACTTGTCAACGTGTAAAGGCGGAGCATCAAGTGCCAAAGGGTCCATTACAACCACTTGAGATTCCAAAATGGAAGTGGTAACACATTACTATGGATTTCGTTACGGGTCTTCCCAAGGTTTCTCAAGGCATAGATGCGATTTGGGTTATTGTTGATAGATTAACCAAGTTTGCCCATTTCTTACCGATACGTGAGACTTATTCCCTTGAACGTCTTGCTTGTATGTACATGAATGAGATTGTGCAATTGCATGGCATGCCAGTATCCATAGTTTCGGATCGTGACCCAAGATTCACTTCACGATTTTGGGTTAGCTTACAGAAAGCTATGGGCACGGATTTACGATTCAGTTCAGCATACCATCCTCAAACGGATGGACAATCAGAGAGGACTATTCAAACCCTTGAAGATCTATTAAGACTTTGTGTCCTAGATTTTAAAGGAAGTTGGGATAAGTACTTGCCACTGGTGGAATTCTCCTACAACAACAGTTATCAAGAAAGTATAGGCATGGCTCCATTTGAGGCGTTGTATGGACGAAAGTGTTGTTCTCCAATATGCTGGGACAAGGTGGGAGAAGCAACGTTGTTGGGACCGAAATTAATTAGTACGCATGACTACGTAAAAGATCCAAATGATTCGACAACGATTCAAACCTCACAAGATCGACAAAAAGTTATATGCCGATCTTCATAGAAAAGGACGTGGAGTTTAATATCGAGATCATGTATTGTTACGTGTTGCTCCATGGAAGGGAGTTACAAGATTTGGAAAGAGAGGAAAGCTCAATCCATGATTTGTTGGTCCATTTGAGATTCTTGACCGAATAGGAAATGTGGCCTATAGACTCAAGATTACCTCCAAGTATGTCTCGTGTTCATAATGTTTTTCACATATCTATGCTTCAGTAAATATGTGAAAGACCGAACCATATTTTTGCATTAGAACCAGACGAGATAGCAGAAGATTTAACGTACTGAAGAAGTACTGTTAAGATCTTGGATAGAAAGAGCATGTCCTACGCACCAAGGTTATACCACAAGTTAAGGTTTTGTGGAGAAACCATGCTATTGAAGAAATGACCTGGGAGTTGGAATCAGAAATGAAAGCGAGGTATCCTTACCTTTTTGAAACACCAGGTACGTATGTCAATTTCGGAGGACGAAATTTCATAAGGAGGGGAGGTTGTAAGACCCCAACTTATTATAAATAAAATAGAATTTCCTCTAATTATTATTGTGAATAATAAGGTATTAATTTGATATAATTCTCTAGTTATGGGTGAAATGTGCAAATTTTGAAAAATATGCAAGTGGTTATAAAATAATCATTGTTGTGGGGAATATTCATTTGGTCGTGGAATATTCTTGTTGTTGGGAATATTCATACTATACGCAGCAAATCAATTGTGGGCCCCCATAATGTAATAATTGTCGGATGAAGAAAACGACAAGTTTGAGTTTTTATAAATAACTGGGCGTAATTATTACAAGATTAACATCGTTGGAATACCCGGTGGTTAAAATACGATGAATATGTGGATGGATGCTGATTGATGAATTATTGATCCTTACGTAAGAAGGCACTACTCAATAATTATTACGGTGAGTTATCGCTCAATATTTTATTTTATTGATTCAATAATTATCGTGTTGATATTTTATATTATTGTTATTTCAATAATTGTCAACGCACAAAGATTTCCCATTATCGGATCAATAATTCATATTATTTGAATAATATTATTAGATAGCATTATTATTGGTCTAGAAAGTTACGTCGATGAGGAGAGGTTTGGTCACCTAATTCAAGGCTACCAAGAAGGAGAAATTCTTATTCGAAAGCCCCTCTTCCTAGAACTACTGGTTGTCATAAATGTGATTCGTAATATTATTTGTGAATAATTAATTATTGATTCATATGATAAGATAATATTTATTTTATGTGGATATAAATGTTGGATATATTTATTGTGGTTAAAAATAAAAGAGTTAATGTTGAGGTGTTTTATCAATTATTTTGTTCTGAATGAAGGTATTAAAAATTAAACCAAAGTGTTTTTGAGATATATTGCGTGAGTTATAATTTTTAATCCGACCGTTGGATCATTGTAATTTTGGATATGTTATACATATATAAGTTGAGTATATGTCCACAAATTTTGAACCGTTAAAATGAACGTATGATTTGTTATGAATTTTAAGAGGTGACTGGTTTAGAAATTATCAAGTATCCGAATTTAGCATTTTGGTGGAAAATTCTAGAATTGAGTGGGCCCCACTTGTGGTTGGTGAAGAAATGTGCTGAATTTTATTTCAAATGTGGTGGGTGGGAATTATAGCGAGTAAAGCCATCGGGTCAGTAAGTCAAGTCTGCTAACATTTTCCTATAAATAAAGGGCTAAGTTAGAATTGAAAATCACACCGTAAACATAAGCTTTTCTCTTTTCTCTCTAGATTATTGAGTGTATTTTGTGAGTATTTAGATACTTTGTGAGTTTCTATTCATCAGTGCAAGTTTCCTTCAGCCTTATACCGATATTCCGATCAGAAGTACTGATATTTTGAGGTAAAGGGTGTTATATTCTTCTTAAAATGATATTTTCTTCAATATCATTATACCGAAATGTTGGTATGAACTTTTTATCAAATTTGGAACTTTTTGTGTGGGGGTTACTATTCACGTATACGGCACTATTCACGAATACGACACTATTATTCCTTTGAAAAATGAAATTTTCTTCTTTTGTCCAAGATGTCTATTATGGTTACTATCTTTGATTGTATCCATGTTTTGATCTTTATTCTTGAATTTTGCTTCAAAATTGGTTATTATGGAGTATTATTGATCTTGGATAAAAACTGTTATACTGAATCCTTACTATTTGTCCTTACGTCTCTTTGGATTCGTTTTTCTTTAAAATATTTTTCATCATCCTGGGTCCTAAATGATGATATTATTGAATATCTTTGGCTTTCAGTAGTAAAGATGAATGATTAACCGATGAATATCTTTGGCCCGTAGTGCGAAGATGAGCAGTGTTGAGATGAACATGACCAATTGGTGATACAAATGAATATCTTTGGCTCAGTAGTGCAAAGATGAATATTGATTAAAGATGTATATTTATTGTTGTTGCGAGGATAAAATTGATGATGGACTTTTAAATCTTAGAAGATAGTAGAACTCATTCTCTACTTGACTCTTCTAATGGATTCTTCAAGCTTTCACGCATTGTTGATCTAAAACTTGTTCTCTATTATATTTTATCGATTTTTCCCCTGTTGAAGACTAACGATAATTTGTTGTATATTATCTTAGTCATAATATTCTTTATTGGGCTAGTTGAGCTCACCCTTTTCCTTTTGTTCCATTTTTTTCTCGGAGGTGAGAACATAGCAGAACTAGTCAAGGTACCAACGGAGTGATGGTTCTAGAAAGATGTTTTAGCAGTCCTCACCATTTCTATAAAATAGTGTTTGAATAATTGTAATGAGGACTTATTTGAGTGTGGATATTGTCTAGAAGACAATATTTATATCTCTCTCTTCATATTGATCCACCAAAATGTATTTCGAAGATCACGATACATTTTGGTACTCCCAGGATGGATTGCAAACGGTGTGTTGTGCGCCTCCATTATGATTTTATACTTTAAATCAGGGTCGTTAGGAACACAAAGTCTAGAGTTGACTCGTAGTATTCCTTCTTCATCGATTCTTGCTTCCGAGATAGCACCTTCTTGCACTTTCTTCCTCATACGCATCAGCTCCAGGTCTTTAACTTGAGCAGCTTTAACTTTATCGATTAAAGTCGGTTCTACTCATATGTGTGCAATCATCACGTGGGTCCTTGGAGTTTTTAACTCTATCTCCATCCTTTACAAGTCATACAAAATGGGCCTTTGCGTTGACAATAACACACTCGTACCTTTGCGTTGTCAGAACAGGTGCTGAAATGAGTCTCCTCTTGAGTTCTTGAAAACTCTTCTCACATTCCTCGCTCCAACCAAATTTTGTATCTTTCCGAGTCAGCTGAGTTAATGGAGTAGCGATTAGAGAAAACCCTTCTACGAATCTCCGATAATAACCAGCTAAGCCAAGAAAGCTACGTACTTTGGTCACTGATTTAGGTTGCTCCCAGCTTTGAATTGGTTCAAACTTTGTCGAGTCAATAGATATTCCGTGATTTGATATAACGTGCCCAAGGAATGCTACTTCCTCAAGCCAGAACTCGCATTTCTTCAACTTGGCATATAACTTGTTTTCACGAAGCTTTTAGAGTATCAGCCTCAAGTGTTGCTCATGATCTTCATGGCTTTTGGGGTAAATGAGGATGTCATCAATAAAGAACCACAAAATGATCCAAATATTCCTTGAATACTCAGTTTATCATATTCATGAAGGCAGTAGGAGCATTAGTCAATCCAAATAACATAACTAGGAATTTGTAATGATCGTACTGAGTTCTGAAAGTATTCTTTGGAATGTCATCGGTTTTAATGTTTAACTGATGATATCCGGAATGAAGATCGATCTTTGAAAAGAATTTGGCGCCTTGCAACTGGTCAAACAGGTCATCAATACATGGCAATGGGTACCTATTTTTGATGGTGACATGATTCAACTCCTGATAATCAATACAAAGTCGCATACTCCCATCTTTCTTCTTTACGAATAGAATAGGGCCCCCCCAAGGAGACGTACTAGGACAGATGAAACCGATGTCTAATAATTTCTGCAGTTGGGTCTTTAACTCCCGAAGTTCAATAGGAGCCATTCGATATGGGGCTTTGGAAATGGGTTTTGTACCGGGTTCAAGGTCGATACAAAATTCAATTTCACGCTCAGGGGGTAGGTCAGGAAGTTCTTCAGGGAATACGTCAAAAAATTTATTAACAATAGAAATATCATTCAAAACTGACGTATTTTTGTTTAAATCTGTGACATGAGCTAAGAAAGCTTGACATCCGTTTTTTAATAAACGAATAGCTTTATGGCTTGAGATGACAATGATTGATTTTAATGGTTTGGTTGCTTGAATTCGCATAATAGGTTGGTTAGGAATATGAAAGCTAACAACCTTACGAAAACAATCAATTTTTGCATGATGAGTAATTAACCAATCAATCCCTAGAATTATGCCAAACGCAAGCATTTTTAAGGAAATAAGATCGACAGGTAATGTGAGGGTACCGATTTGAACCAAACAAGACTTATAAATAGTGGATGTAATGAAGGTTTCTCCCAATGGAGTTTCAACAGATAAGTCAATGTCTAATTTCCCTGGAGTTAAATTTAAACATTGAGCGCAAGTAGGAGAAATAAAAGAATGGGTAGAACCGGTATCAAATAAGGTATATAATTCGCTAGAGTTTATGATAAGCTTACCTATGATGACCTCGTTCGGGTTCTTTGCTTTCTGGAAGGTCACGACAAACGCTCTCCCTTGAACTATTGGTTTTGACTTTTCTGGGATGGCATTTGGTGTCACCGTTCCAACTGGACTTGGCTTCCCTGTATGAAAAAATTTAGCAAGGTGACCTTCTCTTCCATAATTATAACACGTTTTGGATTGCTACGCACAGTTTGGACTGATATGTCCCTCCCCTCCGCATTTGAAGCATATGATAGGTGGTCATTCTCCTTCTTTAACAACGGGTGTTGGTGCTGACGTCTTTCCATCATTGTTGAATCTCCTCTTCTTGAAATGTCCACTTTTATTATCTTGACCATGATTACCACCGAAGTGGTTACCATTTCTGGCATGTTGATTCCCTCCACGTTTGTTGTCACCAATTCGATGACTGCTACCACTGGTATTATCATTTTGCTGGCTACTTTCTCTTGGTTGGGTTGACTCGTTATCGTGCTCCAATAACTGAGCCCTATTAACAACATCTGAATACAAACACAGTGTGAGAAATTAGATATTGACGTATCTTGGGTTTCAAACCTCTTAGAAACATCCACGTCATTCTCTCCTCATTATCAACCAAGTGGGACGTAAACCGGGATAACTCGACAAACTTAGCTTCGTACTGCGACACGTTCATATTGTTCTGTTCTAACTTGATGAACTTTACCTCCTTCATGTGGTGAATACTTTCTGGAAAGTAGTTGTCGTTGAATAGTTCTTGGAACTTCTCCCAAGACATCTTCAGTATGGCAGGTTGAGTACGCTTTACTGATTCCCACTAGTAATCTGCCTATCCTCGCAACATAAAGGTGGCAAAGGGAACCTTTTGCTCCTCAGAGCATCCCAAGACATCAAATATCTTGGTGATCTGCTTTATCCACGTCTCTGTCTTAAGTGTTTTTGGCTCTCCAAATAAACTTCGGTGGTCTCAACTCCTTGAATTACTTAGCGGTGACCGTCCGAGAGTTGCCAGTATTTCCACCTGTATTTTGGACAGGAACCGCTCTCGCCTGATATTGCATGAATTGCATAAAGCCTCTGAACATTCCATCGTTCATCATTTGATTGGTGTTGTTATTTACCTGAGGATTATTGTCTTCCTGTTGCACATTATCCTGAGTATGGATCTGTGGTGACTCAATGGTCTCATGTGCACCATTGTTATTCTCAATATTCTCGGATGTCATTTTCAAATACAGCCACAAAACAAGGGTTAATTGACATACCACATATTATCCCTATACTTTGACCGACCAATTAAATACCAATTAAACTTAGGTAGGTCATACTAGCAAAGGAATTCCCCGTCTCTCCCCTCCTAGTTCTTGTCTCACATCTCATCCAGGGATCATATCCCTAAGCTTTGATACCAACTGTGACGCCCCCAAAATAGGTATACATCACCCATTCTGAGTCGGCAAATACATGGCACTGAATACAAATACAAACTTAATTATACAACATGAATTGTGAGTTTTAATACAAATATTGTCTTCTAGACAGTATTCAAAATCAAAATAAGTCCTCATTATATTTATTATCACACTATTTCACAGAATAGTGAGGACTACTAATGCTACCATCTAGACCATCACTCCGTTCCCCGACTAGTCTCAGCTATATTATCATTTCTTGAAGAGAACAATGAAAGAAAAGGGTGAGCTCAACTAGCCCAGTAAGAAATATTATGACTAAGATAATATAGAATAAATTATCATTAGCCTTCAACAGTGTTAAACTGATAAAATATAATAAACATCAAGTTTAACTACAGCGAAACAAGCAATCCATTAGAAGAGTCAAGTAGAACATGAAATCTACTATCTTATATGATTTGAAAAGTTTATCAACAGTTTTATCACTGAGACTCAGCTTAATAAATAATCCACATCATCCTTGCACTACGACCAAGGATATTCATTAGTATCACGACCACAAATTATCCATGTACTATGAGCCAAGGATATTTGTGTTTTCATCAATGGTCATGATCATGCTAACAACTGTCCATCAATGCATTACGGGCCAATGAGGACTTTTACCACATCATTTGTAACATTACGGTCATGATTATACCGAATAATCCCTGGTCATAATCATACCAAGTCCATCTACGCACTACGACCACAGATGACTTTCAACATAATATAAACACGAGGATGATGACAATGATATAAGAATTCAATTAAAAGAAAGCAAAGGATAAATTTTTAAAGATTTATAATTTAATTTATCCATAATTCAATAATGTCCAAATTTTCAACATGATACTGCTTTGTGGAGTAAAATTCAAGAATAATATTGTATCAAAAATGATTTGGACCGAAAAGAAATTAATTTTTATCATGAATAGTACCCCGGGTGAATAGTACTTGAGTGAATAGTACCTCGTGAAAAGTACTTCGGCATGAAAAAGTTAAAACTTATAAAAAATGCCCAGAATAATATTTCCATGAAAAGATACGGGATGAAGCGCAAATATCAAGGATATTCTACTAATTTCATGGAGTATAAAAGCCAAAACTTTAACCAAATGAATATATAATTCGAAATCTGAAACGAAATAATATTACACTACAGAGTAAGAAAGAAAATATTATTTCAAGCGAATATTGAACAAAAATAACATTCATACGAATATGAAAAATAATATCTCTTCAGAATATGAAATAAATAATACCCCTTACTTTGAAACGAAGAGTATTCCAATTGGTATAGCGGGGATATTTTTGAAGAAAACTTTCACAGTTTTTTAAGCTCAAAGCTTTCTAAAACTCGAAAGAAATGCGCTCAATATTATAGAAGAAGAATTCTCTGATTTTGGTGTGATTTTCAATTCTAACTAAGCATCCAATTTATAGGAGAATGAAAAGGATACTATGAAATAAAATATTCTAATAAAACAAAAACTTTAAATAAAATTTAATATATATGTATATATATATATATATATATAATACACCATAGTACTCATTCCCGTGCATTCTTTGTAACCCATTCTGCCAACTTTTTCAAACCGTTATATATATATAGAATGGAAGTGGGAGCACATTACCATGGATTTCGTTACCAGTCTTCCTAAGTTTTCTCAAGGTATAGATGCGATTTGGGTCATTGTTGATAGATTGACCAAGTCTGCTCATTTCTTACCGATACGAGAAACTTATACACTTGAACGTCTTGCTCGTATGTACATAAACGAGATTGTAAGACTGCATGGTATGCCAGTACCCATAGTTTCTAATCGAGACCCAAGATTCACTTCACGGTTTTGGGTTAGTTTGCAGAAAGCTATGGGCACAGATTTACGATTTAGTTTTAAGCATATCATCCTCGGGACGGACGGCAAGCGAAGAGAGGACTATTCAAACTCTTGAAGATTTATTAAGACTCCGTGTCCTTGACTTCAAGGGAAGTTGGGATAAGTTCTTACCATTGGTGGAGTTTTCCTACAACAACAGTTATCAAGCAAGTATTGGCATGGCTCCATTTAAGGCGTTGAATGGAAGAAAGTGTTGTTCTCCAGTATGTTGGGATGAGGTGGGAGAAGCAACGTTATTGGGACTGGAGTTGGTACGTATGACTACAGAAAAGATTCAAATGATCCGACAACGTATAAAAACCTCACAAGATCGACAAAAGAGTTATGCTGATCTTCATTGAAAGGACGTGGAAGTCGATATAGGAGCTCATGTGTTGTTACGTGTTGCTCCATGGAAAGGAGTTACGAGATTTGGAAAGAGAGGAAAACTCAATCCTCGATTCATCGGCCCATTTTTAATCCTCAATCGAGTAGGAACTGTGGCCTATAGACTCACTTTACCGCCAAGTATGTCTCGTGTTCATAACGTTTTTCACATATCCATGTTACGTAAATATGTGAAAGACCCGAACCATATTATTGAGTTAGAACCGGACGAAATAGCGGAAGATTTGACGTATGAAGAGGTTCCTGTTCAAATCTTGGATAAGAAGGAACATATTCTACGCTCCAAGGTTATACATCAATTCAAAGTTTTGTGGAGAAACCACGATGTTGAGGAAATGACTTGGGAGTTGGAATCTGAAATGAAATAAAGGTATCCTTACCTCTTCGACATACCAG
Organism: Panax quinquefolius; assembly: GCA_020205615.1. NCBI lineage: Eukaryota > Viridiplantae > Streptophyta > Magnoliopsida > Apiales > Araliaceae > Panax > Panax quinquefolius. Next base: position 71,239,858 of record CM035169.1, on the reverse strand, counting down.
GTACGTACCCTAATTTCGAGGGTAAAATTTCATAAGAAGGGGAGGTTGAAAGACCCCAACTTTCATAAATAAAGATGAATTTTCTATAAATATCATTTTTGAATATTATGGAGTAAATTTGATATAATGTTATAGTTGTGGGTAATATTTATAAATTTTGCAAAGTACGCAAGTTATTATATAATATTCAATTGGTGGGGAATATTCGTTTTAACGAGGGAATATTCGTATAACCACAATCATTGGTGGACCTATTAACGAAATTATTATCGGATTGAGAAAACGACAAAAATATTTTATTGAAAATAACGACGGAAGTTTTACCATTAATACTGTTGAACTACTCGGTAGTAAAAGTACAGTAATACGCATGGTTACATAATAGCACACGGTATTGATTATTGATGCTTATGTGATAAGTCACTCAGTTTTGTTTTATTGGTATTATTAATGTAATAAAACAGAAAAGCTTTTTATATAAAACAAAATACTTTTATAAAGTTATTCATTTTATTAGGCTAATAGTAAAATCTTTTTATATAAAACAAAATACTTTTATAAAGTTATCTGTTTTATTAGACAATAATTAGAATATATTATATTTTATTATGCATAGTGTTTGCATAGTGCTTGCATAGTGTTTGCATAATAAAATCTTTTATAACGTTATTCGTTTTATTAGATTATAAATAGAATATATTATATTTTATTTAAAAGATTTTGCTTTAAATATGGACCGTCAGAATAAAATAAATTAATCTGGACTGTTCATGAGTTAGTTACTATGCAGTCCTTTTTTCTATAAATAGAAGCTCATTCCTTCATTATTTCTTACGAATTCACTAAAACTCTAGATAGAGAAATTATAGATAGAAATAAGAAAAGTATTCTGCTACTTCGCTACTCTTATATTCAGTTTCTTTTACGGTAAGGGGTATTATTTCTTGAATCTTCTAATGGATAGCTTGTTCCGCTGCAGTTAAACTTGATGTTTGTTATATTTTATCAGTTTAACATTATTGAAGGCTAATGATAATTTATTCTGTATTATCTTAGTCATAATATTTTTTCTTTGGGCTAGTTGAGCTCACCCTTTCTTTCACTTTGTTCTCTTCGTGAAATGAGAATATATTTGGGACGAGTCGGGAAGCGGAGTGATGGACGAGATGATAGTATTAGTAGTCTTCACTATTACATTAAATAGTGTGACAATAAATGTAATGAGGACCCCATTGAGTTTGTATATTGTCTAGATGACAATATTTGTATTAAAACTCACAGCATATGTTTAGTCGTATTTTACACGACTGTTGTATAATTAAGTTATATTTGAATTTTGTATCATGTATTTGGCGACTCAGAATAGGTGATGTATACCTATTTTGGGGGCGTCACAGTTGGTATCAAAGCTTAGGGATATGATCCCTGGCTAAGATGTGTGACTAGAACTAGGAGGGGAGAGACGGGGAATTCCTTCGCTAGTATGACCTACCTAATTTTTTTTTTGTATTTAATTGGTCGGTCAGAATATAGGGATAATATGTTACATGTCAATTAACATTTTGTTTTGTGGCAGTATCTGAAATTGACATCCGAGAATGTTGAGAATAGAAATGGAGCACAGGCGACCGTTGATTCACCACATATCAATAATTAGGATAATGTGCATCAGGAAGACAACAATCCTCATGCAAACAACAACTCTGACCAAATGATGAATGATGGAATGTTCAGAGGCTTTATGCAATTCATGCAACAGCAGGCGAGAGCGGCTCCTATCCAAAATATAGGTGGAAACACTGGAAACTCTCGGACGGTCACCGCTAAACAGTTCAAGGAGATGGGACCACCGGAGTTTATTAGAGAGCCAAAACCACTTAAGGCGGAAGCATGGATAAAGCAGATCACCAAGATATTTGATGTCTTGGGATGCTCCGAGGAGCAAAAGGTTCCCTTTGCCGCCTTTGTGTTGCGAAGAAGAGAGGCAGACATTGGTGGGAATCGAGAAAGCGTACTCAACCCGCCTACTTTGAAAATGTCCGGGAGAAGTTCCAAGAACTATTCAATGACAAGTACTTTCCGAAAGTATTAAATCGTATATGTCTGAAGCAAAGTTTGTCGAGTTGTCCGGTTTGCGTCCCACTTGGTGGATAATGAAGAGAGAATGACGCGAATGTTTTAAGAGAGTTTTAAAGCGAGATACGTCAACATCTTATTTTCATAAAGCGTGTTTGTATTCGGATGTTGTAAATAGGGCTCGATTAGTAGAGCGCGATAACGAGTGTATAACCAAAAGAGAGAGTAAGCAAAATGATAATACCAATGAGAAGCGATCGTTCAAGCGGTGATAACAAGCGTGAAGGAATCAATAGCCCGAAATGGTAACCACTTGGTGGTAATCGTAATAAAACAATAAGAATGGACATTTCAAGAAGAGGAGATTCAACAATGATGGAAAAATGTCAAGACCAAAGACCCGTTGTTAAGGAAGGAGAAAGACCACCTATCATATGCTTCAAATGCGAGAGGGAGGGACACATCGGTCAAAGCTGCGATGATGTTAGTCAAAGCATGTTATAATTGTGGAAGAGAAGGTCACTTAGCCCAATTTTGTCATTCACCAGAAGACAAGTTCAACTAGGATGGAGGCACCAAAGGTAGTCCCGGAAAAGTCAAAGCGGTGGTAGTGTGAGGAGAGCATTTGTTGTGACCTCCCAGAAAGCAAGGAACCCGAATGAGGTCATCATGGGTAAGCTTATCATGAACTCTAGCGAAGTCTATACTTTATTTGATACCGGTTCTACCCATTCTTTTATTTCTCCTACTTGCGCTCAACGTTTAAATTTGACTCCAGAGAAATTAGACTTTGACTTATCTGTGGAAACTCCGTTGGGAGAAACCTTCATTACATCCACTGTTTATAAGTCTTGTTTGGTTCAAATCGGTAACCGCACATTACTTGTCTATCTTATTTCTTTAAAAATACTTGCGTTTGACGTAATTCTAGGGATTGATTGGTTAAATACTCATCATGCAAAAATTGATTGTTTTCGAAAAGTTATTAGTTTTCATATTCCTAATCAACCTATTATGCGAATTCAAGCGACCAAACCATTAAAATCAATCATGGTCATTTCAAGCCATAAAGCTATTTGTTTATTGAAAAACGGATGTCAAGCTTTCTTAGCTCATGTCACAGATTTAAACAAAAATACGTCAGTTTTGAACGATATTTCTATTGTTAATAAATTTCCTGACGTATTCCCTGAAGAACTTCTTGGCCTACCCCTTGAGCGTGAAATTGAATTTTGTATCGACCTTGAACCTGGTACAAAACCCATTTCCAAAGCTCCATATCGAATGGCTCCTATTGAACTTCAGGATTTAAAGACCTAATTACAGGAATTGTTAGACATTGGTTTCATTCGTCCTAGTACATCTCCTTGGGGTGCTCCTGTTCTATTCGTGAAGAAGAAAGATGGGAGTATGCAACTTTGTATTTATTATCGGGAGTTGAATCATGTCACCATCAAAAATAGGTACCCATTTACACGTATTGATGACTGTTTGACCCCGAAGGAGAGCAAATTCTTTTCAAAGATTGATCTTCGTTAGGATATCACCAATTGAAGATTAGAAATGATGACATTCCAAAGGCGACTTTCGTAAGGAACTCGATGACGAGCATTATGAATTCCTAGTCATGTCATTTGGATTGACTAATGCTCCTGCTGCCTTCATGGATATGATGAACCGAGTATTCAAGGAATATTTGGATCACTTTGTGATTGTCTTTATTGATGACATCCTTATTTATTCCAAAAGCCGTGAAGATTATGAGCAACACTTGAGGCTGACACTCCAAAAGCTTCGTGAATACAAGCTTTATGCCAAGTTAAAGAAATGTGAGTTCTGGCTTGAGGAAGTAACATTCCTTGGGCACGTAGTATCAAGTCATGGAATATCTATGGACCCGGCAAAGATTGAAGCAATTCAAAGCTGGGAGCAACCTAAATCAGTGACCAAAGTACGTAGCTTTCTTGGTTTAGCTGGTTATTTTCGGAGATTCGTGGAAGGATTTTCTCGAATAGCTACTCCATTAACTCAGCTGACTCGGAAAGATACAAAGTTCGGTTGTAGCGAAGAATGTGAGAAGAGTTTTCAAGAACTCAAAAGGAGACTCATTTTAGTACCTGTTTTGACAATACCATCTGGCTCGGAGGGATTTGTCATCTACAGTGATGCTTCGGGCAAAGGGTTGGGATGTGTTCTCATGCAACATGGGAAAGTCATAGCCTATGCCTCAAGACAACTCAAAGAATATGAGAGAAATTATTCTACTCATAACCTGGAGTTAGCAGCTATTGTCTTCGCACTTAAAATTTGGAGGCATTACTTGTATGGGGAGAAGGTGGAAATCTTTACGAATCATAAAAGCCTCAAATATTTCTTCACTCAAAAGGAACTCAACATGCGACAATGATGTTAGCTTGAACTGTTGAAAGATTATGATCATACCATTCAATACCATCCTGGAAAAGCGAACGTGGTAGCTGACGCATTGTGTAGAAGATCATATGCAAGTACGAGTGCGATATTGTCAACACTAAGGCCCATTTTGTGTGACTTGCAAAGGATGGAGATAGAGTTAAAGACTTCAAGGACCCATGTGATGACGACGAATATACGAGTAGAACCGACTTTAATTGATAAAGTTAAAGCTGCTCAAGCTACAGACCTGGAGCTGATGCGTATGAGGAAGAAAGTGCAAGAAGGTGCTATGCCGGAAGCAAGAATCGATGAAGAAGGAATAATTCGAGTCAACTCCAGACTTTATGTTCCTAACGACCCTGATTTAAAGTATAAAATCATGATAGAGGCGCACAACACACCGTTTGCAATCCATCCTGGGAGTACCAAAATGTATCATAATATTCGTCATACATTTTGGTGGAACAATATGAAGAGAAAGATAGTGCTGTTTATCTCAAGGTGTCTAACTTGTCAACGAGTTAAAGCGGAGCATCAAGTACCAAAAGGTCCATTGCAACCACTTGAAATTCCAAAATGGAAGTGGGAGCACATTACCATGGATTTTGTTACCGGTCTTCCTAAGGTTTCTCAAGGTATAGATGCGATTTAGGTCATTGTTGATAGATTGACCAAGTCTGCTCATTTCTTACCGATACGAGAAACTTATACACTTGAACGTCTTGCTCGTATGTACATAAACGAGATTGTAAGACTGCATGGTATGCCAGTATCCATATTTTCTGATCGAGACCCAAGATTCATTTCACGATTTTGGGTTAGTTGGCAGAAGGCTATGGGCACAGATTTACGATTTAGCTCAAAGATATCATCCTCGAGCGAATTTGGCGAATGGAGAGGACTATTCAAACTCTTGAAGATTTATTAAGACTCTGTGTCCTTGACTTCAAGGGAAGTTGGGATAAGTACTTACCATTGGTGGAGTTTTTGTACAACAACAGTTATCAAGCAAGTATTGGCATGGCTCCATTTGAGGCGTTGTATGGAAGAAAGTGTCGTTCTCCAGTATGCTGGGATGAGGTGGGAGAAGCAACGTTGTTGGGACCGGAGTTGGTACGTATGACTACAGAAAAGATTCAAACGATTTGATAACGTATAAAAACCTCACAAGATCGACAAAAGAGTTATGCTGATCTTCATCGAAAGGATGTGGAATTCGATATAGGAGATCATGTGTTGTTACGTGTTGCTCAATGGAAAGGAGTTACGAGATTTGGAAAGTGAGGAAAACTCAATCCTCGATTCATCAGCCCATTTTTAATCCTCGATCGAGTAGGAAGTGTGGCCTATAGACTCGCTTTACCGCCAAGTATGTCTCGTGTTCATAACGTTTTTCACATATCCATGTTACGTAAATATGTGAAAGACCCGAACCATATTATTGAGTTAGAATCGGATGAAATAGCGGAAGATTTGACGTATGAAGAGGTTCCTGTTCAAATCTTGGATAAGAAGGAACATATTCTACGCTCCAAGGTTATACCTCAAGTCAAAGTTTTGTGGAGAAACCACGATGTTGAGGAAATGACTTGGGAGTTATAATCTAAAATGAAATCAAGGTATCCTTACATCTTCGACATACCAGGTATGTACCATAATTTCGAGGGTGAAATTTTATAAGAAGGGGAGGTTGTAAGACCCCAACTTTTATAAATAAAGATAAATTTTCTATATAATCATTTTTGAATATTATGGAGTAAATTTGATATAATGTTATAGTTGTGGGTAATATTTATAAATTTTGTAAAAAATCACATAAGTTGTTATATAATATTCGATTGGTCGGGAATATTCGTTTTAACAGGGAATATTAAATAACCAAGCACAATCATTGGTGGACCCTACAACGGAATTATTGTCAGATTGAGAAAATGACAAAAATATTTTTTGATAATAATCATGGAAGTTTTACCACTAATTTTGTTGAACAACTCGATAGTAAAAAAGTACGATGAATGGCGCATGGTTGCATACAAGTAGTACTACCGGTATTGATTATTGATGCTTATGTGATAAGTCACTCGGTTTTGTTTTATTGGTATTATTAATGTAATAAAAGCAGAAAAGCTTTTTTATATAAAAGTAAGAATACTTTTATAAAGTTATTCATTTTATTAGGCTAATAGTAAAATCTTTTTATATAAAGCAGAATACTTTTATAAAGTTATACATTTTATTAGACAATAATTAGAATATATTATATTTTATTATGCATAATGTTTGCATAAGTGCCTCCATAGTGTTTGCATAGTAAAATCTTTTATAAAGTTATTCGTTTTATTAGATTATAAATAAAATATATTATATTTTATTTAAAAGATTTTGCTTTAAATATGGACCATCAGATTAAAGTAAATCAATCTGGACTGTTCATGAGTTAGTTACTATGCAGTCTATTTTTCTATAAATAGAAGCTCATTCCTTCATAATTTCTTACGAATTCACTAAAACTCTAGAGAGAGAAATTATAGAGAGAAATAAGAAAAGTATTTCGCTACTTCTCCTACTCTTATATCGATTTCTTTTACGGTAAGGGGTATTATTTCTTTTGTATTCATGAAGAGAACTTACATTATTCCATTCTTTATTATTCTCTTTGGAATAACTTGAGTATCTAATGGACTACCCTATACTTGGTGACATTCTTTATTATTCCGCCTTTATTATTACATTTGAAATATCGTGTAAAATGCGTTTTCTTGGGACTGAATTAAATCTTTATTATTATTACATTTGGAATATCACATACATGTGTGTTTCTGGCCGGACTGGTTCCGTCTGTATTATTACATTGGAACATCACGCTTGCGGTGCGAATTTCACCGACTGGTTCCATTACTTATTATTCTATTGGAATAACTTTTATCATCTGCAATCTTTGCATGCATGGTGATTTTTTTGTTATTCCATTCGTTATTATATTCGGTTAGTTAAAGTTTTGACTTCTATACTCCATGAAATTAGTGGAATATCCTTGATATTTGCGCTTCATCCGATATCTTTTCATGGAAATATTCTTTTGAGCATTCTGAATTTTACTCTACAAAGCGATGATATCGTGTTGACAATTTGGACGTTATTAGTTCCTAGATAAATTAATTCTTGAACTTGTTTTATTGAATTCTTATATCATTGTCATCATCCTCATGTTTATATTATGTTGAAAGTCATCTGTGGCCTGTAGTGCATAGATGGACTTGGTATGATTATGACCAGGGATTATTCGGTGTAATCATGATTGTAATGTTACAAATGATGTGAGAAAAGTCATCATTAGCCCGTAGTGCATTGATGGATAGTTGTTGGCATGATCATGACCATTAATGAATACACGAATGTCCTTGGCTGTAGTGCATGGATAATTTGTGGCCATGATACTAAAGAATATCCTTGGCCGTAGTGCAGGGGTGATTCGATGATGTGGATTATTTATTAAGCTGAGTCTCAGTGATAAAAGTCATGAAAAACCTTTTAAATCATAGAAGATAGTAGATTTTATTCTCTACTTGACTCTTCTAATGGATTGCTTGTTCCGCTGTAGTTAAACTTGATGTTTGTTATATTTTATCAGTTTAACACTGTTGAAGGCTAATGATAATTTATTCTACATTATCTTAGTCATAATATTTTTCTTGGGCTAGTTGAGCTCACCCTTTCTTTCTTTGTTCTCTTGAAATGAGAATATAATTTGGGACAAGTCGGGGAACGGAGTGATGGACCAGATGATAGTATTAGTAGTCCTCACTATTCTGTTAAATAGTGTGACAATAAATGTAATGAGGACCCTATTGAGTTTGTATATTGTCTAGATGACAATATTTGTATTAAAACTCACAACATATGTTTAGTCGTATTTTACACGACTATTGTATAATTAAGTTGTATTTGAATTTTGTATCATGTATTTGGCGACTCAGAATAGGTGATGTATACCTATATTGGGGGCGTCACATTTCATGCTGGGGTACTATTCACGAGATACTATTCCCGAAGTACTATTCACAGGGTACTGTTCATGGGGTACTATTCACCCGAAAAATATATTTCTTTTCAGTCCAAATTATTTTTTATACATGAAAATTATTCTTAAATTTTATTCCACAAAGCAGTATCATGTTGACAATTTGGATATTTTTAAACTCTGGATAAATTTAAATTCTTTAATATTTATCCTTGATTTCGTTTGATTAATGCTTATATCATTGTCATCATCCTCATGCTTATATTGTGATGAAAGTCATCTTTGGCTTACGTGCATAGATGGACTGTTGATTGGTATGATTATGACCAGGGATCATTCGGTATAATCATGACCCGTAATGTTACAAATAATGTGGTAAAAGTTCTCATTTTCCCGTAGTGCATTGATGGACAGTTGTTGGTATAATTATGACCAGGGATTATTCGGTATAATCATGACCATTGATGATTACATGAATATCCTTGGCCCGTAGTGCAAGGATGATTCGATGATGTGGTTTATTTATTAAGCTGAGTCTCAGCGATAAAGTGTATGAAAAACTTTTTTAAAGCATAGAAGATAGTAGATATCATGCTTTACTTGACTCTTCTAATGGATTGCTTGTTCCCCTAGAGTTGTTGATCTAAAACTTGTTGTCTATTATATTCTATCAGTTGTTATACTGTTGAAGGCTAAGGATAATTTATTCTGCATTATCTTAGTCATAATATTTTTTACTAGGCTAGTTGAGCTCACCTTTTTCTTTCATTGTTCTCTTCAGGAAATGAGAATATAGCTGGAACGAGTCGGGGAATGGAGTGATGAACCAGGATAAATGGCTTTAGTAGTCCTCACTATTCTGTGAAATAGTATGATAATAATTGTAATGAGGACTTCATTGAGTGTGGATATTGTCTAGAAGACAGTATTCGTTTAAAAACTTCAATTTATGTTTTGTCGTATTTTTATACGACAGTTGTATTAAAGAAGTTTGTATTTGATTTCTGTACCATGTATTTGGCGACTCAAGATGGGTGATGTATACCTATTTTTGGGGGCGTCACAGTTGGTATCAAAGCTTAGGGATATGATCCCTGGTTGAGATGTGAGACAAGAACTAGGAGGGGAGAGATGGGGAATTTCTTCGCTAGTATGACCTACCTAAGTTTATTTGATATTTAATTGGCCGGTAAGAATATAGGAATAATATGTGGCATATCAATTAACCCTTGTTTTGTGACAGTGTTTGAAAATGGCATCTAAAAATATTGAGATCAGCAATGAAGCACATGAGACCGTTGAGTCACCAACGATCAATACCCAAGATAATGTGCAACAGGAAGACAATAATCCTCAGGTAAACAACAATACCGATCAAATGATGAACGATGGGATGTTCAGAGGCTTTATGCAATTCATGCAACATTAGGCGAGAGAAACTCCTGTTCAAAATGTAGGTGGAAACACTGACAACTCTCGGATGGTCACTGCTAAACAGTTCAAGTAGCTGGGACCACCGCAGTTTTTGGGAGAGCCAAAACCACTTAAAGCAGAGACGTGAATAAAATAGATCACCAATATATTTGATGTCTTGGGATGCTCCGAGGAGCAAAAGGTTCCCTTTGCCACCTTCATGTTGCGAGGAGAGGCGATTCTTTGGTGGGAATCGATAAAAGCGTACTCATCTCTTTGCATTGAAGATGTCTTGGGAGAAGTTCCTAGAACTGTTCAACGACAAGTACTTTCCTGAAAGTATTCGTTACATGAAAGAGGTAGAGTTCATCAAGCTGGAGCAAAACAATATGACTGTGTCACAATACGAAGCTAAGTTTGCCGAGTTGTCCCGATTTGGGTCCCACTTGGTTGATAATGAAAAGAGAATGACGCGGATGTTTCTAAGAGGTTTGAAACTTGTGATACGTCAATACCTCATTTCTCACAAACTTTGTTTATATTTAGATGTTGTGAATAGGGCTCAGTTATTGGAGCGCGATAATGAGCCATCCCAACCAAAAGATAATGAGCAACAACACGATAATAATCGTACCGGTGGCAATGGTCATCGGAACAATGATAACTATCGTTGAGGAAATTATCATGCCAGAAATGGTAACCACTTCGGTGGTAATCATGGCTAAGATAATAGAAGAAATGATTCAAGTGGAAAATTCAAGAAGAGAAGATTTAACGATGATGGGAAGACGTCGGCACCAGCACCAGCAATAAATTCTAGGGGAGGAGAACGACCACCAGTTAGATTCTACAGATGCGGAGAGGAGGGACACATAAGTCCAAACTGTTCACATCCTTCTAAGGTATGTTTTAGTTGTGGAAAAGACGGTCACATAGCTCGATTTTGTCCTGTAGCGAAATCAAATCCAGCTTGGACGGTGGCACCAAAGGCGAATACAGACAAAACAAAGTCGGTGGTTTCAGGAAGAGCATTTTTCGTGATTTCTCAAAAAACGAGTAACCCAAACGAAGTTAGCACGGGTTTGTTAATTATAAATTTTTGTGAAGTCTATACCTTATTAGATATTGGTTCTACCCATTCTTTTATTTCTTTTACTTGCGCTCAACGTTTAAATTTGACTCCGGAGAAATTAGACTTTGACTTATCTATTGAAACTCCGTTAAGAGAAACCTTCATTACATGTGTTATCCACGTCTTGGATGAGAGTCACAATTTTGAATGATATTTCTATCGTTAATAAATTTCCTGACGTATTCCTTGAAGACTTCCTGGCCTACCCCAGAGTGTGAAATTAAATTTTGTATTGACCCCAGTACAAAACCCATTTCTAAAACCTCAAATATTTCTTCACCCAAAACGAACGTAACATGCGCCGAAGACGTTAGCTCGAGATGTTGAATATTACGATAATACGATTCAATACCATCCTAGAAAAGCGAATGTGGTAGCTGACGCATTGAGTAGAAGATCGTATGCGTTTACGAGTGCGATATTGTTAACACAAAGACCCATTTCATACGACTTACAAAAGATAAAGATGGAGTTAAAGACTCTTGGGACCCACATGGTGATATCAAATATATGAGTAGAATCGACGTTAATCGATAAAGTTAAAACCGCCCAAGCTACACACCCAGAGCTGATGAATACGAACAAGAAGGTTCAAGAGTGCGTTATTCTAGAAGCAAGAGTCGATGAAGAGAGAAAATCTCAACCCTCGATTTAATTGGCCCATTTGAAATCCTCGATCGAGTAGAAACTATGGCCTATAGACTCATTTTACAGCCAAGTATGTTGCGTGTTTATAACGTTTTTCACGTATCGATGTTACGTAAATATGTGGACGGCCCGAACCACATTATTGAATTAGAACTAGACGACATAGCAGAAGATTTAACATATGAAGAGATACGTGTTAAAATCTTGGATAAGAAGGATCATATTCGACACTCAAATGTTATACCTCAAGAGTTAGAATCTAAACAAGGTATCCTCACCTCTTCGGTATACCAGGTACGTACGTAAATTTTGAGGGCAAAATTTCATGAGGGGAGATTGTAAGACCCCGAATTTTATGAAATGAAGGTATTCAATTTTCTTATAATTATTATGTTATTTAGTAAATGGTTAAATTGCTAAAGGTTAAAGTTAAGGGTGATATTTGAAAATTTTTCAAAGTAAGCAAGTTGATATAAAATATTCATTGTGTCGGGGAATATTCGATTGGTCGGGGAATATTCGTTTTAACAGGAAATATTCGTACGAAGACACAATCATTGGTGGACCCCACAACGAAGGTATTGTCGTAGTTAGAAAATGACAAAAATATTTTTTTATAAAATAACAAATGAAAGTTTTAATTAAAACTGTTTAACTACCGGTAGTAGTAAAAGTACGATGTCTGGCGTGGTTTAAGTAGTAGACACAGTATTAATTATTGATGCTTACGTGAAAAGTCACTCGAGTTATACTCAATTATTGCTACGATAATTCTCACGCATCATATCTCTCATGTTATTGATTCAATTATTGTCATAGAATCATCTGCATAATATGTTATATTATTAAATCAATAATTGAGACGACAAAGTTATTCATATTATTATTTGCAATATTAACGATATCTAGAAAGTTTTGTCAAGGAGAGGTTTGGTCACCTAATTGCGCGCCAATAAGGAGAAATTGTGACGCCCTCAAAATAGATATACATCACCCATTTTGAGTCGTTAAATACATGGTACATAAATTAAATACAAACTTCTTTTATACAATACGACAAAAACGTAGCTTAGATTTTTTACACGAATATTATCTCATAGACAATATTCAAACTCAAATGAAGTCCACATTATATTTATTATCACACTATTTCATAAAATAGTGAGGACTATTATAGCCACCATCTCGGACCGTCACTCTGTTCCCCGACTAGTCTCGGCTACGTTCTCATTTCCTGAAGAGAACAATGAAAGCAAAATGGTGAGCTCAACTAACCAGTAAGAAATATTATGACTTAGATAATGCAGAAAAATTTTCGTTAGCCTTCAACAGTGTTAAACTGATAAAATACAATAAACATCAAGTTTAACTGCAGCGAAACAAGCAATCCATTAGAAGAGTCAAGTAGAGCATGATATCTACTATCTTCTATGATTTAAAAAGGCTTTTCATCAACTTTATCGCTGAGACTCAGCTTAATAAATAAACCACATCATCGAATCATCCCTGCACCACGGCTAAGGATATTCATGTAATCATCAATGATCATGATTATACCGAATAATCTCTGGTTATAATCATACCAACAACTGTCCATCAATGCACTACAGGCTAATGAGGACTTTTACCACATCATTTGTAACATTATGGGTCATAATTATACTGAATGATCCATGGTCATAATCATACCAATCAACAGTTCATCTATGCACGTAAGCCAAAGATGACTTTGATTATAAAATAAGCATGAGGATGATGACAATGATATAAGAATTCAATTAAAAGAAAGAAAATGATAAATTTTTAAAGATTTATAATTTAATTTATCCAAAATTCAATAATGTTCAAATTGCCAACATGATACTGCTTTGTGGAGTAAAATTCAAGAATGATATTGTATCAAAAATGATTTGGACAACAAAGAAAACAATTTTTGTCATGAATAACTCCCTAGGTGAATAGTACTCGAGTTAATAGTACCCCGTGAATAGTACTTCGGGAATAGTACCCCATGAATAGTACTTTGTGAATAGTACCCCGTGAATAGTACTTTATGAATAGTACCATAAAAATGAATACTACTCATGGACAGTACTCCGGCATGAAAATCTTAAAATTTAACAAGAATATGCGAGAAAATATTACGGTGAAGCGATCTTTAGATGAGCGCTTGAAATTTCAAGGATATTTTACTAATTTCATAGAGTATAGAAGCAATACTTTAACAAAATGAGGGTATAATCAGGAATACGAGACGAAATAATATTACTCACATACTACAGAGTATGGAAGAAAATATTATTCCTTATGAATACTAAAAAAATAATATCCCTTTCCTCAGAAGAAGACTGGATACTGGAATAGTGAAGTAGCAGACTTCTCTTCTTCTATCTCTCTATAGCTTCTCTCTCTATAACTTCTCTCTCTATAATTGCTCTTGTGAGTCTTAGTGAATTGGTGAGAATGAAAGAAGAATGAGCTTCTATTTATAGGAAAATATAGTTTCGATAATTGCACGTTTTGGGGCTCGAAATATTACAGTAATATACCTTCATCTTTTCCTTCATTTTTAATTTAGTCCTGCAAGTATTATCAAACGTGCACCACCTTCCCTAATAGTACATCTTGTGAATCAATAGTAAAATCATGTGAATCAATAGTACAATCATGTGAAAAAAATAATTACAGTATAGTACCTTCATCTATACCTCTATTTTTAATTTAGTCATGCAAGTATTATTAATCTTGCACAACCTCCCCTAATAGTACATGCATGTGAATCAATAGTACACACATGTGAATAAATAGTTATAAGCATGTGAATTAATAACAATTAATTGCTCATTTATCTGATTAATTACGCGATTGGTCAATATAACCTCTAGACATCAATTATTATCAGAATATATGTTGATTTCCACTAACATTAATAATTCCAACATAATGGAACTATTAATTTCATCTTTAATCAACACGAACTTATTCATCATTAATATTATAACTCACAATATTTAACAACCAGGTCGTTCCCAGGAAAGAGGGGGCTTTTCGATAAGGATTTTTCCCTATTGGCGCGCAATTAGGTGACCAAACCTCTCATTGACAGAATTTTCTAGACATTGTCAATATTGCAAATAATAATATGAATAACTTTGTCGTCTTAATTATTGATTTAATAATATAAAATATTATGCAGATGATACTGTGACAATAATTGAATCAATAATATGAGAGATATTATGCAGCAATTATTGTAGCAATAATTGAGTATAACTAAGTGATTTCTCACGTAAATACCGTGTGCTACTATGAAATCACGCGTATTACTATACTTTTACCAACGGGTAGTTCAACAGTTTAACGGTAAAACTTTCGCCGTTATTTTTATAAAAAGATAATTCTGTCGTTTTCTAAATACGACAATACTTCCGTTGTGGGGTCCACCAATGATTGTGTCGTCGTACGTATATTCCCTATTAAAACGAATATTCCCCGACACAACGAATATTTTATAACAACTTGCCTACTTTGCAAAATTTCACATATCACCCTTAACTTTAACCTTTTATCTATTTAACCATTTACGAAATAAAATAATAATTATAAAAAAATGAATACTTTAATTTCATAAAATTTGGGGTCTTACAGAAATCCTTATCGGAAAATCCCTTCTATCCTAGGAATGATCTGGTTGTTAAATATTATGAGTTATAATATTAATGATGAATAAGTTCGTGTTAATTAAAAGATGAAATTGATATTTCCATTGTGTTGGGATTATTAGTGTTAGTGAAAATCGACATTTATTTCGATAATAATTGATATCTGGAAGTTATATTGACCAATCGGGTAATTAATTGGATAAATGAGCAATTAATTGCTATTAATTCATATGCTTATAACTATTGGTTCACATGTGTGTACTATTGATTTAAATGCATGTACTATTAGGGATGTGGTGCAAGATTGATAATACTTGCATGACTAAATTAAAAATAGAGGTATAGATGAAGGTACTATACTGTAATTATTTTTTTCACATATATAGAACTATTGTGTCACATGATTATACTATTGATTCACATGATATACTATTAGGGGAGGTGGTGCAAATTTTATAATACTTGCAGGACTAAATTAAAAATGAAAGAAAAGATGAAGGTATTATACTATAATATTTTGAGCCCCAAAACGTACAATTATCGAAACTATATTTTTCTATAAATAGAAGCTCATTCTTCCTTCATTCTCATCAATTCACTAAGACTCACAAGAGCAATTATAGATATAGAAGCTATAGAGAGAGAAGCTATAGAGAGAAAGAAGAAGAGTAGTTTGCTACTTCACTATTCCAATATCCAGTCTTTTTCTGAGGCAAGGGGTATTATTTCTTTCGTATTCATAAGGGATATTATTTTTGCTCAATATTCGTATTAAATATTATTTTCTTCCATACTCTGTAGTTTGTAAGTAATATTATTTCGTTTCGTATCCCTAGTTCTACACTCATTTTGTTGAAATATTGCTTCTATATTCCATGAAATTAGTAGAATATCCTTGATATTTGCGCTTCATCCAATATATTTTCATAGAAATATTATTCTGAGCATTATTGATAATTATTGATCTTTTTATGCTAAAATACTATTCACGAGTTACTATTCATAGATTACTATTCACCCGGTTACTATTCACTCAAATAATATTCACTCGGGTATTTGGGGCACTTTTCATGCCGGTGTACTATTCACGAGATACTATTCCAGAAGTACTATTCATAGGGTACTATTCATGAAGTACTATTCACCCGAAAAATATATTTCTTTTCTGTCCAAATTATTTTTGATACATGAAAATTATTCTTGAATTTTACTCCAAAGCAAAGATCATGTTGACAATTTGGATATTTTTAAACTCGGATAAATTTAAATTCTTTAATATTTATCCTTGATTTCGTTTGATTAATGCTTATATCATTGTCATCATCCTCATGCTTATATTGTGATGACTATATTGTGATGAAAGTCATCTTTGACTTACGTGCATAGATGGACTGTTGATTGGTATGATTATGACCAAGGATCATTCGATATAATCATGACCCGTAATGTTACAAAAGATGTGGTAAAAGTCCCCATTGGCCTGTAGTGCATTGATGGACAATTATTGGTATAATTATGACCAGGGATTATTCGGTATAATCATGACCATTGATGATTACATGAATATCCTTGGCCCGTAGTGCAGGGATGATTCGATGATGTGGTTTATTTATTAAGTTGAGTCTCAGCGATAAAGTGGATGAAAAACTTTTTTAAATCATAGAAGATAGTAGATATCATGCTCTATTTGACTCTTCTAATGGATTGCTTGTTCCGCTGCAGTTGTTGATCTAAAACTTGTTGTCTATTATATTCTATCAATTGTTATACTGTTGAAGGCCAAAGATAATTTATTCTGCATTATCTTAGTCATAATATTTCTTACTGGGCTAGTTGAGCTCACCCTTTTCTTTCATTGTTCTCTTCAGGAATTGAGAATATAGCTGGAACGACTCGGGGAATGAAGTGATGGTCCTGGATAAGTGTCTTTAGTAGTCCTCACTATTCTATGAAATAGTGTGATAATAATTGTAATGAGGACTTCATTGAGTGTGGATATTGTCTAGAAGACAATATTCGTTTAAAAACTAAGCTATGTTTTTCCGTATTTTACACGACAGTTGTATTAAAGAAGTTTGTATTTGATTTATGTACCATGTATTTTGCGACTCAAGATGGGTGATGTATACCTATTTTGGGGGGCGTCACAATCATACCTTGGTATCAATTTTTTATAAATGAGAATAACTTAATTCATTTTCTTGCTTTGAGTAGCTCCTGTCAGTTGTCTCCAAGGAAGATGACCAAAACTGCAATATAATATTTTGAATATATAATATTATAATTTATCCATAAAAATAGTTAATCAGTTGACTAAAAACTTCAAAGTCTGATTAATAGTCTCATAGTTAGGAGGAAATTAATATATATATATATATATATATATATATGTATGTATGTATGTATGTATGTATTTAAAGCCATTAGACTCACAACTCAAATATTGACAAGGGTTGGAATAAGATATTGTGAAATACTATAATTTGGGCAAAATAAATTTAAAAGAAACACTCCAAACGTCAATAAATAATTTTTTTTTACTGATGTATTTTGATCCCCTCTAAAAATATTTTGGTTAACATCACGCCCTTCCCTTCCCTCCCCCCCCTCCCTCCCTCCTCCTCCTCCCTCCCTCCCCTCCCTCCCTCACCTCTCCTATTATATTATAATTGAATTTTCGGAATACATTTTATTTTAGGGTCTAGGGAACCCAAAGAAGGCACTAGGTAGGGGGCTAGGGGTAGTATAGAGGAGCTTACCTTTTTTATACAGTGTCTTGATTAATTTTAAATTTTCAAACATCTACTTTATTCATTGTACTCGGTCGAACATTATTATTTTATTTTAATTTTTAATAATAAAAATAAATAAAAGTAAAAAATATATATATATATATATATATATATATATAGACAAAAATAAAAAGTAAAAATATAAACAATTACCAAACAAAATAGAGTATCTAAAAAGTAATGAAAACAATTCCAATAATGGCACATGCTTATTTTTCAGTGTAGATAAAGTGTTCTATGCAAGTAGGGGAAACCTTATTACATTTGTATTTATCTGCTCCAAAGCAATAAATATCTTCATAAGAATATGATAAACCAATGGCATCCAAAGCTTTTCAAGAATGGGACTTGAGATATTAAGTAATGCAATAACAGTAGTCAAATATGGCTGAATGATATTTCTGTCCTTATAAATTGTTATTTATTTTTAAAATCATTTTTAAAATTTAATTTTTGTCAATTAATTCTTCAAGTGACAATTTGTTGTCATTTTCGTTCTATCAATCTAATTTAATCTCAACCCGACCTATTTTAACCAAATCCGACCAAGTTTGACACAACTCAAAATTTTAATATTTTAAAATATAAAATTATTTTTAAAATAATAATTATATTTAATTTAACATTTAAAAAACTATATTTAATATTTTAAAATAAATTATTATTTTTAAAATAATAATTATTTTGATATTTTAATATAAAAAATTATTTAAAAATAGTTCTTTTTCATATTTAAAAATAAAATATTAGTTTTTTTAAAATAAAATAATTATTATATTTAATTTTATTTTTAAAATATTTTTAAATAATTTTAAAATAATTATTATTTTTAATATTTTAAAAGAAAATATTAATTTTAAAATAATAATTATATTTAATATTTAAAATAATATATATTTTAAAATAATTTCAAAATAATAATTATATTTAATATTTTAAAATAATATTTATTTTATATTTAAAATAAAATATTATTTTAATAAAGTTATAAAGATAATTATTATTCTAAGGAAAAAATATTTAAAACTTTTTATTTTTCAAAAAGAGTAAAGTTTCATAAAATATAGATTAAATCTTAATTTTTAGAATTTTTTTAGAAATAATTAAGATTGAATCCATAAATTTCTTACTTATTTCTAAATTTTTTCCTGAACAAAATAGTTATTTTTAAAATTATTTATTTTTTTCAAAAATATTGAATCAATTTTTATTTATCTTTTACTGTTTTTTGTATTTTAATTTCTATTTTTAATTTTTATTTTAAAAACTCTAATATTAAGAAAACTTATAATAATGGTAAAGATATTAATTTTTTCTGAAAATAAATTTTTACATAAAATGAAAAAAAAAACCCACTTTATTTTTTAAAAATAAAGTATTATTTTCTTATGTAATTTTTTGAATCTATATTTTATGAAACTTTACTCATTTTTTAAAAATAAAAATTTCTAATATTTTTTCCTTATAATAATAATTATCTTTATAACTTTTTTAAAAAATATTTTATTTGAAATATTAAAATAAATATTATTTTAAAATATTAAATATAATAATTATTTTTTCAAATTATTTTTTAAAAATAAATTATTATAAAATATTAAATATAATTATTATTTTAAAATTAATATTTTCTTTTAAAATATTAAATATAATTATTATTTAATTTTTTAAAACTAATATTTTATTTTTAAATATTTAAAATAAATATTTTTAAAATAATTATTTTATTGTAAAATATTAAAATGATTATTATTTTTAAAAAAATAATTTATTTTAAAATATTATATATATATATATTAAATGTTAAATATAATTATTATTTTAAACTTATTTAAAAATAATTTTATATTTAATATATTAAAATTTTGGACCGGGTCAAACTGGGTCGGTTTAAGTCAAAATTTGTCAAAATGAATCGGGTTGAGGTCAAATTGGGCTGAAGGAATAAAAACGCCAACAAAATGCCATTTGAAGAATTTAACTGACAAAAATTGAACTTTAGAGATAAATTTAAAAATAGTTGGTAACTTGGAGGGACAGAAACATCATTCAACCAGTCAAATATGGAGAACATTGTATATTTGTGTAGTTTTTTCATATATGACAAGACATTCAAGAAAGTAGATGTTACCAGAGAAAAATAAAAAAATCAAATAAATAATATAATTTTAATGTTATGAAGTTGTAAAAATAACAAATCTCTGCAGACAGGTAATTAAGGGTCGAAAGAAAATCTAATAAGGTCCCTCCAAAGAAAATCTAATCATGTAGAGATTGATAATTACACTTTGGCGTTATTGCAGTTTAAAGATTATCTAATTAGGTATGTGTAACCAGCTAGGTTCCTAACCTTCCAGAAGGCAAGCTCTAAAAATATAGATTGCTTATTTCAAGAGAATTTTATTATTAAATGGACCTTCAAAGGTACCTTTTTAACGATAAGAAAGCGAAATAAATTGAAGAGGGAAGTTCAAAAATAACATTATAAAATGGTATAATTTTGCTTAAATTAATAGCACGTTTCTATATTATAGGACTTTTAGGAGTACATTAAAACTGGAAATAACTTTTATAAAAGCAAGATAATTATAAAGCAGTACTTTGATGAATAGGTTTACAGTTATGAAAATCTAATCATTATAGATTTGATATATTGCACTTTTAAGAAGGTGAGATTATCTGGTTAGGTACGTGTAACCAGCTAGGTTCATACCTTCCGCAAGGCAAGGTTCTAATG
Source organism: Panax quinquefolius (assembly GCA_020205615.1). NCBI lineage: Eukaryota > Viridiplantae > Streptophyta > Magnoliopsida > Apiales > Araliaceae > Panax > Panax quinquefolius. Next base: position 71,218,962 of record CM035169.1, on the reverse strand, counting down.
TTTGACATGATTTTTTTTATTGCGGATGTGACTATTTTATTGTTAATTATACGAACAAGTATTAATATAATATTTTTTTTTTTAAAGAGATGTGTAATAAGTGTATTGATATATTTTATAATTATAATTGGGTATAAATTAGTCACAATATGGAATAAGGTCTAAAAATGCTTTTGATATTTTTTCCAATGTACATCGAAAGACTTTACTATTTTTTTTTTTGTCCAAAAATACCCCTAACGTTATAATTTTTGAATTCATTCGTTCTTTATTGTAGACATACGCCACATAGACTAACATCAAATCCAAATTGCTTACGTGGTCATTTACATGGAAATAATTAAAATATTAATTAAAAAATACTAAATACTAATTAAAAAAATACTAAATATTAATTAAAAAAATATTAAAATACTAATTAAAAAATACTAAATACTAATTAAAAAAATATTAAAATACTAATTAAAAAATAATAAATATTAATTAAAAAATATTAAAATACTAATTAAAAAATACTAAATACTAATTAAAAAATATTAAAATACTAATTAAAAATAATAAATGCTAATTCAAAAATATTAAAATACTAATTAAAAAAATACTAAATACTAATAAAAAATATTAAAATACTAATTAAAAAATACTAAATACTAATTAAAAAATATTAAAATACTAAAATACTAAAATTATTTTACTAAATATTGATATTATATACTTTTTACATACTAAAATACTAATTACATATTTACATCAAATACTAAAAATACTAATTAAACAAATATTTACATATTTACAGATTTATAACTCCATCCTCCCTACCCCCAATTCGTTCCTCCTCTCCTTCTCTGGAAATCGTCTAGCAACAACAAAAGGAGCAGCAACAGACATGGCCACCGATCAAAGCCCACCAAATACAGTCCACTCCGTTCCTTCCTCCCTCGCGCAGATCGGGTGGCGGTGGTATTAACGGCGGTGGTAGTCGATTTAAAGCTCATCAAGCCATTAACGGCGGCAGTGGTATTAACAGCGGTGGTATTAACGTCCCTTCGTCGTCACAATCGTTCGGGTTAGTCGATTTAAAGCTCATCAAGCCATCTTTTTCCTACACCACTACACCAGATTAGGAAACTCATATTAATAATTGGATCTGTCGATTTAGGGTTTTTCTATGTTGTTTGAATTGAAACTGTTGGGAAGTTTGGTGAATCAAAAATTGTTGTTTTCTTTTTCGGATATGAAAATGAACCAAGGGTTTATGAATTTTTTTCAGATTAATTAGTTTAATTTTATGTGAACGAATTTAATTTATGTTTTGGTTTGATGTCAAAGAATTTTGAGTATGTTTTGGTTTCAGATTTTGCAGACTACGAATATCAAGAGGAAGAAGACGTAATATTAAATATAAATATTAATTTTGTTTATTAATTATTAATTTTATTTTTTTTAAAACAAAATAAATAATTAATAAACAAAATAAATATCAACAAATATTGCCATGTTAGCAAATATTGACACGTGTCAGCCACGTCATAGAGGGTTTAACACCTGTTTGTCTAGTTGGCACAGCTGTTAACGGCAGGGGCACGAATGACCCAAATATTGTAACGTTAGGGGTATTTTTGGACAAAAAAAAGTATAGGGTGCTCGGTAGACATTGGGAAAAATGTCAGGGGCATTTTTGGACCTTATCCCGTCACAATATATAACATGTCTGTGACAACCCCAAAATAGGTCCATTCCATCCAACCCATTCTGAGTCGCCAAATACATGGTACAGAAAATAACTACAACTTTATTACAAAAATTGTCGTGCAAAATACAATAACTCATGTGTTGTGAGTTTTGATACAAATATATATATATCAACTGTGACTCTTGACACCAACTTGGGTAGCACGTCACCATGACATCTTACATAAAGGTATAGTCAAAAACTATTTTAGAAATTAAAATCTTTGGAAAGTGCTCAAGGAAACCTTCGTACATGGGGGGGCCCGTGCGTCAGGTTATAATAGATATCATATGGCCACAGAATTATCCTTGGTTGACCCAAAAGACCCCAAAGAAAAATGAGAAGATTACTATCATATTCTTTCCAATGGCGAGTCTTCTCTTGACATATCATTATCTCCACTGTCTCTAATTGAGAATTATACTTCAAACAAACACCAAGATTATATAGGTAGTGCTCGTAGATATACTCAGCAAGTGGATGTGCACAACCCTGTCTTATGATGACACGAGGTTGTATGTCATTAGACATCTTGTATGATAGTGGCAAAAGACCCTTCCAACGTTGGGTTCGTGTGACGCCCCCAAAACAAGTATACATCACCCATCTTGAGTCGCCAGATACATGGTACAGAAACAAATAAAACTTCAGTAATATAATTGCCGTGCAAAATACGACAACACATATACTGTGAGTTTGAATACAAATATTGTATACTAGAGAGTATACAAACTCAAAAGGAGTCCTCATTACAATTATTGATACACTATTTTACAAAAATAGTGAGGACTGCTAAACAACTATCTTGAATCATCACTCCATACCCCAGCTAGTTCTTACTAAATTCTCTCCTCCTGAGAAGAACAATGGAACAAAAAGGAAAATGGTGAGCTCAACTAGCCCAGTAAAGAATATTATGACTAAGATAATATACAACAAATTATCATTAGTCTTCAACAGGGAAAATCTGATAAAATATAATAGACAACAAGTTTTAGATGAACAAGCTGCGGTGAAACAACAATCCATTAGAAGAGTCAAGTAGAGAAAGAATTCTACTATCTTCTAAGATTTAAAAGTCCATCATCAATATTTTATCCCTGTAACATCAATCAATATACATCTTGAATCAAATATTCATCTTTGCACTACAGGCCAAAGATATTCATTTGTATCACCAGTTGTTCATGTTCATCTCAACACCTGTTCATCTTTGCACTACGGGCCAAAGATATTCATTAGGGAATCATTCATCTTTGCACTACAGGCCAAAGATATTCAGTAATATCATCATTTAGGACTGAGGATGATGAAAAATATTTTAAAGAAAACGAATCTAGTGAGACAGAAGGACAAATATTAGGGATTCGTATCACAGTTTATCCAAGATCAATAATACTCCATAATAACCAATTTTGAAGCATAATTCAAAAATAAGGATCAAAACATGGATACAATCAAAGATAGTAACCATAATAGACATCTTGGACAAAATGAAGAAAATTTCATTTTTCGGTGAATAGTGCTGTATTCGTGAATAGTGCCGTATACGTGAATAGTGTCGTATACGTGAATAGTAACCTCGACACAAAAAGTTCCAAATTTGATTAAAAGTTCAGACCAATATTTTGGTATAATGATATTGAAGAAAATAATATCATTTAGGAAGAAAACAACATCCCTTACCTCATAATAACCGTACTTACAATTTGAATTTGGATATAGTCTTGTGAAACTTGCACTGAATAGGAACTCTCAAAGTATCAAAATACTCACAAAAATACGCTCAATAATCTAGAGAGAAAAAAAACTTATTTCTGGTGTGATTTTCAATTCTAACATAAGCGTCAATTTATAGGAAAATGCTAGAACGCCATAGGAGACTAAAATAATAAAATATATTATTTCTTTCTTATTATTCCTACGCATGCCATCCTTGAATCCACCAATTTTGAAAATTTTAAGCAGCCCATTAGCATTCAACACCAACCCAAAAGTGGGTCCCACCCATAATTTAATAAAAATTATTTTATTTTCCGAAACTTCAACATTTCATAGAAAATAGCCCTTTTATCAGAAAAATTCGAAACTCGCGTGTTTTCATAGGAAATTTAATTCTCTACAACTTTGTAGAAGAAAGTTTTTCCAAATTCCAATCAGAAAATACCCGAAATCCACAAACGGATGATTTTTAATACTTCCAATCCGACAAAATACTGATAAAACACCTCAGCATTAATTCCTCCATTTTTATCCACATAAAATAAATATATCCATCATTTATATCCACATAAAATAAATATTTTCTTATCATATAAATCAATAATTAATTATTCATAAATAATATTACGTAATCACAATTATGACAACCAGGCGGTTCTAGGAGAAAGAGGGGCTTTCAATAAGGATTTCTCCTCATTGGGCGCCGCAATTAGGTGACCAAACCTCTCCTTGAGCGAGAACTTTCTAGACATTGCCAATAATGCTATCTAATAATATTATTCCAAATAATATGAATTATTGATCCGATAATGGAGATGATGTGTAGTGATAATTATTGAGCAGTGATAATATATAAAATATCAACGACAATTATTGAATCAATAAAATAAAATATTGAGCAATAATTACTCGTAACAATTATGAGTGAGTAGTGCCTTTTACGTAAGAATCAATAATTCAACAATATTGTACAATACCTTGTGCTTTCTTTATGCGACCACCAGCGTATTCATTGTATTTTAACCACTGGGTATTCCAATAGTGTTAACGGTAACAACTACGCTGTTATTCAATTTTGTGGTTTTCTTCATCTAACCGTTATCCATTATGGGGCCCACAAATGGCTGCACCGTCGTACGAATATTCCTCGGCAGAAAGAATATTTTACGACCAAACGAATATTCCCCGACAAATGAATATTTTATAACCACTTGCTTATTTTGAAAATTTTGCACATTTCACCCATAACCAAAGTATTATATCAAATTAATACCATATTATTCACAATAATAATTAGAGGAAATTTGATTTTATTCATTAATAAGTTGGGGTCTTACAACCTCCTCTCCTTATAAAATTTCGTCCTCGAAATTGGCGTGACGATACACAGTGTTTGAAAAGGTGAGGATACCTCGCTTTCATTTCTGATTCTAACTCCCAGGTCATTTCTTCAATAGCATGGTTTCTCCACAAAACCTTAACTTGTGGTATAACCTTCGTGCGTAGGACATGCTCTTTCCTATCCAAGATCTTAACAGGTACCTCCTCATACGTTAAATCTTCGGTTATCTCTTCTGGTTCTAACTCAATAATGTGGTTCGGGTCTTTAACATATTTACGAAGCATAGATATGTGAAAAACATTATGAACAGGAGACATGCTTGGAGGTAATGCGAGTCTATATGCCACATTTCCTATTCGGTCAAGAATCTCAAATGGACCAACAAATCGTGGATTGAGCTTTCCTTTCTCCCCAAATCTTGTAACTCCCTTCCATGGTACAACACGTAACAATACATGATCCCCAATATTAAATTCCACGTCTTTTCGATGAAGATCCGCATAACTCTTTTGTCGATCTTGTGCTGTTTGTATACGTTGTCGAATCATTTGGATCTTTTCTGTAGTCATGCGTACTAATTGTGGTCCCAACAACGTTGCTTCTCCCACCTCGTCCCAGCATACTGGAGAGCGACACTGTGACGACCCCAAAATAGGTCCATTCCATCCAACCCATTCTGAGTCGCCAATACATGGTACAGAAACAACTACAACTTTATTATTACAACATAGAAACTCTGAGTTTAAATACAGATATTGTCATCTAGACAATATCCACACGCAAATAAATCCCCATCATAATTATTGATACATTATTTTATAAAATGGTGAGGACTACTAAATAACTCTCTCTAGAACCTTCATTCCATACCAGAGCTAGTACTCGCATTACATTCTCGCCTCACGAGAAGAAAAATGGAACAAAAGGAAAAGGGTGAGCTCAACTAGCCCGATAAAGAATGTTATGACTAAGATAATATAGAACAAATTATCGTTAGTCTTCAACAGGAAAAAATCGATAGAATACTGATAGACAACAAGTTTCGGATCAATATTTATATGAAATAATAATTCATAGAAGAGTTACGTAGAGAATGAAATCTACTATAATCTATGAATTTAACAAATCCATCATCAATATTTTATCCTGTAACATCAATCAATATTCATCTCAAATCAAATATTCATCTTTTTGCACTACTGAGCCAAAGATATTCATCGATCGATCGTATGTTCATCTCAACACTGTTCATCTTTGCACTATGTGCCAAAGATTTTCTTGAAATCATTCATCTTTGCACTCTGAGCCAAAGATATTCAATAATATCATCATTTAAGACCGAGGATGATGAAAAATATTTTTAAAGAAAGCGAATCCCGGTGAAACAAAATGACAAGAATTAAGGATTCGTACTTGGTTTTATCCACGTCAAAAATACCTCAAAAATAATCATAGTGGTGTAAAATTCAAGAATGATCAAAACATGGATACAATCAAAGCTAGTATCCGAATAGATATTTTAGGCGAAAAGAAAAATTTTCATTTTTCGATTGAATAGTCTAGAGTATTCGTGAATAGTCAGATATCGTGAATAGTCTTTAGTATCGTGAATAGTAACTCAAACACCAAAAGATAGAAATTCCACAAAAAAACATCTTCACGCTTCATGAATAGTACTCGTGAATAGTAACTTTCGTGAATAGTAACTCATGAATAGTAACTCGTGAATAGTAACTCATGAATAGTAACCTTGAGCATGAAAAAGTTCCAAATTTGATAAAAAGTTCCAACCAATATTTCAAAGATAATGATATTGAAGAAATAATATCATTTGAGAAGAAAATAACATCCCTTACCTCGAAAGAATCGGTGCCGGAAGGAAAGGTCGGAAGTGATCTTTGAATGAAACTTATCTTGAGCAAGAACTCTCAAAGTATCTAAATACTCACAAAATACGCTCAATAATATAGAGAAAGAGAGAAAACTTTGTTTTACGGTGTGATTTTCAATTCTAACTTAGCCCTCTATTTATAGGAAAATGTTAGCCACCAAAGCGGACTTGACACCTGCTACACGATGGCTTTACCGCTACTATTGCCACCCACCACATTTGAAATAAAATTCAGCACATTTCTTTACCAACCACAAGTGGGGCCCACTCAATTCTAGAATTTTCCACCAAAATCAATTATAAACCTAATTTAGAATCCGACACCTCTTAAAATTCACAACAAATCATTCGTGCATTTTTAACGGTTCAAAATTTGTGGACATATACTCAACTTATGTATGTATAACATACCCAAAAATTACCACAATCCAACGGTCGGATTAAAAATTATAACCCATAATATATCTCAAAACCCCGATTTGATTTTTAATACCTCCAATCCAGATAAAATCTTGATAAAACACCTCAACATTAATTCCTTCATTAATAACCACATAAATAAATCCATCATTTATATTCATATAAAATAAATATTTCCTTATCATATGAATCAATAATTAATTATTCACAAATAATATTCTGAGAATCACATTTATAATGACAACCAGTCGTTCCCGAGGAAGAGGGGCTTCCCAATAAGGATCTCTCCTTCTTGGGCGCAATTAGGTGACCAAACCTCTCCTTAGATGAACTTTCTAGACATTGCCAATAATGTTATCTAATAATATTATTCAAATAATATGAATTATTGATCCGATAATGGGAAATCTTGTGCAAATGACAATTATTGAACAACAATAATATAAAATATCAACGTAGCAATTATTGAATCAATAAAATAAAATATTGAGCGATAATTCTTTGTGAAAATTATTGAGTAGTGCCTTCTTACGTAAGGATCGATAATTCAACAACATGCAATCAGGTGTGCTCTTTATGCGACCCGCGCGTATTCATCGTATTTTAACCTTAGGGTATTCCAGCGATCTTAACTTGGTAACAACTTCTGCCGTTATTTTTAACCAACTTATATTTGTCGTTTTCCTCATCCAATCGCTTTCAGTTATGGGGCCCACACATGGTCGCTGTGCCGTCATACGAATATTCCTGAAGCGATCACGAATATTCCACGACCAAATGAATATTCCCAAGCAAAAATGAATATTTTATAACCACTTGCTTATTTTGAAATATTTGCGTATTTAACCCTTAACTATCCACATTAATCAAATCAACCCTTACTATTTCAAAATAATAAATAAAGGAAATTCCTTTTTATTTAAAAAAATTTGAGGTCTTTACAACCTCCCTCCTTATGAAATTTCGTCCTCGAAATTGGCGTGCATACACAGTGTTTGAAAAGATGAGAATACCTCGCTTTCATTTCCATTTCCAACTCCCAGGTCATTTCCTCAATTGCATGGTTTCTCCACAAAACTTTAACTTGTGGTATAACCTTGGTACATAGGACATGTTCTGTCCAAGATCTTGACAGGTACCTCCTCGTACGTTAAGTCTTGGCTATCACGTCCGGTTCTAACTTCAATAGCGTGGTTCGGGTTGTCCACATATTTACGTAACATCGATACGTGAAAAACGTTATGAACACGCAACATACTTAGCGTTAAGGCGAGTTTATAGGCCACAGTTCCTACTCGATCGAGGATTTCAAATAAATCGAAGGTTTGAGCTTTCCTCACCGATTCTCTCGCTTTTGAAATAACAACTTCTTGCACCTCCTTCTTCAAATTCATCGACTCGATTGTGTAACTTTGAGCGACTTTAACTTTATCGATTAAAGTTGATTATACTCGTATATCATCACGTGGGTAACTAGAGTTTTCATCTCCATCTCTATTATTTGTAAATTATTCGAAACGAGTCTTTGACAATATCGTACTCGTACTTGTATACGATCTTCTACTCAACACGTCAGCTACCACGTTCGCTTTTCCAGGATGGCATGGTCAGAACATATGCTGAAATGAGTCTCCTCTTGAGTTCTTCGAAGCTCTTACCACATTCCTTGCTCCATTCGAATTTTGTATCTCTACGAGTTAGCTACGTTAATGGAATAGCGATTCGAGAATATCCTTCAACGAATCTCCGATAATAACCAACTAAGCCTAGAAAGCTACGTATTTCGATTACTGACTTAGGTTGCTCTCAACTGTGACTCATATCCCAACCTTGGATAGCACGTCACAATGACACCTATCGATTTACTATCGCATACGAATATGGTGTCCCTTACGAGATGCGTCTTGATTGCATTCCACAAAGGAAGTTACAAGATAAAGGCTCGGTACCAAATTCTATAATTGAATTTTAACTCCACGAAGTTCAATAGGAGCCATTCGATATGAGATTTTAGGAATGAGTTTTGTCACAGGGTTCAAAGTCGATACAAAATTTAATATCGAGGCTTTGGGAGTAAGCCAAGAAATTCTTGAAAATACGTCGGGAAAATCAAATAACAACAAGAATATTATTCAAATCGGCGTGTCTTTATTCAAATCCATAACATGGACTAAGAAAATTGACATCCGTAATAAGCGAATGACTTCATGGCTTGATATGAAAATGTTTGATTACAATGGTTTGTTGCTTGAGTTGAATAATGAGTTGCTTAGGAATATGAAAACTAACAACCTTACAAAAGCAATCAATTTTGGCATGATGAGTAGTTAACCAATCAATCCCCAAAAGCAAGTATCTTTAAAGAGATAAGGTCAATGTGTAAGGTAATGGTGCCAACTTGAATCAAACAAGATTTTTAAACAACGGATGTAATGAAAGTTTCTCTAACTGAGTCTCCATAAATAGGTCAAAGTTTAATTTCTCCGTAGTCAAGTTCAAGCGTTGGCGTAAGTAAGAGAGATAAAAGAATGGGTAGAACCAATATCTAGTAAGGTATAAACTTCGCAAGAATTTATAATTAACTAACCCGTGCTAACTTCGTTCGGGTTCCTCGTATTTTTGACCGAAGTCACGACAAGCGCTCTTCGAGAAGAATTGACTTTGACTTTTACGGGACATCCTTTTGAGTCACCGCCCCATTGCGTGACTAGGTTTCGATATCGTACAATCTCGGCGATATGTCCCTTCTTTCCACAATTATAGCATACCTTAAACTGTTGTGGGCGGTTTGGTGATATGTCCCTCTTTCCGCATTTATAACATATGACCAGATGGTATGTTCTCCTCCTTAGAACCCATTTATAATATTTATGTCGTGGTCACATTCTCCTCCCTTAGAACCAATCTCTTGCATCGATCCGAATCGTTGTTGAATCTCCTCTTTTTAAAATCTCCTCCCAACTCGCTTCTTCTATTTTCATGGCCACGATTACCACCAGAGTGGTTACCACCTTTTGTCCGTATTCTTCTTTCTCCTTTGGTTATCGTTATTACGATGACTACTATGTTAAAGACCCGACTTTTATAAATAAAGATGAATTTTCTATAAATATTATTTTTGAATATTATGGAATAAATTTGATATAATGTTATAGTTGTGGGTAATATTTATAAATTTTGCAAAAGTATGCAAGTTGTTATAAAATATTCGTTTGGTGGGGAATATTCTTTTTGTTAGGGAATATTAAATCTGATGGCTCAATCATTGGTGGACCCCACAACATTATTGTCGGATTGAAAGCGACAAAAATATTTTTATAAAAATAACGGCGGAGGTATTTACAATTAAAGCTGTTGAACTACCCGATTGGTAAAAATGCGATGTCTGGCGTGGTTGCGTAGTAGCTTACGCGGTATTGATTATTGATGCTTACGTGAAAAGTCACTCATTATGCTCGATTATTACTACTGATAATTCTTTGCATCATATCTCTTATATTATTGATTGATTATTGTCACGATTATCATACGTATAATATGTTATAGTATTAAATCAATAATTGAGGCGACAAGTTATAAATGATTAATAATTGTTGAAAGATTAAATATGTGTTGATGAAAAAAAATGATTTGTGGTAAGTTTGATTTTTTTATGGGGGCTCATATGTCATCATCTAAGAGTCTCTTCGTCGATAGTATTTACCTTCGTCAATAGTAATTACCTTCGTCGATAGTAATTACCCTTGTGAATAGTATTTACCTTCGTCGATAGTAATTACCTTCGTCGATAGTAATTACCCTTGTGAATAGTATTTACCTTCGTCGATAGTAATTACCTTCGTCGATAGTAATTACCCTTATGAATAGTATTTACCTTCGTCGATAGTATTTACCTTCGTTAATAGTAATTACCTTTACCGGACGTCGAACCACTTGTCGTTTCACATTACGAGCGATCGAACCACTTATCGTTTCACATTCTGAGCGTCGAACCCGATTCGTCGAGCCACTTGCCTTTTCATGGCGGCGGTGCTAAGCTAGAAATCTTCTATAAATAGAGGCCTAGGGCTTCATTATTTTTCACGAATTCATTGAGCTATAGAGAGAAAGTATAGAGAGAATAAGAGAAAGAAGAAGAGTATTTTGTTACTACTAACTGCTGCGATATTCAATCTCCTACCAAATGTAAAGGGTGTTATTCTTTTTCTTATTCATGAAGAAAGCTGTTGTTATTCCATTGCTTATTATTACATTGGAATAACTTTTTGTATAAGTGGTTTACCTATACTTGGTGACATTCTTCTATTATTACATTGGAACATCACATGCGTGTGTTTTACAGGACTGGTTAAAATCTTTATTATTATTACATTGGAACATCACATGTGTGTTTTACAGGACTGGTTAAAATCTTTATTATTACTGTTGGAATAACTTTTGTATAAGTGGTTTACCTATACTTGGTGACATTCTTCTATTATTACATTGGAACATCACATGCATGTGTTTTACAGGACTGGTTAAAATCTTTATTATACTGTTGGAATATCCTATCGTGTGTTTTTAGGATGCAGTTCCATCTTTATTATTACATTGGAACATCTGTCGATTGTGAATTTCACGACACAGTTAGTTATTTATTATTACATTGGAATAACACATATGCATGCGATCTATCGCATGCATGGTGATTTCTTTTGTTATTCCATCCTTTATTATACCCGGTTGGTTAAAACTTTGACTTCTATACTCCATGAAATTAGTAGAATATCCTTGATATTTGCGTTTCATCGATATCTTTTCATGGAAATATTCTTACGATCATTCTTGAATTTTACTAATTTGGGCGTTAATAATTCTGGATAAAATAATTCTTGAACTTGTTTTATTGAATTCTTATATCATTGTCATCATCCTCATGTTTATATTTTTTTTAAAGTCATACGTGGCTTTTGTAGTGCATAGATGGACTTGGTATGATTATGACCGAGAGACTATCGGTGTAATAATCATGGTAGTAATGTTACAAATGATGTGGTAAAAATCCTCGATTGGTAGTAGTGCATTGATGGACGATTGTTGGCATGATCATGACCATTAATGAATACACAAATATTCTTGGCCCGTAGTGCATGAATAATTGTGGTCGTGATCTTAAAGAATATCCTTGGCAGTAGTAGTGCGGGGTGATTCGATGATGTGAAATATTTATTAAAAAGTGAGTCTCGGCTATAAGCGATGATGAAAAACCTTTTAAAACCTAAAAGATAGTAGACTTTATTTTCTACTTGACTCTTTTAATGGATTGCATATTCAGCTGCAGTTAAAGCTGGTTGTCTATTGTATTTTATCGGTTTAACATTATTGAAGACTATTGATAATTTATTACGCATTATCTTAGTCATAATATTTCTTCTTGGGCTAGTTGAGCTCACCCTTTCTTTCCTTTATTCTCTTGAAATGATAATATATTTGGGGACGAGTCGGGGAAGCAGTGATGGTCTGAAGATAGCATTAGTAGTCCTCACTATTACGTAAAATAGTGTGATAATAATTGTAATGAGGACTTTTTATTTGAGTTTGTATAATATCTAGTAAGCGATATTTGTATTTAAACTCACGATTTATGTCGTATTGTACACAGCAGTTATGTTAATAAGTTGTTTTTAAATTACATACCATGTAAGTGTCGACCCAAGATGGGTGATGTATACCTAATTTTGGGGCGTCACGGTTAGTATCGAGCTTAGGGATATGATCCACTGGCTAAGATGTGAGAATAGTACTAGGAGGGAGGCGGGGAATACCTTCGCTAGTATGACCTACTAAGTTTATGTGATATTTTATTGGTTGGTGGGAAGATAGGGATAATTTGTTACATGTCGATTAACCTTTTGTTTTGTGGCGATGTCTCGAAAATGACATCGAGAATGTTGAGAATATGCAAATGGAAGCCTTGACGATTGTTGATTCACCACATATCAATAATCGAGGATAATGTGCATCGGGAAGGCGACAATCCTCATGCAAACAACAACAACAACTTGACCAAATGACGAATGATCAAATGTTCGGAGGCTTTATGCGATTTATCTGACAATGATGAGAGGCGACTCTCTGTCCAAAAGCGTAGGTGGAAACACGGAAAACTCTCTCGGCGGTCACCATTAAACAATTTAAGGAGCTGGGACCACCGGAGTTTAAGGGAAGCCAAAACCACTTCTAGCGGAAGCATGGATAAAGCAGATTACCAAGATATTTGATGTCTTGGGATGCTCAGAGAGCAAAAGGTTCCCTTCCGCCTTTATGTTGTTGCGGAGAGGCGGATTCTTGGTGGGAATCGGTAAAAGCGTACTCAACCAATTTGTCTTGAAGATATCTTGGGAGAAGTTCGGGAGGCATTCAACGACAAATACTTTCACGAAAGTATTTCGCCACATGAAGGAGGTGGAGTTTATCAAGTTGGAACAAAATAATATGGCCAGGTGTCCATGATACGAGGCAAAATTTGCGGAGTTATCACGGTTCGTCCCACTTGGTGGATAATGAGAGAGAATGGCGCGAATGTTTTAAGAGGTTTGAAGCGAGAATCGTCGACATCTTATTTTTCATAAAAGCGTGTTTGTATTAGGATGTTGTAAATAGGGCTCGATTAGTGGAAGCGCGATAATGAGTCAACCAATGAAAAAGAAGCGGTAAGCAAAATTATAATACCGGCGAGAATAGTCATCGGCGGTGACAACAAGCGTGGAGGAATCAACGGGCGGATATGGTAACCACTTCGGTGGTAATCGGGGCCAAAACAATAAGAATGGACATTTCGAGAAAGGAGATTCAATGATGATGGAAAGGCGTCGACCTGGCACCCGTTGTTAAGGAAGGAGAAAGACCACCTATCATATGCTTCAAATGCGGAGGAGAGGGACACATCGATCAAAGCTGCGTCAAATGCTAGTCAAAGCATGTTATAATTGTGGAAGAGAAGGTCACTTAGCTCGATTTTGTCGATTTTTCTAGAAGACAAATTCAGCTAGGATGGAAGCACAAAGGCCGTCCCGGAAAATTCAAAAGCCGGTAGTAGTCTGAGGAGAGCATTTGTTGTGACCTCCCAAAAGCAAGAATCCGAATGAGGTCATCACGGGTAAGCTTATCATAAACTCTAATGAAGTCTATACTTTATTTGATCTGGGTTCTACCCATTCTTTTATTTCTCTACTTGCGCTCATCGATTAAATTTGACTCAGGAGAAATTAGACTTTGACTTATCTGTGGAAACTCGGTTGGGAGAAACCTTCATTACATCCCTTTGTTTATAAGTCTTGTTTGGTTCAAATCGGTACCCTCACATTTACTGTCGATCTTATTTCATTAAAAATACTTGCATTTGGCGTGATTCAAGGATTGATTGGTTAACTACTTATCATGCAAAAATTGATTATTTTTCGTAAGGTTGTTAGCTTTCATATTCCTAACCAACCTATTATGCGAATTCAAACGACCAAACCATTAAAATCAATCACGGTCATCTCAAGCCATAAAGCTATTCGTTTATTGAAAAGCGGATGTCAAGCTTTCTTAGCTCATATCACTGATTTAAATAAAAAATCGTCGGTTTTAAGCGATATTCTATTGTTAATAAATTTCTGACGTATTCCCAGAAGAACTTCTGGCCTACCCCAGGCGTGAAATTGAATTTTTTGTATCGACCTTGAACGGGTGACAAACCTATTTCAAAGCCCCATATCGAATGGCTCTATTGAACTTGAGGAGTTAAAGACCCAAGCTGCGAGGAATTGTTAGACATTGGCTTTATTCGTCCTAGTACTTCTCCTTGGGGTGCTCTGTTCTATTCGTGAAGAAGAAAGATGGGAGTATGCGACTTTGTATTGATTATCGGGAGTTGAATCACGTCACCATCAAAAATAGGTATCCATTGCCCGCGTATTGATGACTGTTTGACCCGATTGCAAGAGAGCAAATTCTTTTCAAAGATTGATCTTCGTTAGGATATCACCGATTGAAGATTAGAGCCGTGACATTCAAAGGCGGCTTTTCGAGAACTCGATGCGGGCATTATGAATTCTAGTCATGTCCTTTGGATTGACTAATGCTCCTCTTTGCCTTCATGGATATGATGAACCGAGTATTGAGGAATATTTAGATCACTTTGTGGTCGTCTTTATTGATGACATCCTTATTTATTCCAAAAGCCGTGAAGATCATGAGCAACACTTGAGGTGACACTCAAAAGCTTCGTGAATATAAGCTTTATGCGAGTTGAAGAAATCGAGTTACGGCTTGAAGAAGTAGCATTCTTGGGCACGTGGTATCAAGTCATGGAATATCATTGACCAAAGCCAAAGATTGAAGCTATTCAAAGTGGGAACAACCTAAATCGATAATAGAAATCGTAGCTTTCTCGGTTTAATTTGGTTATTATCGGAGATTCGTGGAAGGATTTTCTCGAATCGCTATTCCATTATTTCGGTGACTCGGAAAGATACAAAGTTCGGTTGGAAGCGAAGAAGAATGAGAAGAGTTTTCAAGAACTCGAGAGGAGACTTATTTAAAGACTGTTACGACAATACCATCGGCTCGGAGGATTTGTCATCTCTGATGATGCTTGGGGCAAAGGGTTGGGATGTGTTCTCATGCAACATGGAAAAGTAATAGCCTATGCCTCGCGACAACTCAAAGAATATGAGAGGAATTATCCTACTCATGATCTAGAGTTGGGTTTGTTATCTTTACACTTAAAATTTGGAGGCATTACTTGTATGGGGAGAAAGTGGAGATCTTTTACGGATCATAAAAGCCTCAAATATTTCTTCACTCAAAAGGAACTCAACATGCGACAACGGCGTTGGCTTGAAGCTATTGAAAGATTATGATCATACCATCGATACCATCACGGAAAAGCGAGCGTGGTATTTGGCGCATTGAGTAGAAAATCATATGCGAAATACGAGTGCGATATTGTCGTATAAAGGCCCATTTTGTGTGACTTGCAAAGGATGGAGATAGAATTAAAGACTCGAGGGGACGCGTGTGATGATAGCGAGTATCTGAGTAGAACCGACTTTAATTGATAAAGTTAAAATTTGCTCGAGCTACGGACACGGAGGCGATGCGTATGAGGAAGAAAGTGCGAGAAAGGTGCTATCTTAGGAAGCAAGAATCGATGAAGAAGGAATACTTGAGTCGACTCCGGACTTTGTGTTCCTAACGACCACGATTTAAAGTATAATATCATGATGGAGGCACACTGACACACCATTTGCAATCCATCACAGGAGTACCAAAATGTATCATGATATTCGTCATACATTTTGGTGGAGCAATATGAAAGAGAGAGATAGTATTTGTTTATCTCAAGGTGTCTAACTTGTCAGCGAGTTAAAGCGGAGCATCAAGTACCAAAAGGTCCATTGCAACCACTTGAAATTCGAATGGAAGTGGGAGCACATTACCATGGATTTAGATTCTTAGGTCTTCCTAAGGTTTCTCAAGGCATTGATGCGATTTGGGTCATTGTTGATAGGTTGACCAAGTCGCTCATTTTCTTACCGAAATCGAGAAACTTATACACTTGAACGTCTTGCTTTCGTATGTACATAAGCGAGATTGTAAGGCGCATGGTATCTTGCGGTATCCATAGTTTACGATCGAGACCCAAGATTCACTTCACGATTTTGGGTTAGTTTGCAAAAAGCTATAGAGCACAGACTTACGATTTAGCTTCGGCATATCATCCTCGAGACGGACGGACAATCGGAGAGGACTATTCAAACTCTTGAAGATCTATTAAGACTCTGTGTCCTTGATTTCAAGGGAGTTGGGACAAGTTCTTACCATTGGTGGAGTTTTCCTACAACAGCGGTTATCAAGCAAGTATTGGCATGGCTCCATTGAGCGTTGTATGGAAGAAAGTGTCGTTCTCGGTATCTTTGGGATGAGGTGGGTGAAGCAACGTTGTTGGGGCCGGAGTTGAGTATGCGTATGACTACGGAAAAGATTCAAACGATCAAACAACGTATAAAAACCTCACAAAATCGACAAAAGAGTTATCTTGATCTTCATCGAAAGGGCGTGGAATTCGATATAGGAGATCGTGTGTTGTTAAGAGTTGCTCCATGGAAAGGAGTTACAAGATTTGGAAGGAGAGGAAAACTTAATCCTCGATTCATCGGTCCATTTTAATCCTCGATCGAGTAGGAGGCGTGGCCTATAGACTCGCTTTTCTGCCAAATATGTCTCGTGTTCATAACGTTTTCACATATCTATATTACGTAAATATGTGAAAGACCGAACCATATTATTGAGTTAGAAGCAGGACGAAATAGCGGAAGATTTGGCGTATGAAGAGGTTCTGTTCAAATTTTGGATAAGAAGGAACATATTCTACGCTCGAGGTTATACCTCAAGTCGAAAGTTTTATGGAGGAACCACGATGTTGAGGAAATGACTTGGGAGTTAGAATCGAAATGAAATCAAGGTATCCTTACCTCTTGACATACCAGTGCATCGTACCCTAATTTCGAGGCGAAATTTCATAAGAAGGGAGGTTGTAAGACCCGACTTTTATAAATAAAGATGAATTTTTCTATAAATATTATTTTTGAATATTATGGAATAAATTTGATATAATGTTATAGTTGTGGGTAATATTTATAAATTTTGCAAAGTATCTGAGTTGTTATAAAATATTCGTTTGGTGGGGAATATTCTTTTTGTTTAGGAATATTAAATACTAATGGCTCAATCATTGGTGGACCCCACAACATTATTGTCGGATTGAAAAGCGATAAAAATATTTTTATAAAAATAACGGCGGAGGTATTACCAGTTAAAGCTGTTGAACTACCCGGTGGTAAAAATACGATGTCTGGCGTGGTTGCGTAGTAGCACACGGTATTGATTATTGATGCTTACGTGAAAAGTCACTCATTTATGCTCAATTATTACTACGATAATTCTTTGCATCATATCTCTTATATTATTGATTCAATTATTGTCACGATTATCATACGTATAATATGTTATAGTATTAAATCAATAATTGAGGCGACAAGTTATAAATGATTAATAATTGTTGAAAGATTAAATATGTGTTGATGAAAAAAAAATGATTTGTGGTAAGTTTGATTTTTTTTTATGGGGGCTCGTATATGTCATCATCTAAGAGTCTCTTCGTCGATAGTATTTACCTTCGTCGATAGTAATTACCTTCGTCGATAGTAATTACCCTTGTGAATAGTATTTACCAACCGTCGATAGTAATTACCTTCGTCGATAGTAATTACCCTTGTGAATAGTATTTACCCGTCGATAGTAATTACCTTCGTCGATAGTAATTACCCTTATGAATAGTATTTACCTTCGTCGATAGTATTTACCTTCGTTAATAGTAATTACCTTTACCAGACGTCGAACCACTTGTCGTTTCACATTACTGGTGCGTCGAACCACTTGTCGTTTCACATTCTGAGCGTCGAACCGATTTCGTCGAGCCACTTGCCTTTTTCACGGCGGTGCTAAGCTAGAAATCTTCTATAAATAGAGGCCTAGGGCTTCATTATTTTTCACGAATTCATTGAGCTATAGAGAGAAAGTATAGAGAGAATAAGAGAAAGAAGAAGAGTATTTTATTTACTACTTCTTTGCGATATTCAATCTCCTACCAAATGTAAGGGGTGTTATTCTTTCTTATTCATGAAGAGAAGCTGTTGTTATTCCATTGCTTATTATTACATTGGAATAACTTTTGTATAAGTGGTTTACCTATACTTGGTGACATTCTTCTATTATTACATTTGGAACATCACATGCATGTGTTTTACAGGACTGGTTAAAATCTTTATTATTATTACATTGGAACATCACATGCGTGTGTTTTACAGGACTGGTTAAAATCTTTATTATTACATTGGAATAACTTTTGTATAAGTGGTTTACCTATACTTGGTGACATTCTTCTATTATACATTTGAACATCACATGCATGTGTTTTACAGGACTGGTTAAAATCTTTATTATTACATTGTTGGAATATCTATACGTGTGTTTTACAGGATGCAGTTCCATCTTTATTATTACTGTTGGAACATCTGTCGGTGTGAATTTCACGACACTGGTTCCGTTATTTATTATTACATTGGAATAACACATGCATGCGATCTCATCGCATGCATGGTGATTTCTTTTGTTATTCCATCCTTTATTATACCCGGTTGGTTAAAACTTTGACTTCTATACTCCATGAAATTAGTAGAATATCCTTGATATTTGCGTTTCATCGATATCTTTTCATGGAAATATTCTTATCGATCATTCTTGAATTTTACTAATTTGGGCGTTAATAATTCTGGATAAAATAATTCTTGAACTTGTTTTATTGAATTCTTATATCATTGTCATCATCCTCATGTTTATATTTTTTTTAAAGTCATCGTGGCTTTTGTAGTGCATAGATGGACTTGGTATGATTATGACGAGAGACTATTCGGTGTAATCATGGGTAGTAATGTTACAAATGATGTGGTAAAAATCCTTCGATTAGTAGTAGTGCATTGATGGGCGATTGTTGGCATGATCATGACCATTAATGAATACACAAATATTCTTGGCCGTAGTGCATGAATAATTGTGGTCGTGATCTTAAAGAATATCCTTGGTAGTAGTGCATGGGGGTGATTCGATGATGTGAAATATTTATTAAAAGTGAGTCTCGACTATAAGCGATGATGAAAAACCTTTTAAAACCTAAAAGATAGTAGACTTTATTTTCTACTTGACTCTTTTAATGGATTGCATATTGCTTGATTAATTTGGTTGTCTATTGTATTTTATCGGTTTAACATTATTGAAGACTATTGATAATTTATTACGCATTATCTTAGTCATAATATTTCTTCTTGGGCTAGTTGAGCTCACCCTTTCTTTCTTTATTCTCTTGAGGAAATGATAATATATTTGGGGACGAGTCGGGGAAGCAGTGATGGTCACGAAGATAGCATTAGTAGTCCTCACTAATACAGTAAAATAGTGTGATAATAAGCTGTAATGAGGACTTTTATTTGAGTTTGTATAATATCTAGTAAACGATATTTGTATTTATTTATATTTAAACTCACAGTTATGTTAATAAGTTGTTTTTTAAATTACGTACCATGTAAGTGTCGACCGTGAGATTATGTTAATGGGGCGTCACAACTATCTTTTATGAATTATGGTCCCTCGGTTACCATGTTATCTCGTCTAACAAGCCGAGCCCCAAAGATGGGTGATGTATACCTCGAAATCCAGCGTCATCGTTCCTTTCTCCACCAAATGAGGGCGTCACGGATAACTCATGAACTTCGCCTCGTCTTTGGGACAAAATATTATTACTGCCTCGATCTAATAAACTCACTTCCTTCATATAGCCCGAATACTTTCGGGGAAGTACTTGTCATTGAGCATCGCTTTCAAACGTCTCCCATGACATCTTTGAAATTTGAATGAGTGCAGCTTCACGATTCCCACCGATGTCTGCCTGCATACGGAACATAAAAGTAGGCGAATGGAACTTTCATTTCCTTGCATCCCAAGACATCGAATATCTTGGTAATTTGCTTGACCCATGTTTCGCCATGATCGGATCGGCTTTCCTGCAGTGCGGTGGTCCTGACTCTTTGAAGCTGCTTGTTTGTGACCACCGTGAATGCTATCATCTCCTCCTCTGTATTTTGAACACGAGTCTCCTAAATGCGATTTTGCATGAAGCGCAAAAAGCTTCTAAACATCCCTCGTTCATCATACGCTTTCGGTGGTGTTATTCACGGGAGGTACATTGCCACTGACTGTTGCACGTTCTCCTTGTTAAGTAACTGAGGCATCTCCACGGTCTTATTTACACCACTATTAATATTCTCATTCGACATTCTCAAATCAAATCATAAAATAAAATAAGGGTTAATTAAGGAAATTAATATATCACATAATATCCCTATATCTTGACCAACTAACAAATAAGCTTAGGTAGGACACACTAGCGAAGGATTTACTCGTCTCTCTCCCTCTAGTTCTATTCCCGATCTCCGGGAGATCATATCCTAAGCTCGATACCAACCGTGGCGACCCCAAAATAGGTCCATTCCATCCAACCCATTACGAGTGCCAATACATGAGTGCGAAACAACTACAACTTTATTATTACAACATAGAAACTACGAGTTTAAATACGAGATATTGTCATCTAGACAATATCCACACGCAAATAAATCCCCATCATAATTATTGATACATTATTTTATAAAAATGGTGAGGACTACTAAATAACTCTCTCTAGAACCTTCATTCCATACCCGACTAGTACTTCGCTACATTTCTCGCCTCACGAGAAGAAAAATGGAACAAAAAGGAAAAGGGTGAGCTCAACTAGCCCGGTAAAGAATGTTATGACTAAGATAATATAGAACAAATTATCGTTAGTCTTCACGAGGAAAAATCGATAGAATACAATAGACAACAAGTTTCGGATCAATATTCAGCGGTGAAATAATAATTCATAGAAGAGTTACGTAGAGAATGAAATCTACTATAATCTATGAATTTAACGGTCCATCATCAATATTTTATCCTGTAACATCAATCGATATTCATCTCAAATCAAATATTCATCTTTGCACTCTGGGCCAAAGATATTCATCGATCGGTCGTGTTCATCTCAACACTGCTCATCTTTGCACTCTGGGCCAAAGATTTTCTTCAGAAATCATTCATCTTTTGCACTACGGGCCAAAGATATTCAATAATATCATCATTTAAGACCGAGGGATGATGAAAAATATTTTTAAAAGCGAATCCGGTGAAACAAAATGACAAGAATTAAGGATTCGTACTTGGTTTTATCCACGTCCAAAAATACCTCAAAAATAATCATAGTGGTGTAAAATTCAAGAATGATCAAAACATGGATACAATCAAAGCTAGTATCCGAATAGATATTTTAGGCGAAAAGAAAATTTTCATTTTTAGGTGAATAGTCCAGAAATATTCGTGAATAGTCAGAGTATCGTGAATAGTCTTGAAAGTATATCGTGAATAGTAACTCAGACACCAAAAGATAGAAATTCCACAAAAAACATCTTCACGCTTCATGAATAGTACTCGTGAATAGTAACTCGTGAATAGTAACTCATGAATAGTAACTTCGTGAATAGTAACTCATGAATAGTAACCCCAGAGCATGAAAAAGTTCCAAATTTGATAAAAGTTCCAACCAATATTTCAAAGATAATGATATTGAAGAAATAATATCATTTGAGAAGAAAATAACATCCTTACCTCGAAAAGAATCGATTGCCGGAAGGAAAGGTCGGAAGTGATCTTTGAATGAAACTTATCTTTGACAAAGACTCTCAAAGTATCTAAATACTCACAAAATCGCTCAATAATATAGAGAAAGAGAAAACTTTGTTTACGGTGTGATTTTCAATTCTAACTTAGCCCTCATTTATAGGAAAATGTTAGCCGGCAAAGGCGGACTTGACTGCTACACGATGGCTTTTACCGCTACTATTGCCACCCACCACATTTGAAATAAAATTCAGCACATTTCTTCACCAACCACAAGTGGGCCCACTCAATTCTAGAATTTTCCACCAAAATCAATTATAAACCTAATTTAGAATCCGACACCTCTTAAAATTCACAACAAATCATTCGTGCATTTTTTTAGCGGTTCAAAATTTGTGGACATATACTCAACTTATGTATGTATAACATACCCAAAAATTACCACAATCAGCGGTCGGATTAAAAATTATAACCCCGCAATATATCTCAAAACCCACGATTTGATTTTTAATACCTCCAATCCAGATAAAATCTTGATAAAACACCTCAACATTAATTCCTTCATTAATAACCACATAAATAAATCCATCATTTATATTCATATAAAATAAATATTTCCTTATCATATGAATCAATAATTAATTATTCACAAATAATATTACAGAATCACATTTATAACAACCAGTACATTTCCAGGAAGAGGGGCTTTCGATAAGGATCTCTCCTTCTTGGCGTATGCAATTAGGTGACCAAACCTCTCCTTAGAGCAGAACTTTCTAGACATTGCCAATAATGTTATCTAATAATATTATTCAAATAATATGAATTATTGATGCGATAATGGGAAATCTTGTGCGATGACAATTATTGAATAACAATAATATAATATATCAGCGTAGCAATTATTGAATCAATAAAATAAAATATTGAGCAAGTAACTCTTGTGAAAATTATTGAGTAGTGCCTTCTTACGTAAGGATCAATAATTCAACAATCTTTGTGTATCTGAAGAGTGCTTATCTCTGCAATGCGACACAGCGTATTCTTGTATTTTAACCATAGGGTATTCAGCGGTCTTAACTTAGTAACAACTACGCCTAGTTATTTTTAACCAACTTATATTTGTCGTTTTCCTCATCCAATCGCTTTCCGTTATGGGGCCCCACATACACATTTACTGCAAGTAAATGCGAATATTCCGACGATCACGAATATTCCACGACCAAACGAATATTCCCAGAGCAAAAATGAATATTTTATAACCACTTGCTTATTTTGAAATATTTGCGTATTTAACCCTTAACTATCCACATTAATCAAATCAACCCTTACTATTTCAAAATAATAAATAAAGGAAATTCCTTTTTATTTAAAAAATTTCGAGGGTCTTCTGAACACTTTTAATCATCTGATGCTTCAAATCGAGCCACACTATACTTGCACGATAAATTGTTGTTGTAGGAGAATTCTACCCGAGTGGTAGGTACTTATCCCAACTCCCTTTGAAATCTAGGACACATAGTCTTAATAGATCTTCAAGAGTTTGAATAGTCCTCTCGATTGTCCGTCCGTTTGAGGATGGTATGCAAAGCCCAATAAATAAATCCGTGCCCATAGCTTTCTGCAAGCTAACTAACCCAAAATGTGAAGTGAATCTTGGGTCACGATCCAAAACTATGGATATCTTTGGCATGCCATGCAATCTCACAATCTCATTCATGTATATACTAGCAAGGCGTTCAAGGAATAAGTCTCACGTATAGGCAAGAAATGGGCGGACTTGGTTAATCTATCAACAATAACCCAAATCGCATTTATGCGCTTGAGAAACCTTGGGAAGGCAAAATGTAACGAAATCCATAGTAATGTGTTCCCACTTCCATTTTCGGAATCTCAAGTGGTTGTAATGGACCCTTTGGCACTTGATGCTCTCGCTTTTACGTTGACAAGTTAAGCACCTCGAGATAAACTCGCGATCTCTCTCTTCATATTATTCCACCAAAATGTATGCCGAATATCATGATACATTTTGGTACTCCTGAGATGGATTGCAAAGCGGTGTGTTGTGTGCCTCCATCATGATTCTATGCTTCAAATCGAGTCGTTAGGAACACAAAGTGCGGAGTTGAATCTAAGTATTCCTTCTTCATCGATTCTCGCTTCGGAATAGCTCCTTCTTACACTTTCTTCTTTCATCGTATAAGCCCCGAGTTAAAGTAGCTTGAGCGACTTTAACTTTATCGATTAAAGTGGTTCTACGTATATTCGCCATTATCATGTGGGTCCACAGAGTCTTTAATTCTACCTCCATCCTTTGCAAGTCATACGAGAATGGGCCTTTGCATTGACAATATCGCACTCATACTCGCATATGATCTTCTACTCAATGCGTCAGCTACTACGTTCGCTTTTCCAGGATGATATTTGATGGTATGTGTAAGACCCCAACTTTTATAAATAAAGATGAATTTTTCTATAAATATTATTTTTGAATATTATGGAATAAATTTGATATAATGTTATAGTTGTGGGTAATATTTATAAATTTTGATAAGTATGCAAGTTGTTATAAAATATTCATTTAATTGGGGAATATTCTTTTTGTTAGGGAATATTAAATACAACTACTCAATCATTGGTGGACCCCTAATGTAATTATTGTCGGATTGAGAAAGCGACAAAAATATTTTATAAAAATAACTTATGAGGTATTTAGATTTAAAACTGTTGAACTACCCGGTGGTAAAAAATGCGATGTCTGGCGTGGTTGCATAGTAGCTTTACGGTATTGATTGTTGATGCTTTACGTGAGAAGTCACTTTCACTATGCTTAATTATTGCTATAGTAATTCTTTGCATCATATCTCTTATATTATTGATTCAATTATTGTCACGGTATCATCTGTATAATATGTTATAGTGTTAAATCAATAATTGAGACGACAAGTTATAAATGATTAATAATTGTTGAAAGATTAAATATGTGTTAATTAAAAATAAAATGATTTGTGGTAAGTTTGATTATTTTATGGGGGGCTCATATGTTATCATCTAAGAGTCTCTTCGTCAATAGTAATTACCCTTGTGAATAGTAATTACCTTCGTCAATAGTAATTACCTTTACCAGACGTCGAACCACTTGTCGTTTCACATTACAGGCGTCAAACCACTTTTCTTTTCACATCATCGAGTCGTCAAGCCACTTGCCTTTTCACACAGCAGGTGCTAAGCTAGAAATCTTCTATAAATAGAGGCCTAGTGCTTCATTATTTTTCACTTAATTCATTCAAGCTATAGAGAAAGTATAGAGAGAATAAGAGAAAGAAGAAGAGTATTTTGTTACTTACTACTTCTTTGCGAGATTCAATCTCCTACCAAAAGTAAGGGTGTTATTCTTTCTTATTCATGAAGAAGGCTGTTGTTATTCCATTGCTTATTATTACATTGGAATAACTTTGTATCTGTGGTTTACCTATACTTGGTGACATTCTTCTATTATTACTGTTGGAACATCACATGCGTATGTGTTTTACATCGGACTGGTTTCGTCTTTTTATTATTATTACATTGGAACATCACATGCATGTGTTTACAGGAGGACTGGTTAAAATCTTTATTATTATATACATTTGGAACATCACATGCGTGTGTTTTACAGGACTGGTTTAAATCTTTATTATTATTACATTGGAACATCACATACATGCGTTTCTTATTTGGACTGGTTCCGATTATTTATTATTCTGTTGGAATAACTTTCGCTGTCATGCGGTCTTCATCGCATGCGTGGTGATTTCTTTTGTTATTTCATTCTTTATTATACCCAGTTGGTTCAAACTTTGACTTCTATACTCCATGAAATTAGTGGAATATCCTTGATATTTGCGTTTCATCCAAATATCTTTTCATGGAAATATTCTTCCGATCATTCTTGAATTTTACTCTACAAAAGCAGATATCATGTTGATAATTTGGGCGTTAATAATTCACGGATAAAATAATTCTTGAACTTGTTTTATTGAATTCTTATATCATTGTCATCATCCTCATGTTATATTATGTTGAAAGTCATCGTGGCACTGTAGTGCATAGATGGACTTGGTATGATTATGACGAGAGACTATTCGGTGTAATCATGGCCGTAATGTTACAAATGATATGATAAAAATCCTCGATTGGTAGAGTAGTGCATTGGTGGGACGATTGTTGGCATGATCATGACCATTAATGAATACACAAATATTCTTGGCCCGTGAGTGCATGAATAATTGTGGTCGTGATACTAAAGAATATCCTTGGTAGTAGTGCGGGGTGATTCGATGATGTGAAATATTTATTAAAGGTGAGTCTAAATTTATAATGATGATGAAAAACCTTTTAAAACCTAAAAGATAGTAGACTTTATTTTCTACTTGACTCTTTTAATGGATTGCATATTCATTGCATTAAACCGGTTGTCTATTGTATTTTATCGGTTTAACATTGTTGAAGACTATTGATAATTTATTACGCATTATCTTAGTCATAATATTTCTTCTTTGGGCTAGTTGAGCTCACCCTTTCTTTCTTTATTCTCTTGAAATGAGAATATATTTGGGACGAGTCGGGGAAGCGAGTGATGGTCTGAAGATAGCATTAGTAGTCCTCACTATTATGTGAAATAGTGTGATAATAATTGTAATGAGGACTCCTTTTTGAGTTTGTATAATATCTAGTAGACGATATTTGTATTTAAACTCACAGTTTATGTATTAAGTTGTATTTAAATTCTGTACTATGTAAGTGGTGACCCAAGATGGGTGATGTATACCTAATTTTGGGGGCGTCACAGTATGATCATAATCTTTCAATAGCTCGAGCCAACGTCGTTGCCGCATATTGAGTTCCTTTTGGGCGAAGAAATATTTGAGGCTTTTATGATCTGTATAGATCTCCACTTTCTCCCCATACAAGTAGTGTCTCCAGATCTTCAACGCGAAAACGACTGCTGCCAACTCGAGATCATGAGTAGGATAATTCCTCTCATATTCTTTGAGTTGCCGTGAGGCATAGGCTATGACTTTCCCATATTGCATGAGAACACATCCTAACCCTTTGCCTGAAGCATCGCTATAGTTAACAAATCCATCTGAACCAGATGGTATTGTAAGAACAGGTGCCGAAATGAGTTTTCTCTTGAGTTCTTGAAAACTCTTCTCACAATCCTCGCTCCAACCGAATTTTATATCTTTACGAGTCAGCTGAGTTAACGGAGTAGCAATTTGAGAAAATCCTTCCACGAATCTCCGATAATAACCAGCTAAGCCCAGAAAGCTACGTATTTCGGTCACCGACTTTGGTCGCTCCCAACTTTGTATGGCTTCAATCTTCGCCGGGTCGACAGATACTCCATGTTTTGACACCACGTGCCCAAGGAATGCTACTTCCTCAAGCCAGAACTTGAATTTCTTTAACTTGGCCTATAGCTTGTTATCGCGAAGCCTTTGAAGTACCAACTTCAAATGGTGCTCATGATCTTCACGATTTTTGGAATAGATGAGGATGTCATCAATAAAGACAACAAGGAACTGATCCAAATATTCTTTGAACACACGGTTCATCATATCCATGAAAGCAGCAGGAACATTAGTCAATCCAAAAGACATGACTAAGAATTCATAATGCCCGTACCGAGTTCTGAAGGCAGTCTTTGGAATATCCTCAGTTTTAATCTTCAGCTGATGATATCCGGAACGAAGATCGATCTTTGAAAAGAATTATGCTCCTTGCAATTGGTCAAACAGGTCATCAATGCGAGGTAGCGGATACCTATTCTTCATAGTGACATGGTTCAATTCTCGGTAGTCAATACAAAGTCGCATACTTCCGTCTTTCTTCCTTACAAATAACACAAGAGCACCCCGAGGAGATGTACTAGGACGAATGAAACCGATGTCCAACAACTCCTGTAGTTGAACCTTTAACTCCTGAAGTTCAATAGGAGCCATTCGAAATGGGGTTTTAGAAATGGGCTTTGTATCAGGTTCAAGGTCAATAAAGAATTCACCTTCTCATTCTGGGGGTAGACCGGGAAGTTCTTCAGGAAATACGTCAGGAAATTCATTAACAACAGAAATTTTATTCAAATCTGATGTGTTTTTGTACAAGTCCGTGACATGGGCTAAGAAAGCTTGACATCCATTTTTCAATAAACGAATAGCTTTATGGCTTGATATGACAGTGATTGACTTTAATGGTTTGGTTGTTTGAATTCACATAATAGGTTGGTTAGGAATATGAAAACTAACAACCTTACGAAAATAATCAATTTTAGCATGATGCGTGGTTAACCAATCAATCCCTAAAATCACATCAAATGCAAGAATTTTCAACGAAATAAGGTTTGCAGGTAATGTGATGGTACCGACTTGAATCAAGCAAGATTTATAGACAGTAGATGTAATAAAAGTTTCTCTAACGAGTCTCAGCGAGATAAGTCAAGGTCTAATTTCTCCGGAGTCAAGTTTAAACGTTGAGCACAAGCATGAGAGATAAAAGAATGGGTAGAACCGGTATCTAATAAGGTATAAACTTCGTAAGAGTTTATGATTAGCTTACTCGTGATCACCTCGTTTGGGTTCCTCGCGTTTTGTGCAGTCACGACAAACGCCCTTCCAGGAACCACCGACTTTGACTTGTCCGGGACAGCCTTTGGAGTCACCATCCCTGTTGAACTTGGTTTCACAACTAGACAATCTCTAGCCATATGACCTTCCTTTCCAAAGTTATAACACACCTTGGATTGTTGTGGGCAGTTTGGGCTGATGTGTCCCTCATTCCCGCATTTGTAATAAACGACCGGTGTTCGTTCTCCTCCCTTAAAAATAGTTGATGTTTGTGCTGACGTCTTCACGTTATCATTGTTGTACCTTCTCTTCTTGAAATCTCCTCCCGACTCGCTCCTTCTATTATCACGGCCACGATTACCACCGAGAGTGTTTACCGCTTTTGTCCAGAATGTTTTTCCTCCTGCTTTGGTTTTCATTGCTTCGATGGATCGCCGCCACCGGTATGATACAGTTGTGGTCCCTTGGTTGAACATACTCATTATCTCCCTCTAATAATTGAGCCCATTTACAACATCCGAATATAAAGAAAATTTATGAGAGATAAGATATTGTCGAATCTCGGGCTTTAGACCTCTCGAAACATCCTCGTCATTCGTTCCTCATTTTGACCAAATGAGGTGCAAACTGGATAACTCGCAAACTTCGCCTCGTCTTTGGGACACCGCCATGTTGTTTTGTTCTAGTCGATAAACTCCACCTCCTTCATATGACGAATACTTTGGGAAAGTACTTGTCATTGAATAGTTCTGAAACATTTCCCAAGACATGCCGAAAGTATTGGGTGGTACGCTTCATGAGACTCCACCGGTGAGTCGCCTAACCGCGGAACATAAAGGTGGCAAATGGAACCTTCTGTTCCTCCGTGCATCCCAAGACATCGAATATCTTGGTAATTTGCTTGACCCACATTTCTGCCATGATCGAATCCGGCTTTCCCTTAAATTTTGGTGGTCCCAACTCTTTGAACTGCTTGGCTGTAACAAGCCGCGCATTGCTAGCATTTCCACCCATATTTTGTGCACGAGTCTCCCTCGTCTGGTTTAGCATAAACTGCAAAAAGCTTCTAAACATCCCATCATTCATCATTTGTTCGGTAGCGTTGTTTACAGGAGGAATATTGCCTTCCTATTGCACGTTTCCCTGTGTGGTGATCAAAGGTGTCTCCACGGTCTGATTTACTCCATTGTTAACGTTCTCAGCTGCCATTCTTAAATACTGCCATAAAATAAGGGTTAATAGTCATGTCATATATTATCCATATACTCTGACCAACCAAATAAACACCAAATAAACTTAGTTAGGTCATACTAGCGAAAGAATTCCCCGTCTCTCCCCTCCTAGTTCTTGTCTCACATCTCAGCCAGGGATCATATCCCAAAGCTTTGATACCAACTATGACGCCCCCAAAACAGGTATACATCACCCATCTTGAGTCACCAGATACAATGTACAGAAACAAATACAACTTCAGTAATATAATTGCCATGCAAAATACGACAACACATATACTGTAAGTTTGAATACAAATATTGTATACTGTATACAAACTCAAAAGGAGTCCTCATTACAATTATTGATACACTATTTTACAAAAATAGTGAGGACTGCTAAACAACTATCTTGAATCATCACTCCATACCCCAGCTAGTTCTTGCTAAATTCTCTCCTCCTGAGAAGACCAATGGAACAAAAAGGAAAAGGGTGAGCTCAACTAGTCCAGTAAAGAATATTAAGACTAAGATAATATACAACAAATTATCATTAGTCTTCAACAGTGAAAATCTGATAAAATATAATAGACAACAAGTTTTAGATGAACAACTGCAGCGGAAACAACAATCCATTAGAAGAGTCAAGTAGAGAAAGAATTCTACTATCTTCTAAGATTTAAAAGTCCATCATCAATATTTTATCCCTGTAACATCAATCCGAAAGTAGTATGCACGCAAGCCAATCATGTTTGATGATAAAGCATATACTTTGTAACAATCTTATTCATTTATTAATAAAAAGTATTAATTTTTTAAAGGCTTTTAATTATCTACATGATCTTTGTTTTTACAATATGTGATAAACCCATAGTTTTAAGCAATGCTTTTAGAATAATGATGATGATCATTCTAATGAGATCTAAATTCTTAGAAAGCTTAAAACTAAAATAGTTCCCAATCGTTGGATTACTAAATTGGGGATTAGTGAATCCGGATAGATTGGTACATACGTTGCTTACTCATTGGATGAGGATGATTGATCTCATGATCATTTATGTGGAGACACTAAAGCAAGTATGTAGGTGCTTATTAGAGAATAAGTTCACTGAAAATGGCTCGCTAAGGAATACCTAATGGAGTTTTACTTGCCTGTCAATAGGAATTCCTGTAGTGATAGTAGTACAAGTGATCCTTGGACTTGAGATCATCATAGTATCTTGTGTATGATGAGTTATACTTTGACTTATTCCTTAAGACCCTTAGGGTATATCAAAGGGTATGCTTGGGTATAATAAGTTGTACATGGAGATAATGTATGATCAATAAAGAATCTACCACTTCTATTAAAAGAAGAGAAATGTCCTATGTGATTTGATAAATGACAACCCAAAGTAGTCCTTGGGTTAAGGCGAGAATGAAATTAGAAAGGAGTTTCTAATTTGCATTATTTGGTGTTGTGCATTTAAGAGTCGAAATACATATAATTAAATAAAATAAGACTTGACAAGTAATTCCATATCTTATATTTAATTGGGACATTGTATGGTGGAAGGATTGAATTGCACGGTAACTATTTACTCAAAGGTTCTTTTATGATTAATGTTGAAATCTATATTATCCGGAAAGTCGTTGATCGCGCTAGGAGGCTTATCCCTATTGTAGAATAAATATTATTTATTTAAATAAATTAATTGTTTAATTTATTTATTTAAATAAGATTAGAATTGTTCTAATTGATTTATTCACAATAGGTTTAATATGGAGAACCTAAAGGGTCACACCATAAAAGGAAGAATAATTATTTAAGAAGTTAACGGCATAATCGTAATAATATGTTATGTATATTTAATTTAATCTATGGTGATAGAATAAATTAAATAGCTTAATATTTATTATTTAATATTTTAGAAATATTAAATATAAATTAATAAGAGGACTCTTATTAATATTATTATAATTATTATTATTATTTTAATTTCTAAAAGAGTTTAGAAATTAATTTAATATAAGTACTCTCATTTATTCCTAATAGGATTAGGAGGAAAATTAGTTAAAGGAGTTTAATTAATTATCCCTAATAAGATTAGGGAGCCCATTTAATTAAAAGAGTTTAATTAAATAATACCTTATTATAATAGGGTTACTTGATATCTTTATAAGAGGAGTCTTATATCAGATATCGAGACTACATGATAATTCCAATGGTTGGAGAGTACGCTCCTTTTCTATAGAGATAGAAAAATTAGGGTTTAGCCAACCACCCATCTTCTTGAATCCTTCTTCTTCCTTGGTGGATCACCTCTAGAGGCCAAACACTTGGGTGGCTAACGTTGATCAAAGGAAGGAACCAAACCCGGTGGATTCAAGTTGAACGCGAAAAGGATTTGAGGTGAACTTGTACCTGAGGAAGCTCGGATCTTCAAGGGTATGTTTCTTATTCATCTTTTTCGTTTAATTAATAATTGTGCATAAAGGGTGATCCGGGTATATGGTTTGTAAAAATTTTAAACTCTAATTTTTACACGTTTCCGCTTATTTTTGTAATTTGATTGCGTTCATGAATATTACAAACCTAACAGTTGTATCAGAGCCAAACCTTTATGCGAATTATTAATTGTTTTGATTTGATATGTATATTGATGTGTTTAGAACAATTTAATTGGGCATAGTTTTATTGTATAATTTTTTTTTAATGAATCCGTGGGTGCTCTTTTATTGTTACATCTCGATTCTCGCGAACAAGGATGAGCAGATGATATATCATATATATATTTTTCGTTAGTGGCCAGGATCAGGAAAGCTAGATTATATAACAGTGTATATATTTATAATCTAGCTTACATGTAACAAACTTACAAGGAAACTCAAGTGATTCATGGTCACGTGGATTCGGCAGGAGCATGCATATATATATTTTTTTTGAGATTCATATACACGGAAATCAAGGATGACATGCACGAATTAAAGGAGAGAAGTCAGGGAAGTTTAATTACCTATATTATATATATATAATATATATGTATTACCGTAATATATATATATATATAAAATATGTTTTTTTAATTATTTTATTATTAAAATAAAAGTTTATTTTAATCTTAAAATAAAAGTTTATTTTAATATTAAAATATAAAGTTTATTTTAATTTTAAAATTGGATTCCATGATAACTAATTGGAGTTGAAATTGGATTCTATCTTTCCTTAAATAAAGGAGTTTATTTAGATATGAAATAAGATTTCATATTATTCAAAATAAAAGAGTTTATTTGTGAATAGGAAAGATAATCCATGTTTCCTTAAATAAAGGAGTTTATTTAAATATGAAATAAGATTTCATATTATTCAAAATAAAGGAGTTTATTTGTGAATAGGAAAAGAATTCGTGTTTCCTTTAATATATTTTTTTCATGGAATTGGATTCCATAATTAATTAAAATAAAGGAGTTTATTTTGATTAAAATTTTGATTAAAATAAAATAGTTTGTTTTATTCAAAATTAGATAAATTAAAATAAAATAGTTTTATTTTGATTTAAATTTGGATTAAAATAAAGGAGTTTATTTTGATTCAAAATTAAATTTTATACTAACTAAATTTGCCCATTAAATGATATCAATATATATATTAAATGTTTATTATTCATGAGATGAATGTTATTTATTGATGCATATGATGATGTGTATGATAATAAATGGGATTGATTATGGACTATTGACCAATATGATTGGATTTTATTTTAGTTGGATGCGTGATTGTATGGGTTTTGTTAAATGGAATTCTGCGTGCCTGCCGTCTTCTCTAATTTTTCTTAATGTAAATTCTAACTCCTCCTATGTACTTCCCTCGATCACGATGAAGGTTTCTATTTATTTTAAATAGTTTTGTAATAGGAATAGTTAGAATTAATTTTGAAGAATTGGAGATCAAGGAGCAAGGAGCGCTTGAAGACCCGTTTGTAATGGAGCCCAGGGTTTAAATGTAATAGTTATATTTAAATATTATTTCTTGCACCCTTTAGGGTTTGACCTTTTGGTTCACTTAGTGGCTCTAGTGAACCAAACTAGAATAAAAGTCCATAATCAATCCGGGTAGAATATAGTATTCTATATGTGCATGCTTATACTATATATATTATATATTATGCAAACATGCTTCAGATGTTCATTAATATAATGGCGTATTTATATATATATATGCATACGCCGCTAAACAAGATGAGACAATTTAATAATAAATCCCTCAAATTTTTTTTTATTAAGTCCTAAGCGTTCAAAGATATTTGGAATATCGAACGTCGCTTCTTCAAGCATGATAAAATTAATAGTGTATTAAATATTTAATATGAGTTTGTTGTGTCACCACAAGGCAAGTATTAAGTAGTTAAGATGTTAATTTATCACATTTGATGCTTATAAAGAAAATTGAACAATATTGTTTTGTTGTGTCACCACAAGGATGATATTTTCTTTTTGAATATATGGAGTGCTAGGTCGGACTTAACTTGGATAATTTTGATTCTGGATGTGCCACCACTTGATCAAAATAATCTAAGAGGCAAAAGAAAAGGAGTTGCATAGTTGATGTAATTGACAAAAAGTTGTCTACCTATTTATTTATATATAGTTTGTTGTGTCACCACAAGGCTATATACATTTGAAATGGGATCCTTATTCTCACTAGCAAATCTTTAATTAGATTTTGCCGAACTATATAAGTGAGGGTAATATAGTTTGAAGAAAATAGTGGGAGATACCA
The DNA here is from genome assembly GCA_020205615.1 of Panax quinquefolius. Classification (NCBI taxonomy): domain Eukaryota; kingdom Viridiplantae; phylum Streptophyta; class Magnoliopsida; order Apiales; family Araliaceae; genus Panax; species Panax quinquefolius. The sequence goes on along the minus strand of CM035169.1, from coordinate 71,183,941 downwards.
ATTTAAAACAAGACCTAAATTATTTTGGTAATTAATAAAAGAATGTATGTTAAAATGTTGTTAAATACAAATTCATTTGAGAATTTTACAATGTCTAAATTACTATCATCATGAAACATATTAGATGTTATTTAACCAAACCGTATTAAATGGATTGGTTAAGGAATTTGAGAATAGTTCTCATAGTGAAAAGCTATCTTATGTCCATAATCGCCTATCCCGCAATGGTTACGAATAATGCCTCGAGGAAGAGATTGCTACTTTTAGAAAGTGGCAAGATGATGCACTGATTAGCTCAATGCATCATGCTCGCATCTACGAGTAACTAGATTCAAGCTTGTCGATGAAACTATGGATGCTTCTACTATATTCCCCGCACATCAAGTAGTTGATGGTGAGGAAAGTAGGACCGATAGATATCGATATCTAAGGAGCTCTTAGATCTAGAATGACCGATGACACTACAAGATAGATAAAAGTCCTTAACATTATCAATTTGATTGATCAATTAGGACAACGAAGTTTAAATCATGGATGGAGAGTTGAGCCAAGATTTGATCTTGCACTCACTCCGGACTCCTTTCACAATTGTTGTGAATTTTTCATATGAACAAGCTAGATATCGGCCTCATTTGATTCGCTTAACATATTGAAAAATGTTGAGAGTCACTTTCCAACCAAGAAAGATCAAGTCTTCTTGGTAGGGGCCAAAGGATCTTACGAAAAGAAGAACGATTGAAGAAGGTAAATAGAAAGGCATAAACAAAGGATAATAAGAACAAAAGCGTCACGGATAGCAAAGGAGTTTGCTTCCACCGCAATAAGCCCGGACACTAGAAAGAAAGCTGAGAAGCATCTTGCAGAGGCTAACTAAAAGAAGCTTAGTGAAGTTTGATTACAAATACAAATTTGTTCATGATTTAAAATAAATTTTCTTTAAGTCAAGGTTCTACTTGGGTATTGGATACTGACTTTGGTTATCATAAATATAAATTTATGAAGGGACCAAGTAAGTAGAAAGTTAAACAAAGATAAGTAATCTATGTGTGGAAAATGAAGCAAAGGTTCTTTTGCATTAGCTATAGAAACTTATAGTTTAGCTACGCTTACGGGCAAATCTATTAAGTCGATCAATAAGTTGTTATTGTATTCCAGTTCTCGTTGAAAATATTATTTCCATTTTATTGTTGGACAATGAAATCTTTGGTATTATAATTAAGAACAATTGTTGTTCTATTTATAATAATAATGTTTTGTATAGAACTGGAATATTACTTAATAAATTTTGTATACTTGACTTACATGAAAATAATTTTGCATATTGAACAAACTAGTATAAGAAAAGGAGATGATCATTCAAAGAGTTGAATGTGTGTATTTACTGAAATACAAGTGTGAGTTATTTGAAAGGTTCAAAGAATTCAAAAGTGAAACAAATTGGCAAAGTATTAGGATTCTTTGATTGGATCAAGGAAGGAATACTTGTGCAATAAGTTTCTAGATCATCTCAAATGGTTTTCTCATAATGGACGCCTCTCGATACATAATAATTGATTGATGTATCTGAAAGGAAAAATCGTACCTATTTGAACATGGTATGGTCCATAATTATTTTACCGACATTCCAGTATCCTTCTGGGATAATGTCCTAGAAATGGCTGCATATCTACGAAAATGGTAACCTCAAAATCCGGCCCCAAGACTCCATAAAAGTTATGGACAGGGAGGATTCCTAATCTTAAGTATGTTAAGATAAAGGGTTGTCCAACTTATGTGAAAAGGTTTCAAAGGATAAGCTTGGGACAAGATTTGACATGTCTGATTTACGGGACATCCTAAAGTAAGTTTAGGGTATATGTTCTATAATTCTACTTAGCAAAAGGTGTTTGTTACGAAACACGGCGCCTTCTAAAGATAAAGGTGTTTATCATTAAAAGGGGCTAGTGGGAGGATAATAGATCTTGAAGAGTTCAAGAACCACAAAACACTATAAGTCAAATAAGAGGAACCTATAGATAGACCTATTGTATTCACAAACCGAATTGTAAAATCGAATAAGCACCGAAGATACCTAGGAGGTATGGATTCATCATTGATGATGATGATGAGGTACACATCATAGAAGATGATGATCCGATTACATACGATGAGGTAAGAGTTCTAGTGTGTACAAAAGGGAAAGTGGGGAGCGTATTTGTGACATTCCTAATATTATATGTTGATATACTACGGATAAGGAATGACATACTAATGCTACAATCAAGAATGATAAAGTTGTCTAAACATTCCTCCATGAATGGTTTGGGAAGAGTATCTTAATTGGGGATAAAATCTATATAGATAGATACAACAGGATGCTCGACTTAACCCAAGGAACGATATATACATTTGATGCTAAAGTCGTTTAGCATGGCAAACTCAAGAGATGTCTCATGTCGATGAGCTATGGAGTGTATCTCTTAATAGTCCCCACAGACTCTCACGAAAAGAGAGGTCGCATGAGTGACAATCATGCATGCAATGAAATGTACGAGACCGATGTTGATCGGTCATATTATGGAGAAGTTCACTATGAGTCGTTGAAAATATCTTAAAGTGCTTAACCGACACTAAGGATGTGATCATATTCATGGTGGGTCTTAATTAAAACTAGAGGGCTTAACAGACTCAAGTTTTTCAGACAGACCAAGACGACAGAAAAATCCACTTTAAGGTAAAGGTTACCTTGAGCAGTGGTGCGTTGAATTGGAAAGGTTCCAAACAATGAAAGAGTTCTTTGGTTTAGTGATAAAGACAAAGTATATAGCTATATAAATGAAGTCGCAAGTTGATTGTTTGGATTAAAAGTTCATTACTGAGAACTAGGAATAGTTCCTAAGTCTCATCTTGGATCTAAACATGTGTTGTGGCACTTTCATTTGATTATTAGAATCATTGAAAGATGGGAAATCACTATAGAGATAGTGGACTCTCATGAACAACATTACATATCCATTAACTAAAGCTTATCCAATGGCGGGATAATCGTCACTTAGAGAAGAAGAGTATGAGATACCATGACGATTGGCTTTAGTGCAAGTGGGAGATTGAAAGTAGTATGCACGCAAGCCAATCATGTTTGATGATAAAGCATATACTTTGTAATAATCTTATTCATTTATTAATAAAAAGTATTAATTTTTTAAAGGCTTTTAATTATCTACATGATCTTTGTTTTATAATATGTGATAAACCCATAGTTTTAAGCAATGCTTTTAGAATAATGATGATGATCATTCTAATGAGATCTAAATTCTTAGAAAGCTTAAAACTAAAATAGTTCCCAATCATTGGATTACTAAATTGGGGATTAGTGAATCAGGATAGAATGGTACATACGTTGCTTGCTCATTGGATGAGGATGATTGATCTCATGATCATTTGTGTGGAGACACTAAAGCAAGTATGTAGGAGCTTATTAGAGAATAAGTTCCTTTGAGCATTGGCTCGCTAAGGAATACCTAATGGAGTTTTTCTTGCTGTTAATAGGAATTCCTGTAGTGATAGTAGTACAAGTGATCCTTGGACTTGAGATCATCATAGTATCTTGTGTATGATGAGTTATACTTTGACTTATTCCTTAAGACCCTTAGGGTATATCAAAGGGTATGCTTGGGTATAATAAGTTGTACATGGAGATAATGTATGATCAATAAAGAATCTACCACTTCTATTAAAAGAAGAGAAATGTCCTATGTGATTTGATAAATGACAACCCCAAAGTAGTCCTTGGTTAAATGAGAATGAAATTAGAAAGGAGTTTCTAATTTGCCTTATTTAGTGTTGTGCATTTAAGAGTCGAAATACATATAATTAAATAAAATAAGACTTTGATGAATTCCATGTCTTATATTTAATTGGGACATTGTATGGTGGAAGGATTGAATTGTACGGTAACTATTTACTCAAAGGTTCTTTTATGATTAATGTTGAAATCTATATTATCCGGAAAGTCGTTGATCATTAGGAGGCTTATCCTATTGTAGAATAAATATTATTTATTTAAATAAATTAATTGTTTAATTTATTTATTTAAATAAGATTAGAATTGTTCTAATTGATTTATTCACAATAGGTTTAATATGGAGAACCTAAAGGGTCACACCATAAAAGGAAGAATAATTATTTAAGAAGTTAATGGCATAATCGTAATAATATGTTATGTATATTTAATTTAATCTATGGTGATAGAATAAATTAAATAGCTTAATATTTATTATTTAATATTTTAGAAATATTAAATATAAATTAATAAGAGGACTCTTATTAATATTATTACAATTATTATTATTATTTTAATTTCTAAAAGAGTTTAGAAATTAATTTAGTATAAGTACTCTCATTTATTCCTAATAGGATTAGGAGGGAAAATTAGTTAAAGGAGTTTAATTAATTATCCCTAATAAGATTAGGGAGCCCATTTAATTAAAAGAGTTTAATTAAATAATACCTTATTATAATAGGGTTACTTGATATCTTTATAAGAGGAGTATTATATCAGATATCGAGACTACATGATAATTCCAATGGTTGGAGAGTACGCTCCTTTTCTATAGATATAGAAAAACTAGGGTTTAGCCAACCACCCATCTTCTTGAATCCTTCTTCTTCCTTGGTGGATCACCTCTAGAGGCCAAACACTTGGGTGGCTAACGTTGATCAAAGGAAGGAACCAAACCCGGTGGATTCAAGTTAAACGCGAAAAGGATTTGAGGTGAACTTGTACCTGAGGAAGCTCGGATCTTCAAGGGTATGTTTCTTATTCATCTTTTTCGTTTAATTATTAATTGTGCATAAAGGGTGATCCGGGTATATGGTTTGTAAAAATTTTAAACTCTGATTTTTACACGTTTTCGCTTATTTTTGCAATTTGATTGCGTTCATGAATATTACAAACCTAACACAATCAATAGACATCTTGAATCAAATATTCATCTTTGCACTACAGGCCAAAGATATTCATTTGTATCACCAGTTGGTCATGTTCATCTCAACACTGCTCATCTTGCACTACTGGCCAAAGATATTCATTAGGTAATCATTCATCTTTTTTACTGAGCCAAAGATATTTAGTAATATCATCATTTAAGACGGAGGATGATGAAAAATATTTTAAAGAAAATGAATCCAGTGAGACAGAAGGACAAATATTAGGGATTCGTATCACAGTTTATCCAAGATCAATAATACTCCATAATAACCAATTTTGAAGCATAATTCAAAAATAAAGATCAAAACATGGATACAATCAAAGATAGTAACCATAATAGAAATCTTGGACAAAATGAAAAAAAATTCATTTTAAATGGTGAATAGGTCAGATTCGTGAATAGTGCCAGTATCGTGAATAGTAACCCCGACACAAAAAGTTCCAAATTTGATAAAAAGTTCAGACCAATATTTTGGTATAATGATATTGAAGAAAATAATATCATTTAGGAAGAAAACAACATCCCTTACCTCAAAATAACCGTACTTTTGACTGAATTTCGGATATAGTGCTGACAGAAACTTTCACTAAATAGGAACTCTCAAAGTATCAAAATACTCACAAAAATACGCTCAATAATCTAGAGAGAAAGAAAACTTATTTCTGGTGTGATTTTCAATTCTAACCTAAGTGTCTATTTATAGGAAAATGCTAGAACGCCATAGGAGACTAAAATAATAAAATATATTATTTCTTTCTTATTATTCCTACGCATGCCATCCGTGAATCCACCAACTCTGAAAATTTTCAGCAGCCCATGAGTATTCAACACCAACCAAAAAGTGGGTCTCACCCATAATTTAATAAAAATTATTTTATTTTTTAAAACTTCAACAATTCATATAAAATAGCCCTTTTTATCAGAAAAATTTGAAACTCGTTTGTTTCCATATGAAATTTAATTCTCTACAACTTTGTAGAAGAAAGTTTTTCCAAATTCCAATCAGAAAATACCCGAAATCCACAAACGGATGATTTTTAATACTTCCAATCCGACAAAATACTGATAAAACACCTTAGCATTAATTCCTCCATTTTTATCCACATAAAATAAATATATCCATCATTTATATCCACATAAAATAAATATTTTATTATCATATAAATCAATAATTAATTATTCATAAATAATATTACAGAATCACAATTATGACAACCAGGCAGTTCCAGGAAAGAGGGGGCTTTCCAATAAGGATTTCTCCTTACTGGCGCCCAATTAGGTGACCAAACCTCTCCTTGATAGAACTTTCTAGACATTGTCAATAATGCTATCTAATAATATTATTCCAAATAATATGAATTATTGATCTGATAATGGAGATGATGTGTAGTGACAATTATTGAGCAACAATAATATAAAATATCAATGCAGCAATTATTGAATCAATAAAAATAAAATATTGACCAGTAGTTACTGTAATAATTATTGAGTAGTGCCTTCTTACGTAAGAATCAATAATTCAACAATACATGCAATCACGGTGTAGCTCTTATGCAACCAAGCGTACATCGTATTTTAACCACCGGGTATTCCAACAAAGTGTTAACAGTAACAACTTAACAACTACGCCGTTATTCAATTTTGTCGTTTTCTTCATCTGACCGTTATCCGTTATGGGGCCCACAAATGGTTGCGCTGTCGTACGAATATTCCTCGGCAGAAAGAATATTCCACGACCAAACGAATATTCCCCAACAAATGAATATTTTATAACCACTTGCTTATTTTGAAAATTTTGCACATTTCACCCATAACCAAAGTATTATATCAAATTAATACCTTATTATTCACAATAATAATTAGAGGAAATTTGATTTTATTCATTAATAAGTTGGGGTCTTACAGTTCGCCTCACCCAATTTGATTCACCAAATATAACTACTAAATGATGACCAGCGTTCTATTCCTTTGTTACTCCTGCTCGACCCAGCTACACTCTTATTACCTGAAAGGAATTGTGAAACAGAAGGGTGAGCACAACTAGCCCAGTAAAGAATATCATGACTAAAGATAATTAAATTATCAATAGCCTTCATCAGTAATAAATCAGATATTTAGAACATATGGTATATGATAAAACTTTTCAACCATAGTTGCAGCAGAACGAGCAATCTATTAGAAGAGTCAAATAGACCATAAAGTCTACTATCTTCTCCACATTAAAAGTCCACCAACAATGTTTTATCCCTGTAACATCACTCAATAGTTCCTTTTCATAATTATAGGAATAACTCATAATCATAATTGTGATTCTAAATTCCTCTTCGCACTCAGGACGAAGATAATTTTCATCACATGTCTTTACCTGAAACATCAAAGATCATGGTTATACCAAATCACAGTTCCTATTTATAATCAAACTAACAATTTCATCTTTGCACTACGTCCCAAAGATATTCATCAACAGACCATCTTTGCACTACAGGCCAAAGATATTCAACAACAGGTCATCTTTGCACTACGGGCCAAAGATTTTCATCAACAATTCATCTTTGCACTACAGGCCAAAGATATTTCTCAACAGTTCATATTTGCACTACAGGCAAATATATTCATCAACAGTTCATATTTGCACTATAAGCCAAATATATTAATATCTCAAAGAAATATATAATCATTTCAGAATTTATATAAAAATTAATTATAACCATGTTGATCATTTCACCTTTGCACTTAAGCTAAATATATTCAATTATAAATTCAATGGTCATGATCATACCAGTCAACAATTCAACTTTGCACTACTGGCCAAAGAGAACCCATAGTCATGATCATACCAATAATCTACCCATCTTTACACTCAAGTCAAAGAGAAATTAATATCATCATTAGGGTTATAAAAATGTTATATATGATAATAAAAATAATATAATCAACATATAGATTTAATCTCAAGAGTAATATTCATAACTCAACTGTAATTTGGTTAGAAAAAGAAACTAATTTTGTCATGAATAGTAACTCGTGAATAGTAACTGTGACGCCCCCAAAATAGGTATACAACACCCATTCTGAGTCGCCAAATACATGGTACAGAAAGCAAACTACAACTTCAATAATACAATTGTCGTGCAAAATACGACAACACATCTTTTGTGAGTTTAAATACAAATATTGTCTTCTAGACAATATCCACACTCAAATAAGTCCTCGTTATAATTATTCAAACACTATTTTACGTAACTAGTGAGGACTTGCTAAAATATCTTTCTAGAACCATCACTCCGCACTCCCGACTAGTTCCTCGCTATGTTCTCACCTCCACGAAAAAAATGGAACAAAAGGAAAAGGGTGAGCTCAACTAGCCCTAATAAAGAATATTATGACTAAGATAATATACAACAAATTATCGTTAGTCTTCAACAGGGAAAAATTTGATAAAATATAATATCCAACAAGTTTTAGATCAACAACTGCAGCGAAAACAGCAATCCATTAAAAGTGTCAAGTAGAGAATGAGTTCTACTATCTTCTAAGATTTAAAAGTCCATCATCAATATTTTATCCCCTGTAACAACAATCAATATACATCTTTAATCAAATATTCATCTTTGCACTACTGTGCCAAAGATATTCATTTATATCACCAGATTAGTCATATTCATCTCAACAATTGTTCATCTTTTGCACTACGGCCAAAGATATTCATCAGTTAATCATTTATCCTTGCACTACAAGCCGAAGATATTTAGTAATATCATCATTTAGGACTGAGGATGATGAAAAATATTTTAAAGAAAATGAATCCAGTGAAACGGAAGGACAAATAGTAGGGATTCGTATAACAGTTTATCCAAGATCAATAATACTTCATAAATACCCATTTTTGTAGCAGAATTCAAAAATAAAGATCAAAACATGGATACAATCAAAGATAGTAACCATAATAGACATCTTGGACAAAAAGAAGAAAATTTTATTTTTCGGTGAATAGTGCCGTATTCGTGAATAGTGCCGTATACGTGAATAGTGCCGTATACGTGAATAGTAACCCCGACACAAAAAGTTCCAAATTTGATAAAAATTCAGATCAATACTTCGGCATAATGATATTGAAGAAATAATATCATATATGAAGAAAATAACATCCCTTACCTCAAAATATCAGTACTTCTGATCGGAATATCAATATAAGGCTGAAGGAAACTTGCACTGATGAATAGAAACTCACAAAGTATCTAAATACTCACAAAATACACTCAATAATCTAGAGAGAGAAAGAGAGAAAACTTGTTTACGGTGTGATTTTAATTCTAACTTAGCCCTCTATTTATAGGAAAATGTTAGCAGACTTGACCAAACACGATGGCTTTACTCGCTACTATTCCCACCCACCACATTTGAAATAAATTCAGCACATTTCTTCACCAACCATAAGTGGGGCCCACTCAATTCTTGAATTTTCCACCAAAATCATTTATAAACCTAATTTCTGAATCAGTCACCTCTTAAAATTCATAACAAATCATACGTTCATTTTTAACGGTTCAAAATTTGTGGACATATACTCAACTTATATATGTATAATATATCCATAAATTACAACGATCCAACGGTCGGATTAAAAATTATAACTCACACAATATATTTCAAAAACACTGGTTTAAATTTTAATACCTTCATTCCGACAAAAATACTGATAAAACACCTCAACATTAACTTCTTCATTTTTAACCACAATAAATATATCCAACATTTATATCCACATAAAATAAATATTTCCTTATCATATGAATCAATAATTAATTATTCACAAATAATATTACGTAATCACATTTATGACAACAAAGCCGTTCTCAGAAAGAGGGGCTTTCAATAAGAATTTCTCCTTATCGCACGCAATTAAGTGACCAAACCTCTCCTCGACAGAACTTTCTAGACATTGCCAATAATGCTATCTAATAATATTATTCAAATAATATGAATTATTGATCCGATAATGGGAAATACTTGTGCAAATGACAATTATTGAAACAACAATAATATAAAATATCAACGCAACAATTATTGAATCAATAAAATAAAATATTGAACAAGAATTCATCTGTAATAATTATTGAGTAGTGCCTTCACTACGTAAGGATCAATAATTCATCAATATTGTGCATCCACGCCAGACATCGTATTTTAACCACGGGTATTCCAACAGTGTTTATTCAGAATAACTACGCCGTTATTTATAAAAACTTAAACTTGTCATTTTCTTAATCAAGCGGTTATTCATTATGGGGCCAACAAATGATCGCTACCGTCGCATTTAATATTCCTCAAACAACAAGAATATTCTACGACTAAACGAATATTCTCCGACAACAATGATTATTTTATAACCACTTGCATATTTTGCAAAATTTGCACATTTCACCCATAACCAGAGAATTATATCAAATTAATACCTTATAATTCACAAATATAATTAGAGGAAATTCGATTTTATTTATAATAAGTTGGGATCTTACAGTAACCTGTGAATAGTAACTTCGTGAATAGTAACTCATGAATAGTAAGTCGTGAATAATAACTCATGAATAGTAAACCCGACACAAAAAGGTAGAAATTCCACAATAAAATCCATACCAATATTTCGGTATAATGATATTGAAATAACATTTCTTAAACTTATAAATAATTTATTTTAATTGTTTACACTTTACTAAATAATGCATTTAATCATCCTAAAATTCCAAACTCATAAGATTTCATTACCAATAACCCAAACCCTCATAAAAAATTTGCATATACCTCATATAGGATTCTCAAGCCATAAAATCCTATTTTCCAATTTTCTTACTTCACATAACATATTTAATTCATTTACTCATAACTAGTCCATTTTCATGAAAAATACCAAATCTGTACAAACAAATTTTCTTTTCTGAGATTTAGTAGAATATAGTCCCATATTGAACATATATTTTTCTCAGAATTTTTAAAAATCATTTACTATTTTTCATATGGCCAAAACAGCTGAATATTTAGATATTTATCAAAAATTTTACTTTTATCCAAAAATTTTGAAATTTATAGAGTATACTTCTATCATATACATGTACTCCCAATAAAAATTTCACCAATTTTGGAGTTAACCACAAGGAGTTATAAGGGTTTACTTTTAAAATAGTCTTTTCTCATAAAATTCATAACTCATAATCTATACATCCAAAAATCGCCATTTTTTGGACACAATCTAGAAAACTCATCAAATTATCATTTCAAATTTTTTTCAGAATTTTTGAAGGTCTGAAAAGTTACGAAATATGAAAAACATAACAACCCTTAAAATTCCTTACAATCCCTTACCTCAAAAGTTAAAGATTTCCGACTTGAATATCGGATATAATATTTGAATCTAACTCATACCAGAAGACCTCAAATTTTTTAAATAAAAGGAATTTCCTTTATTTATTATTTTGAAATAGTAAGGGTTGATTTGATTATTGTGGATAGTTAAGGGTTAAATACGCAAATATTTCAAAATAAGCAAGTGGTTATAAAATATTCATTTTTATTTGGGAATATTCGTTTGGTCGTGGAATATTAGATCTTTGTTGGGGAATATTAAATGCACGACGGTACACAGCCAATGTGTGTGGGCCCCATAACTGGAAAGCGATTGGATGAGGAAAACGACAAATATAAGTTGTTTAAAAATAATAGCGTAATTATTACAGATTATTATCGTTGGAATACCGGTGGTTAAAAATCTGAATGTCTGGCGTGGTTGCACAAAAGAGCAAGCGCAGATTGTATTGCAAGATTGTTGAATTATTGATCCTTACGTAAGAAGGCACTACTCAATAATTTTCACATGAGTTACTCGCTCAATATTTTATTTTATTGATTCAATAATTGTTGCGTTGATATTTTATATTATTATTGTTTCAATAATTGTCACCGCACAAAGATTTCCCATTATCGGATCAATAATTCATATTATTTGAATAATATTATTAGATAACATTATTGGCAATGTCTAGAAAGTTACATCTAAGGAGAGGTTTGGTCACCTAATTCTTGCGGCGCCAAGAAGGAGAGATCCTTATTGGGAAGCCCCTCTTTCCTGAGAAATTGACTGGTTGTCATAAATATGATTTACGTAATATTATTTGTGAATAATTAATTATTGATTCATATGATAAGGAAATATTTATTTTATATGAATATAAATGATGGATTTATTTATGTGGTTATTAATGAAGGAATTAATTGAGATGTTTTATTTTTGTTGATTGGAGGTATTAAAAGATCAAATCGGTGTTATTACTGACTTTATTGTGTGAGTTATAATATTTAATCAAACAGTTGGATCGTTGTAATTTTTGGATATGTTATACATATATAAGTTGAGTATATGTCTACAAATTTTGAACCGTTAAAATGAAAGAATGATTTGTTATAAATTTTAAGAGGTGTCTCGATTCGGAAAGTAGGGTTATAATTGATTTTGGTGGAAAATTCTAGAATTGAGTGGGCCCCACTTGTGGTTGGTGAAAAAAATGTGCTGAATTTTATTTCAAATGTGGTGGGTGGCAATAGTAATGGTAAAGCCATCGTGTAGCAAAGTCAAGTCTGCCTTTGCTGGCTAACATTTTCCTATAAATAGAGGGCTAAGTTAGAATTGAAAATCACACCGTAAACAAAGTTTTTCTCTTTCTCTCTATATTATTGAGCGTATTTTGTGAGTATTTAGATACTTTGAGAGTTCTTTATTCGTAACAAGTTTCATTCAAAGATCACTTCCACCTTTCCTTCCAAGAAATCGATTCTTTGAGGTAAGGATGTTATTTTCTTCTCAAATGATATTATTTCTTCAATATCATTATCTTTGAAATATTGGTTGGAACTTTTTATCAAATTTGGAACTTTTTCATGTCTGGGTTACTATTCATGAGTTACTATTCACGAGTTACTATTAATGAGTTACTATTCACGAGTTACTATTCACAAGTACTATTCATGAAGCGTGAAAATGTTTTTTGTGGAATTTCTATCTTTTGGTGTTGAGTTACTTATTCACGATACTCACAAGACTATTCACGATACTGAGACTATTCACCTAAAAATAAAATTTCTTCTTTTCGTCAAAATATCTATTACGGATACTAGCTTTGATTGTATCCATGTTTTGATCATTCTTGAATTTTACACCACTATGATTATTTTTGAGGTATTGTTGGACATGGATAAAACAAAGTACTTAATCCTTAATCCTTAATCCTTGTCATTTTGTTTCACTTTGGATTCGTTCTTTAAAAATATTTTCATCATCCTCGGTCTTAAATGATGATATTATTGAATATCTTTGGCTTTCAGTGCAAAAGATGAATGATTTGAAGAATATCTTTGGCCTGTAGTGCAAAGATGAACATGTGTTTAAATGAACATGAATGATCGATGAATATCTTTGGCCTTTAGTGCAAAGATGAGCAGTGTTGAGATGAACATGACCGATTGATGAATATCTTTGGCTCAGAAGTGCAAAGATGAATATTTGATTTGAGATTAATATTGATTGATGTTACTGGGGATAAAATATTGATGATGGACCGTTAAATTCATAGATTATAGTAGATTTCATTCTCTACGTAACTCTTCTATGAATTATTATTTATTCATGCGAATATTGATCCGAAACTTGTTGTTTATTGTATTCTATCGATTTTTCCCTGTTGGAGACTAACGATAATTTGTTGTATATTATCTTAGTCATAGTATTCTTCTTCTTGGGCTAGTTGAGCTCACCCTTTTCCTTGTTGTTCCATTTTTCTTCTCGGAGGCGAGAATGTAGCAGTACTAGTCGGGGTATGGAATGAAGGTTTTAGAAAGGATTGTTTAGTAGTCCTCATCATTTTGTAAAATAATGTATCAATAAATGTGATGGGGATTTATTTGAGTATAGATATTGTCTAGAAGATAATATTTGTATTTAAACTCACAGCTTTCTTGTTGTAATAATAAAGTTGTAGTTGTTTACGTACTATGTATTTGGCGACTCATAATGGGTGTGGTGTATACCTATTTTGGGGCGCCACGGTTGGTATCGAGCTTAGGGATATGATCTCTGGCGGAGATCGGGGAATAGAACTAGGAGGGAGAGATGAGTAAATCCTTCGCTAGTGTGTCCTACCTAAGCTTATTTGTTAGTTGGTCAATTATATAGGGATATTATGTGATATATTGATTTCCTTAATTAACCCTTGTTTTATAGCGATGATTTGAGAATGTCAATTGAGAATATTAATGATGGAGTAAATGAGACCGTGGAGATGCCTATACTTACCAACGAGGAGAACGTGCAACAGTGGCCGGGCAATGTTCCTCCTGTGAACAACACCCACCTGAGCGAGATGATGAATGAGGGGATGTTTAGAAGTTTTTGCAGTTCATGCAAAATCGAGACGAGGAGACTCGTGTTCAAAATACTGAGGGAAATGATAGCAATTCACGGGTGGTCACACCCAGCGATTCAAAGAGTTGGGACCACGAATTTAAGGGAAAACGAGATCCGATCATGGCGGAAACATGGGTCAAGCAAATTACCAAGATATTCGATGTCTTGGGATGTACGGAGGAACGAAGGTTCCATTCGCCACCTTTATGTAAAAGTGGCGAGGCGATTCATTGGTGGGAATCGTGAAGCGTACCCATCCATTGCACTTCAAAGATGTCATGGGAGACGTTTCAGAAACAGTTCAATGACAAGTACTTTCCTGAAAGTATTCGTCATATGAAGGAAGTGGAGTTTATTAGACTGGAGCAGAATAACATGACGGTGTCCCAGTACGAGGCGAAGTTCGCGGAGTTATCCAGGTTTGCACCTCATTTGGTGGAGAATGAGGAACGTATGACGCGGATGTTTCTTAGAGGCTTGAAACCCGGCATACGTCAGTATCTCATTTCTCATAAATTTTCTCTCTATTCAGATGTTGTCAACAGGGCTCAGTTGTTAGAGCGAGATAACGAGTACGTTCAACCGAGGGACCATAACCGAGGATCATATCAAGATAGCGGTCATCGTAATAACGATAACCGGGCGGAGAAAGAAGAATACGGACAAAGGCGGTTACCACTCGGTGGTAATCGTGGCCATGAAAATAGAAGAAGCGAGTCGGGAGGAGATTTTAAAAGAGGAGATTCAACAACGACCATGTGAAGGCGTCGGCGCTTGAGAGTAACTAGTTCCAAGGAGGAGAAAGACCATAGGTCGTATGTTACAAATGCGAAAGAGGACATATCACCAAAGCGCCCACAACAGTTTAAGGTATGCTATAATTGTGGAAAAGAAGGGCATATCGCTTTCGAGATTAGACGTTAGCGAAACCCGATCCAGCGGGAATGGTGACTCAAAAGGATGTCGAGAAAAGTCAAAGTCAACGATTCACGGAAGAGTGTTTGTCGTGGACCGGTCAAAATATGAGGAACACTTAACGAAGTTAGCACGGGTTAGTTAATTATAAATTCTTTGAAGTATATACCTTACTAGATATTGGTTCTACCCATTCTTTTATCTCTCTTACTTGCGCTCAATGTTTGAACTTGACTACGGAGAAATTAAACTTTGACTTATCTGTGGAGACTCCATTAGGAGAAACTTTCATTACATCCGTTGTTTAAAAATCTTGCTTGATTTGGGTTGGCACTATCACATTACCGTTAACCTTATTTCTATAGAGATATTTGCTTTTGATGTGATTTTAAGGTTAACTACTCATCATGCCGAAATTGATTACTTTTCGTAAGGTTGTTAGTTTTCATATTCCTAACTAACCTGTTATTCGAATTCAAGCAACCAAACCATTGAAGTCAAACTCTTTCATATTAAGCCATAAAGCCATTCGTTTATTAAAAAACGCATGTCAAGCTTTCTTAGCCATGTCATGGACTTGAACAAAAATAAGTCAGATTTGAATGATATTTCTGTTGTTAGTAAATTTCCTGACGTGTTTCCTGAAGAATTTCTTGGCTTACTCCCAAAGCCTGATATTAAATTTTATATCGAATTTGAACCCGGTACAAAACTCATTTTTAAAATCTCATATCGAATGGCTCCTATTGAACTTCAGGAGTTAAAAATTCAACTATAGAATTTGGTACCTGAGCCTTTATCTGGTGACTTCCTTTGTGGAATTCACCTAAGCCAGACTCTCTGTAAGGGACGTCATATTCGTGCGATAGTAAAGCGATAGGTGTCATTGTGACGTCTTATCCAAGATTGGGATATGAGTCACGATTGAGAGCAACCTAAGTCGAGAATCGAAATACGTAGCTTTCAGGCTTAGTTGGTTATTATCGGAGATTCGTTGAAGGATATTCTCGAATCGCTATTCCATTAACGGTGACTCGTAGAGATACAAAATTCGAATGGAGCAAGGAATGTGGGAAGAGCTTCAAGAACTCAAGAGGAGACTCATTTCAAAGACATGTTCGACCATGCCATCCTCGAAAAGCGAGCGTGGTAGGTACGCGTTGAATAGAAGATCATATGCGGGAGAAAAGTGCGATGATGTCAAGTTTACTTATAGAGCCAACTTTAATAGAAAAAGTTAAGGTTGCTCAAGCCACCCAGGCCGGAAATGATGCATATGAAGAAGAAAGTACAAGAAGGAGCTATTGCAGGCGAGAATTGATGAAGAAGGAATACTTGAGTCCACTCTAGACTTTGTGTTCCTAACGACTATGATTTGAAGAACAAGATTATGATGGAGGCACACAATACACCATTTGCAATCCATCCTGGAAGTACTAAAATGTATCGTGATCTTCGACATACATTTTGGTGGAACAATATGAAGAGAGAGATTGCAAAGTTTATCTCAATGTGTTTAACTTGTCAGCGTGTAAAGGCGAGCATCTAGTACCTAAGGGTCCGTTGCAACCACTTGAGATTAGGAATGGAAGTGGGAACACATTACCATGGATTTAGATTCACGGGTCTTCCCTACGGTTTCTCAAGACATCAATGCTATTTGGGTTATTGTTGATAGATTAACCAAATCTGCTCATTTCTTGCCGATACGGGAGACTTATTCCTTTGAACGTCTTGCTAGTATGTACGTAAATGAGATCGTGAGGTTGCATGGCATACTGTATCCATAGTTTTGGATCGTGACCCAAGATTCACTTTAAGATTTTGGGTTAGCTTGCAAAAAGCTATGGGCACGAATTTGCGATTTAGTTCGACATACCATCCCCAAGCAGACGAGACAATCGAGAGGACTATTCAAACTCTTGAAGATATATTAAGACTCGTGTCCTAGACTTCAAGGGTAGTTGGGATAAGTATTTACCATTGGTGGAATTCTCCTACAACAACGAGTTATCGAGGCAAGTATAGGTGTAGCTCCATTTGAAGCATTATATGGGACGAAAATGTCGTTCTCCAATATGTTGGGATGAGGTGGGTGGGTGAAGCAACATTGTTGGGACCCGAGTTAAATGCGTATGACTACCGAAAAGATCCAAATGATTCGACAACGTATACAAACGGCACAAGATCGACAAAAGAGTTATGCGGATCTTCATCGAAAGGACGTGGAATTTAGTGTAGGGGATCATGTATTATTACGAGTTGCTCCATGGAAGGGAGTTACAAGATTTGGGAAGAGAGGAGAGCTCAATCCACGATTTATTGGTCCATTTCAAATTCTTGACCGAGTAGGAAATGTAGCCTATAGACTTGCGTTACCTCCAAGTATGTCTCGTGTTCACAATGTGTTTCACATATCTGTACTTCGTAAATATGTGAAAGAACCGAATCACGTTATAGAATTAGAACCGGACGAGATAGCCGAAGACCTAACGTATGAGGAGGTACCTGTCAAGATTTTGGATAGGAAGGAGCATGTCCTACGCGCAAAGGTCATACCACAAGTTAAAAGTTTTGTGGAGGAATCATGCTATAGAGGAAATGACAGGAATTGGAAAGCGGAAATAAAAGCGAGGTATCCTCATCTTTTCAAACACCAGTCGTCGTCGTCAATTTCGAGGACGAAATTTCATAAGGAGGGAGGTTGTAAGACCCGAAATTTTTTAAATAAAAGGAATTTCCTTTATTTATTATTTTGAAATAGTAAGGGTTGATTTGATTATTGTGGATAGTTAAGGGTTAAATACGCAAATATTTCAAAATAAGCAAGTGGTTATAAAATATTCATTTTTGTTTGGGAATATTCGTTTTGGTCGTGGAATATTAATGCATCTTTGTCGGGGAATATTAAATGACGGCCAGTATGACCATGTGTGGGCCCCATAACTGAAAAGCGATTGGATGAGGAAAACGACAAATATAAGTTGTTTAAAAATAACGGCGTAATTGTTACCGTTAATATTTGTTGGAATACCCGTTGGTTAAAATATCTGATGTCTGGCGTGGTTGCACAAAGAGTACACGGTATTGCCTGAGATTGTTGAATTATTGATCCTTACGTAAGAAGGCACTACTCAATAATTTTCACGTGAATTCTTATTCAATATTTTATTTTATGGATTCAATAATTGTTGCGTTGATATTTTATATTATTATTGTTTCAATAATTGTCTTTTGATGATATTTCCCATTATCGGATCAATAATTCATATTATTTGAATAATATTATTAGATAACATTATTGGCAATGTCTAGAAAGTTACATCTAAGGAGAGGTTTGGTCACCTAATTGCGCCCGATGAGAGAGATCCTTATTGAAAAGCCCCTCTTTCTTCGGGGAACGACTGGTTGTCATAAATGTGATTACGTAATATTATTTGTGAATAATTAATTATTGATTCATATGATAAGGAAATATTTATTTTATATGAACATAAATGATGGATTTATTTATGTGGTTATTAATGAAGGAATTAATCTTTGAGATGTTTTATTTTGTCGGATTGGAGGTATTAAAAGATCAAATCGGTGTTATTACTGACTTTATTGTGTGAGTTATAATATTTAATCCAAATAGTTGGATCGTTGTAATTTTTGGATATGTTATACATATATAAGTTGAGTATATGTCTACAAATTTTGAACCGTTAAAAATGAAAGAATGATTTGTTATAAATTTTAAGAGGTGTCGATTAGGAAAGTAGGGTTATAATTGATTTTGGTGGAAAATTCTAGAATTGAGTGGGCCCCACTTGTGGTTGGTGAAAAAAACTGTCTTTGAATTTTATTTCAAATGTGGTGGGTGGCAATAGTAGCGAGGTAAAGCCATCGGTGTAGCGGTGGTCAAGTCCGCCTTGGCGGGCTAACATTTTCCTATAAATAGAGGGCTAAGTTAGAATTGAAAATCACACGAAACAAAGTTTTCTCTCTTTCTCTCTATATTATTGAGCGTATTTTGTGAGTATTTAGATACTTTGAGAGTTCTTTGTTAGAACAAGTTTCATTCAAAGATCACTTGAGACCTTTCCTTAGAAATCTTGATTCTTTGAGGTAAGGGATGTTATTTTCTTCTCAAATGATATTATTTCTTCAATATCATTATCTTTGAAATATTGGTTGGAACTTTTATCAAATTTGGAACTTTTTCATGTCGGGGTTACTATTCATGAGTTACTATTCACGAGTTACTATTAATGAGTTACTATTCACGAGTTACTATTCACAAGTACTATTCATGAAGCGTGAAAATGTTTTTGTGGAATTTCTATCTTTTGGTGTTTGAGTTCTTATTCACGATATCACGGACTATTCACGATATCTGACACTATTCAATAGAAAAATAAAATTTCTTCTTTTTCGTCCAAAATATCTATTACGGATACTAGCTTTGATTGTATCCATGTTTTGATCATTCTTGAATTTTACACCACTATGATTATTTTTGAGGTATTGTTGGACATGGATAAAACAAAGTACGAATCCTTAATCCTTAATCCTTGTCATTTTGTTTCCTTTGGATTCGTTCTTTAAAAATATTTTCATCATCCTCGGTCTTAAATGATGATATTATTGAATATCTTTGGCTTTGTAGTGCAAAGATGAATGATTTGAAGAAGAATATCTTTTTTTGTAGTGCAAAAGATGAACATGTGTTTAAATGAACATGACCGAGTGATGAATATCTTTGGCCTTTAGTGCAAAGATGAGCAGTGTTGAGATGAACATGACCGATTGATGAATATCTTTGGCTGTAGTGCAAAGATGAATATTTGATTTGAGATGAATATTGATTGATGTTACGAGGATAAAATATTGATGATGGATCATTAAATTTATAGATTATAGTAGATTTCATTCTCTACGTAACTCTTCTATGAATTATTATTTCATTTGCGAATATTGATCGAAACTTGTTGTTTATTGTATTCTATCAGATTTTTCCCTATTGGAGACTAACGATAATTTGTTGTATATTATCTTAGTCATAGTATTCTTCTTGGGCTAGTTGAGCTCACCCTTTTCCTTGTTGTTCCATTTTTCTTCTCGGGAGGCGAGAATGTAGCGAGTACTTAGCTCTGGGGTATGGAATGAAGGTTTTAGAAAGGATTGTTTAGTAGTCCTCACCATTTTGTAAAATAATGTATCAATAAATGTGATGGGGATTTATTTGAGTATAGATATTGTCTAGAAGATAATATTTGTATTTAAACTCACAATTTTACTGTTGTAATAATAAAGTTGTAGTTGTTTCTGTACCATGTATTTGGCGACTCAGAATGGGTGTGGTGTATACCTATTTTGGGGGCGTCACATGTGCCGTATAGCAACACTCAAGATATCTAAATACTCATAAAAATATGTTTGATAATATATAGAGAGAAAACTTAAGTTTCTGGTGTGATTTTCAATTCTAACATAAGCATCTATTTATAGGAAAATGCTAGAACGCCAAAGGAGACTAAATTTAATAAAATAATATTATATTATTTTCTTCTCTTCTACGCAGCCAAGCTAGACCAAAATCTCAGCCACCACAGTGGGGCCCACCCAAAATCAGCACATGTTTTCTCAACAACCAAAAGTGGGTTCCACCCAATTTTAATAAAAATTATTTAATTTTCTAAAACTTCAATAATTCATAGAAAATAGCCCATTTATCAGAAAAATACGAATTTTATATCCATTCCACACGAAATTGAATTCTCTACAACTTTGCAGAAGAAAGTTTTTCCAAATTCTAGACCGAAAATATCCGAAATTGACAAACGGATGATTTTAAACATCGTTTCAACACCTTTTAAAATTCATAACAAATCATACGTTAATTTTCAACGGTTCAAAATTTGTGGACATATACTTAACTCATATATGTATAACATATCCAAAAATCACAATGATCCAACGGTCGGATTAAAATTAAAACTCACGCAATAGAGTTTAAGAACACCGATTTGATCTTTTAATACCTCCAATCCGACAAAATAGTGATAAAACACCTCAACATTAATTCCTTCATTTATAACAACATAAATAAATTCATCATTTATATCCACATCAAAAAATATTTACTTATCATATAAATCAATAATTAATTATTTACAAATAATATTACAGAATCACAATTATGACAATCAGGCAGTTCCCAGGAAAGAGGGGGCTTTTCAATAAGGATTTCTCCTTAATGGCGCGCAATTAGGTGACCAAACCTCTCCTTGACAGAATTTTCTAGACATTGCCAATAATGATATCTCATAATATTATTCAAATAATATGAATTATTGATCCGATAATGGAGATGATGTGCAGTGATAATTATTGAAACAACAATAATATAAAATATCAACGCAGCAATTATTGAATCAATAAAATAAAATATTGAGCAAGAATTACTATAACAATTATTGAGTATTGCCTTTTTTACGTAAGAATCAATAATTCAAAAATCTT
Organism: Panax quinquefolius; assembly: GCA_020205615.1. Lineage (NCBI taxonomy): Eukaryota > Viridiplantae > Streptophyta > Magnoliopsida > Apiales > Araliaceae > Panax > Panax quinquefolius. The sequence goes on along the minus strand of CM035169.1, from coordinate 71,162,098 downwards.
ATCTTAATACCGTAGTGTCTTCTTGTCTTAATAACGCGTACATCGTATTTTAACCACTAGGGTATTCCAACAGTGTTAACGGTAACTACTACGCCGTTATTTGTAAAAACTCAAATTTGTCGTTTTCTTCATCCCACCGTTATCCGTTATGGGGCCCACAAATGGTTGCGCCGTCGTACGAATATTCCCCATCAGAAAGAATATTCCACGACCAAAAGAATATTCCCCGACAAATGAATATTTTATAACCACTTGCGTATTTTGAAAAAATTCATATATCACCCTTAACTTTAACCTTTATCAATTTAACCATTTACTGAATAGTAATTATAAGAAAAATTGAATACTTTTATTTCATAAAATTCGGGGTCTTACAATGTCTCTTTAAGATCTTAACTTTTTATGAATAAAGATTTAATTTTCTCTAATTATTATTTTGAATAATAATGTATTGATTTGATGTAATATTGTAGTTATAGGTGGTATGTGCAAATTTTGTAAAGTAAGCAAGTTGTCATAAAATATTCATTTTGTCGGAGAATATTCGTTTTGGTCGAGATATTCTTTTTGTCAGGGAATATCCGTACGACGGCGCAATCATTGATGAACCACATAACGGAATAACTGTCGGATATAGAAAGTGACAAAAATAACTTTTTTATAAAAAATAACGACAAAACTTTTATCGTTAACTGTTGAAATACCCGGTGATAAAAATACGCGTGGTTGCACAGTAGCACACGGTATTACACAGTATCTCTGATTATTGATTCTTACGTAAGAAGTCACTCAATAATTGACACAGTAAAATTGCACAGTTTTTCATATTATTGATGCAATAATTTCTATAGTGATAATTGAATTGTATTTATATTATTGATTCAATAATTATCACGACACAATAACTCATATTATTGAAATGATATTATTAGATAACATTATTGATAATGTCTAAAAAGTTCTGCCGAGAAAAGGGTTAGGTTATATAATTACGCGCCAGTAAAGAGAAATCTGTAACATCCCCAAAAAATTAAATAATTTAATTCTCGACTTCGGTCGTTAACAATACATTCAACCTCTAATTTTACATCATTAAACGATAATACAACCATTGAAATTTGCGGAATAATTAAATTTTTTTATTACAAACTATTCTCATTCCCAAAACTTTCAACATTTACATCTAAATATCTCAGAATCATTTTAATGTTACAAAAGTTTACATCGCAAAACGATATTACAATTCAACATTAATACATTTACCAAAACATTAGACATGGTTCACAAGAATAACAACTTGGCTAGGATATTAAATCTTCATGTATCACTTTTGATCCATATCAATCAAGTAGCACATAGCATTACCTTCAATTCTTGAATCTGCAAAAATGGTTATTTGCAAGAATGAGCTCGACAGCTCAGCACAATATAACAGTTTTAAACATACATCTCATAATCATAAAACTAACATAGCATACATGTTGTAGCTCACATAATAACTATAAAGATTGAGTTCCTTACTCAATCAACATTCATAGCTCAATCATCATAGTCATAGATTGACTTTCACATTTCATACTTTTGACATATATAATACATCATACAATAAAATTTTAAAGTAGTTCATCATCAAGTTCACATAGCAAAAAGGAACTAAAAGACTTGTCTTTACCGGCGTTTTACCAACACGCTAATACTTCGCGTCCTTGCACAACCTACACTGTATGTGAGATTGATAATAAACAAAATCAATACTCGATCTCATGGTCAAATTTATTCTATGACCTTACTTTATCTTATTATCCTTTATAATGTCTTTATAGACATCTAACTGTATTTTATATGCAACTCGGTTTTATTTTCATTTTCATCACCACACATGCTAGGCTATCGCACTTATAATTTAATGTGCGTATATCACACCATTTTATTATGTCACTTTGGTTTTAAAAATGCATATTCAACACATTGTTTAAATGTTTAATTTTCCTTCAAAAATCAAAAAACGCCCTTTTCGATTTTTTCTATTATTATTCTTGTATAATCATCTTTTCATACTTAGATGCACATAACACCCAATATTAGCCATTAGTTAGACGCTTTGTATACCAAAGTTTAGAAATACTGTTACGCCCCCAAAATAGGTATACATCAACCATTCTGAGTTGCCAAATACATGGTACAAAAATAAATACAACTTCAGTAATATAATTATCGTGCAGAATACGACAACGCCTATACTGTAAGTTTGAATACAAATATTGTATACTAGAGAGTATACAAACTCAAAAGGAGTCCTCATTACAATTATTCAAACACTATTCTACTGTGAAATAGTGAGGATTTGTAAAAACATCTTTCTAGAACCATCACTCCGCACTCGATTAGTTCTCGCTATGTTCTCACCTCACGAGAAAAATGGAACAAAAGGAAAAGGGTGAGCTCAACTAGCCCGATAAAGAATATTATGACTAAGATAATATACAACAAATTATCGTTAGTCTTCAACAGGGAAAAATCTGATAAAATATAATAGACAACAAATTTTAGATCAACAACTGCAGCGGAACGACAATCCATTAGAAGAGTCAAGTAGAGAAAGAATTTTACTATCTTCTAAGATTTAAAAGTCCATCATCAATATTTTATCCCTGTAACATCAATCAATATACATCTTGAATCAAATATTCATCTTTGCACTATGGGCCAAAGATATTCATTTGTATCACCAGTTGGTCATGTTCATCTCAACACCTGTTCATCTTTGCACTACGGGCCAAAGATATTCATTAGGTAATCATTCATCTTTGCACTACAGGCCAAAGATATTCATTTGTATCATCATTTAGGACTGAGGATGATGAAAAATATTTTAAAGAAAACAAATCCAGTGAAATAAAAGATCAAATACTAAGGATTCGTATTACAGTTTATCCAAGTTCAATAATATTCTGAAATAACCAATTTTGAAGCAGAATTCAAAAATAATAATCAAAACATGGATACAATCAAAGATAGTAACCATAATAGACAACTTGGACAAAAAGAAGAAAATTTTATTTTTCGGTGAATAGTAGCGTATTCGTGAATAGTGCCGTATACGTGAATAGTACCGTATACGTGAATAGTAACTCCGACACAAAAAGTTCCAAATTTGATAAAAAGTTCATACCACATTTCTGTATAATGATATTGAAGATAATATCATTTTAAGAAGAATATAACACCCCTTACCTTGCAAAGACAGTACTTCTGACTAGAATACTGGACATAGTGCTGAATGAACTTGCACTATATAACAACACTCAAAGTACTAAAATACTCACAAAATACACTCAATAATCTAGAGAGAGAAAGAGAGAAAACTTGTTTCTAGTGTGATTTTCAATTCTAACTTAGCCCTCTATTTATAGGAAAATGTTAGCACGCCGAAGCAGACTTAACCTGCAACCTGATGGCTTTACCTACTACTATTCCCACCCATCACATTTGAATAAAAATATCAGCACATTATCACCAACCAAAAGTGGGGCCCACCAATTCTAGACTTTTCCACCAAAATCATTCATAACCTAATTTCCGAATCAGTCACCTCTTAAAATTCATAACAAATCATATGTTCATTTTTAACGGTTCAAAATTTGTGGACATATACTCAACTTATATATGTATAACATATCCAAAAATCACAACGATCCAACGGTCAGATTAAAAATTATAACTCTTGCAATATATCTCAAAAACCACTGGTTTGATTTTTAATACCTCCAATCCGACAAAATACTGATAAAACACCTCAACATTAATTCCTTCATTTATAACCACAATAAATATATCCATCATTTATATCCATATAAAATAAATATTTCCTTATCATATGAATCAATAATTAATTATTCACAAATAATATTACAGAATCACATTTATGACAACCAGGCTGTTCCCAGGAAAGAGGGGGTTTTCCGATAAGGATTTCTCCTTACTGGCGCGCAATTAGGTGACTAAACCTCTCCTTGACAGAACTTTCTAGACATTGCCAATAATGCTATCTAATAATATTATTCCAAATAATATGAATTATTGATCTGATAATGGAGATGATGTGTAGTGACAATTATTGAAACAACAATAATATAAATATCAACGTAGCAATTATTGAATCAATAAAATAAAATATTAAACAGTAACTACTGTGACAATTATTGAGTAGTGCCTTCTTACATAAGGATCAATAATTCAACAATACTGTGCAATACCATGTCTTCTTCGTGCAACAACGCAGACATCTTGTATTTTAACTACGGGTATTCCAACAATGTTAAGCAGTAATAATTACGCCAAGTTATTTATAAAAACTCAATTTTTGTCGTTATCTTCATCCGTAGTTTTTTTTCCGTTATGGGGCCCATAAATAGGCTGCTACTTGTATTGCATGCGAATATTCCCTACGTAGAAAGAATATTCCACGAATATTCCCCGATAAATGAATATTTTATAACCACTTGCTTATTTTGCAAAATTTGCACATTTCACCCATAACTAAAGCATTATATCAAATTAACACCTTATTATTCACAATAATAATTAGAGGAAATTCGATATTATTCATTAAAAAGTTGGGGTCTTACAAATATTATTACTCTTAGGCATTTTATCGAGCACGTTATGTCTAAACATTAACTTATCTCAACTCTTGATCTTAAATGGTTAATTATGAATAGAATGTGATAACACATATCTATACTCATTACACATGTCAAAATATATTGTTAATCATCACAATATACCATCACCCAAAATCTTAATTCAAACAGAATTATAAAACTCATCTTCACAATTTCTTTAACAAAATGTTGTTTTCGTTTTTAACGTAACTCCTTCGTTACATATCCGTTTTTGTTCCTTATTATATAGAATTAACCCTTACTCAGTGTACTACAACCTCATCTAGGCCATAAAGTTATACCCTTATCCATCTAAAATTGATTCTGCAATTTCATTAACTAGTCCAGAAAATTTCATTTTCTGGATAGCCTTACTAAACAATTTATTTCGGACATATGTGGTCCATAAAATGGCTCAATCTTGCGATTCTGGCTAATAAACTTCCATATCTACAACTTTTCAGTTTAAAGTTTCTTCAGATTCAAAACACACGAATTTATATGAATTTTTTAAAGTTAAAAAACGTAACAGTTTTGATTTTCTGGGCAGATTGTTTTCCCTTCGAACCAGCCTTACTAAAACGGACACTGTGAGAAATCTACAAGGAATTTTCATGTGATTCCACTTTCAGAATATAGCTTACTTCCATAGCTTCGATTTGATATAAGGCTCACTATCTAACTCATTATAGCCAAAGAGTTATGAATTTCACAAGATCTGTCCACAATTACTCAAAACCTACGAATTTTGTTCTTCATATTTTCTTTTCATTTCATTTTCTTTCTTGAATCCTCTTGTTTGATTCTTGATAATTCGAGATTAAACCAATAAAAACAATATTAAGCATGATCTACTACTCTATAGCATAAATATACCCAAAAAAATCAAAGATTAAACAAGGGTTTAGAAGTTACCTTCTTCTAGCTTTTTCTTCTTCTTCTTCTAGCTTCTCTCAATTCCTCAATTTCTCTCTCTCTCTCTATGTCTCTCTCTCTCTCTCTCAATTTCTCTATTTCTCTCTTCCACCAAGACTCTTGCTCTAAAAAAACTCTAGAATTTCTTCTTGTGTAACTATTGATCAATTTCACAATCAAAACTTACGTGCAAGTATACACGTTCAACAAGTAATAAAGTGAAAGTAAAGTATCTTTTCCACGAGGAATTATTTAATAAAATTCACCAAGTACTAGTTCTTAACCAAACTAATTTTATTTAAATAACTGTAATTTGTGATTTTTCTCATTAAGAAAAATAAATTAACTAAATAAACTAGATTACTTTATAAATGAATTTCAAATAAATAAAGATCAAGACTACAATATCCTCAATTTGTAGTCTTAATAAAAGAAATTTAGTTCATTGTCATTGAATTAAAATCAAGAATCCACAACTGAATAAACATTAAAAGATAAAAGTAAGAGAAGAGAAGAGAAGAGAATAGAATACTTTCAGTAGTCATGAGATGTGACGCCCCCAAAACAGGTATACATCACCTATTCTGAGTCGTAAAATACATGGTACAGAATACAAATACAACTTAATTATACAATTGTCGTGTAAAGTACGACAAAACATAAGCTGTGAGTTTTAATACAAATATTGTCGTCTCGACAATATACAAACTCAAATTCAATATTATTACATTTATTTTTCCACAATTTCACTGAATAGTGAGGACTACTAATCTTTATCATCCGTAAAGTCACTCCGTTCCCGACTAGTCCTCGCCACGTTCTCATTTCCTGAAGAGAAAAATGAAAGTAAAAGGGTGAGCTCAACTAGCCTAGTAGGAAATATTATGACTAAGATAATGCAGAATAAATTATCATTAGCCTTAAACAATGTTAAACTGATACAATATAACAAACATCAAGTTTAACTACAGCGGAACAAGCAATCCATTAAAAGAGTCAAGTAGAGAATAAAATCTACTATCTTTTATGATTTAAAAGGTTTTTCATCACTTTTATCGCTGGGACTCAGCTTAATAAATAATCCACATCATCGAATCACCCCTGCACTACGGCCAAGGATATTCTTTAGTATCACGACCACAAATTATACATGCACTACGGGCCAAGGACATTCGTGTATTCATTAATGGTCATGATCATGCCAACAACTGTCCATCAATGCACTACGAGCAAATGAGGACTTTTACCACATCATTTGTAACATTATTACATGATTATTATACAGAATAATCACAGTCATAATCATACCAAGTCCATCTATGCACTACAGGCCACAGATGACTTTCAACATAATATAAACATGAGGATGATGACAATGATATAAGAATTCAATAAAACAAGTTCAAGAATTAATTTATCCAGGAACTAATAACGTCCAAATTATCAACATGATACTGCTTTGTAGAGTAAAATTCAAGAATGCTCTGAAGAATATTTCAATGAAAAGATACTGGATGAAGCGCAAATATCAAGGATATTCCACTAATTTCATGGAGTATAGAAGTCAAAACTTTAACCAACTGAGTATAACAAGGAATGTAATAACAAAAGAAATCACCAGGCTTGCGATAGACCGCATATGCAGGTTACTCCAACAGAATAATAAATAACGGAACCAGGTCCAGCGTAAAACTCACAGACAGGATATTCCAACAGAATAATAAAGACGGAATCAGGTCCGACGTAAAACGCACAGACATGATATTCCAACAGAATAATAAATAATGGAACCAGGTCATGCATAAATCACAAACAGGATGTTCCAACAGAAGGATAAATAATAGAACCAGTCCGGGTAAAGGCGTAAACGCTTGCAGGACATGATGTTCAATGAGAATAATAAAGAATGGAATAATGTAAGAATTTCACCAAGTATAGGGTAGCCGCATATATAGGTTATTGAGCAGAATAATAAAGAATGAAATAATGAAGTTCTCTTCATGGATAAGAAAGAAATAATACTCCCTACCTTAGAAAAAAGCGTATCTTTGGAATAGTGAGGTATGAGACTTCTCTTCTTCTTTCTCTATAATTTCTCTATAATAATCGCTCTAAAGCTTTTGTGAATTGGTGAGAAATGAAGGAAGAATGAGCTTCTATTTATAGGAAAATATAGTTTCGATAATTGCACGTTTTGGGGCTCAAAAAATTACAGTACAATACCTCCAACTTTTCTTTCATTTTTAATTTAGTCCTGCAAGTATTATCAAACTTGCACCACCTCCCCTAATAGTAAATAATGTGAATCAATAGTTCAATCATGTGAATCAATAGTATAATCATGTGAAAAATACGAATTACAGTATAGTACCTCCATCTATACCTCCATTTTTAACTTAGTCATGCAAGTATTATCAATCTTGCACCAACTCCCTTAATAGTACAAGAATGTGATTCAATAGTACACATATGTGAACAAATAGTTATATAAGCATGTGAATTAGTAGCAATTAATTGCTCATTTATTCGATAAATTACCCGATTTATCAATATAACCCCGGACATCAATTATCATCGGAATAGATGTCGATTTCCACTAACACTAATAATCCCAACACAATGGAACTATCAAAATTCATTTTCAATCAACACAACTTATTCATCATTAATATTATAACTCACAATATTTAACAAACAGGTCGTTCCCAGGAAAGAGGGGGCTTTCCGATAAGGATTTCTCCTTATTGGCGCGCAATTAGGTGACCAAACCTCTCCTTGACAGAACTTCTAGACATTGTCAATATTGCAAATAATAATATGAATAAATTTGTCGTCTCAATTATTGATTTAACAATAATAAATATTATGTAGATGATACTGTGACAATAATTGAATCAATAATATAAGAGATATGATGCAGCAATTACTGTAGTAATAATTGAGTATAACTGAGTGACTTCTCACGTAAGCATCAATAATCAATACCGTGTGCTACTATGCAACCACGCGTATTACTGTACTTTTAACACCGGGTGTTTCAACAGTTAACGGTAAAACTTCCGCCGTTATTTTCATAAAATATTTTTGTAGTTTTCTCAATTCGATAATAATTCCGTTGTGGGGGTCCACCAATGATTGTGCCGTTGTACGAATATTCCCTGTTAAAACGAATATTCCCCGACCAATCGAATATTATATAACAACTTGCGTACTTTGCAAAATTTTTAAATATTACCCACAACTATAACATTATATCAAATCCACACCATACAATTCAAAAATATATTTCGAGAAAATGATTCTTTATTCATAAAAGTTGGGGTCTTACAACCTCCCCTTCTTATGAAATTTCGTCCTCAAAATTAGGGTACGTACCTGGTATATCGAAGAGGTAAGGATATCTTGATTTCATGTCAGATTCTAACTCCCAGGTCATTTCTTCCACATCGTGGTTTTTTCATAAAACTTTGACTTGAGGTATAACGATGGAGCGTAGAATATGATCCTTTTTATCCAAGATTTTAGCAGGTAACTCTTCATACGTTAAATCTTCCTCTATCTCGTCTGGTTCTAATTCAATAATGTGGTTCGGGTCTTTCACATATTTACGTAACATAGATATGTGAAAAATGTTATGAACACGAGACATACTTGGTGGTAAAACGAGTCTATACGCCATAGTTCCTACTCGATCGAGGATTAAAAATGGGCCAATGAATCGAGGGTTGAGCTTTCCTCTCTTTCCAAATCTTGTAACTCCTTTCCATGGAGCAACACGTAACAGCACATGATCTCTAATATCGAATTCTACGTCCTTTCGATGAAGATCAGCATAACTCTTTTGTCGATCTTGTGAGTTTTTTATACGTTGTCGGATCGTTTGTATCTTTTCCGTAGTCATATGCACCAACTCTGGTCCCAAAAACGTTGCTTCACCCACCTCATCCCAGCATACTGGAGAACGACATTTTCTTCTATACAACGCCTCAAATGGAGCCATGCCAATACATGCTTGATAACTGTTGTTGTAGGAAAACTCCACCAATGGTAAGAACTTATCCCAACTTCCCTTGAAGTCAAGGACACAGAGTCTTAATAAATCTTCAAGAGTTTGAATAGTCCTCTCCGACTGGCCGTCCGTCTGAGGATGATATGCCGAGCTAAATCATAAATCCGTGCCCATAGCTTTTTGCAAACTAACCCAAAATCTTGAAGTGAATATTGGGTCTCGATCAGAAACTTTGGATACTGGCATACCATGAAGTCTTACAATCTCATTTATGTATATACGAGTAAGACGTTCAAGTGTATAAGTTTCTCGTATAGGTAGGAAATGAGTAGACTTGGTCAATCTATCAACAATGACCCAAATTGCATCTATGCCTTGAGAAACCTTAGGAAGACCAGTAACGAAATCCATGGTAATGTGTTCCCACTTCCATTCTGGAATTTCAAGTGGTTGCAATGGACCTTTTGGTACTTGATGCTCCGCCTTGACTCGTTAACAAGTTAAACACCTTGAGATAAACTCTGCTATCTCTCTCTTCATATTGCTCCACCAAAATGTATGTCGAAGATCACAATACATTTTGGTACTCCCAAGATGGATTGCAAACGGTGTGTTGTGCGCCTCCATCATGATTTTATACTTTAAATCAGGGTCGTTAGGAACACAGAGTTTGGAGTTGACTCGAAGTATTCCTTCCTCATCGATTCTTGCTTCCGGCATAACACCTTCTTGCACTTTCTTCTTCATACGCATTAGCTCCAGGTCTGTAGCTTGAGCAGCTTTAACTTTATCGATTAAAGTCGGTTCTACTCGTATGTTTGCCATCATCATGTGGGTCCCTGGAGTCTTTAACTCTATCTCCATCCTTTGCAAGTCATACAAAATGGGCCTTTGCGTTGACAATATCGCACTCGTACTTGCATATGATCTTCTACTCAATGCGTCAGCTACCACGTTCGCTTTTCCAGGATGGTATTGGATAGTATGATCATAATCTTTCAACAATTCAAGCCAACATCGTTGTCGCATGTTGAGTTCCTTTTGAGTGAAGAAATATTTGAGGCTTTTATGATCCATAAAGATTTCCATTTTCTCCCCATACAAGTAATGCCTCCAAATTTTAAGTGCGAAAACGACAGCTGCCAACTCTAGATCATGAGTAGGATAATTCCTCTCATATTCTTTGAGTTTCCGTGAGACATAGGCTATGACTTTCCCATGTTGCATGAGAACACATCTTAACCCTTTGCCCGAAGCATCACTGTAGATGACAAATCCCTCACGAGCGGATGGTATTGTCGAGCAGTCTTTGAAATGAGTCTCCTCTTGAATTCTTGAAAGCTCTTCTCACATTCCACGCTCTAACCGAATTTTGTATCTTTTCGAGTCAGCTGAGTTAATGGAGTAGCGATTCGAGAAAACCCTTCTACGAATCTTCGATAATAACCAGCTAAGCCGAGAAAGCTACGTACTTCGGTCACTGATTTAGGTTTCTCCCAGTTTTGAATTGCTTCAATCTTTGCCGGGTCAACAGATATCCCATGATTTGATATCACGTGCCCAAGGAATGCAACTTCCTCAAGCCAGAACTCACATTTCTTCAACTTGGCATATAGCTTGTTTTCACAAAGCTATTGGAGTATCAGCCTCTAGTGTTGCTCATGATCTTCACGACTTTTGGAATATATGAGAATGTCATCAATAAAGACGACCACAAAATGATCTAAATATTCCTTGAATACTCGGTTCATCATATCCATGAAGGCAGCATGAGCATTAGTCAATCCAAAGGACATGACTAGGAATTCATAATGCCTATATCGAGTTCTGAAAGCCGTCTTTGGAATGTCATCGGTTCTAATCTTCAATTGATGATATCCTGAACGAAGATCAATCTTTGAAAAGAATTTGGCGCCGCCAATTGGTCAAACAGGTCATCAATACGTGGCAATGGGTACCTATTTTTGATGGTGACATGATTCAACTCCGATAATCAATACAAAGTCGCATACTCCCATCTTTCTTCTTCACGAATAGAGCGAGGAGCACCCCAAGGCGACGTCTTAGGACGAATGAAACCGATGTCTAACAATTCTGCAATTGGGTCTTTAACTCCACGAAGTTCAATAGGAGCCATTCGATATGGGGCTTTGGAAATGGGGTTTGTACCGAGTTCAAGGTCGATACAAAATTTAATTTCACGCTCTGGGGGTAGGCCAGGAAGTTCTTCAGGGAATACGTCAAGAAATTTATTAATAACAGAAATTTCATTCAAAACTGACGTATTTTTGTTTAAATCCGTGACATGAGCTATAAGAAAGCTTGACATCCATTTTTCAATAAACGAATAGCTTTATGGCTTGAAATGACATTGATTGATTTTAATGGTTTAGTTGTTTGAATTCGCACAATAGGTTGGTTAGGAATATGAAAGCGAATAACCTTACGAAAATAATCAATTTTTGAATGATGAGTAGTTAACCAATCAATCCCTAAAATCACGTCAAATGCAAGTATTTTCAATGAAATAAGATCGACATGTAATGTGAGGGTACCAATTTGAACCAAACAAGACTTGTAAACAGTGGATGTAATGAAGGTTTCTCCTAACGGAGTTTCAACAGATAAGTCAAAGTCTAATTTCTCCAGAGTCAAATTTAATCGTTGAGCGCAAGTAGGAGAAATAAAAGAATGGGTAGAACCGGTATCAAATAAGGTATAGACTTCGCTAGAGTTTATGATAAGCTTACCCGTGATGACCTCATTCGGGTTCCTTGCTTTCTGGGAGGTCACAACAAATGCTCTCCCTTGCACTACTGGCTTTGACTTTTCAGGGGATGCCCTTTGGTGCCTCCATCCTAGCTGAACTTGTCTTCGGTGAACGATAAAATCGGGCTAGGTGACCTTCTCTTCCACAATTATAACACGCTTTGGATGGCATCGCGCAGTTTGGACTGATGTGTCCCTCCCCTCCGCATTTGAAGCATATGATAGGTGGTCGTTCTCCTTCCTTGACAACGGGTGTTGGTGCTGACGTCTTTCCATCATTGTTGAATCTCCACTTCTTGAAATGTCCATTCTTATTGTCTTGGCTATGATTACCACTGAAGTGGTTACCATTTCTGGCATGTTGATTCCCTCCACGCTTGTTGTCCTTTGTTTGATGTTATTACCACCGGTATTTTCATCTTTTAAATTTGCTTTCCTTGGTTGCGTTGATTTCGTTGCGGCGCTCCAATAATAAGCGAGCCCTATTTACAATATCGAGTACAAACACGGTTTATGAGAAATGAGATATTGACGTATCTCCCGGTTTCAAACCTCTTAAAAACATTCACGTCGTTTGCTCCTCATTATCGACCAAATGGGATGCAAACCGGGATAACTCCGCAAATTTAGCCTCGTATTGCGACACGGTCATATTGTTTTGTTCCAACTTGATAAACTCCATCTCCTTCGTGTGGCCGAATACTTTCGGGAAAGTACTTGTCGTTGAGCGAGCTCTTGGAACTTCTCCCAAGACATCTTGAGTGCGTCAGTGGAGTACGTTTCTGATTCCCACCCGATGTCGCCTCTTCACGCAACATAAAGGCGGCGAAGGGAACCTTTTTGTTCCTCGGAGCATCCCAAAACATCAAATATATTGGTGATCTACTTTATCCGCTTAGTCTTAAGTGGTTTTGGCTCTCCAATAAACTCCGGTGGTCCAGCTCCTTGAAGCATTTAGCGTTGACCTGGTTCGAGAGTTTCTAGTGTTTCCACCTGCATTTTGAACAGGAGCCGCTCTCGCCTGATGTTATATGAATTGCATAAAGCCTCTGAACATTCCATCGTTCATCATTTGGTCAGTGTTGTTGTTTGCATAAGGATTGTCGCCTTCCTGATGCACATTATTCTGATTGTTGATCTGTGGAGACTCAACGGTCTCTTGTTCTCCATTACTATTCTCAATATTCTCGGATGCCATTTTCAAATACTGCCACAAAACAAGGGTTAGTTGACATGTAACATATTATCTCTATACTCTGACCAACCAATTAAATACCAAATAAAATTAGGTAGGTCATACTAGCGAAGGAATTTCCCGTTTCTCCCCTCCTAGTTCTAGTCTCACATCTTAGCCAGGGATCATATCCCTAAGCTTTGATACCAATTGTGACGCCCCCAAAATAGGTATACATCACCTATTCTGAGTCGTAAAATACATGGTACAGAATACAAATACAACTTAATTATACAATTGTCGTGTAAAGTACGACAAAACATAAGCTGTGAGTTTTAATACAAATATTGTCGTCTCGACAATATACAAACTCAAATTCAATATTATTACATTTATTTTTCCACAATTTCCTTTGAATAGTGAGGGACTACTAATGCTATCATGCACGGTCCAGTCACTCCGGTTCCCGACTAGTCCTCGCTACGTTCTCATTTCACGAAGAAAAATGAAAGTAAAAGGGTGAGCTCAACTAGCCTAGTAGGAAATATTATGACTAAGATAATGCGAGAATAAATTATCATTAGCCTTAAACAATGTTAAAGCGATACAATATAACAAACATCAAGTTTAACTACGGTTGAACAAGCAATCCATTAAAAGAGTCAAGTAGAGAAGAATAAAATCTACTATCTTTTATGATTTAAAAGGTTTTCATCACTTTTATCATTTGGGACTCGACAATAAATAATCCACATCATCGAATCACCCCTGCACTCTGCCGAGGATATTCTTTAGTATCACGACCACAAATTATACATGCACTACGGGCCAAGGACATTCGTGTATTCATTAATGGTCATGATCATGCCAACAACTGTCCATCAATGCACTACGGGCAAATGAGGACTTTTACCACATCATTTGTAACATTACGGTCATGATTATACCGAATAATCCCTGGTCATAATCATACCAAGTCCATCTATGCACTACAGGCCACAGATGACTTTCAACATAATATAAACATGAGGATGATGACAATGATATAAGAATTCAATAAAACAAGTTCAAGAATTAATTTATCCAGGAACTAATAACGTCCAAATTATCAACATGATACTGCTTTGTAGAGTAAAATTCAAGAATGCTCTGAAGAATATTTCAAGGAAAAGATCTGGATGAAGCGCAAATATCAAGGATATTCCACTAATTTCATGGAGTATAGAAGTCAAAACTTTAACCAAACTGAGTATAACAAGGAATGGAATAATAAAAGAAATCACCGGGCATGCGATAGACCGCATACGAGTTACTCAATAGAATAATAAATAACGGAACCAGTCCCGGCAGAAATGCATGCAGACGAATATTGAATGAATAATAAAAAGGCGAAATCGGTCCGGCGTAAAACGCATAGACAGGATATTCCAACAGAATAATAAATAATGGAACCAGGTCATGAATAAAGCACAGATATGATGTTCCAACAGAAGGATAAATAATGGAACCGTGTTAGTAAAAGCGCTTACGTATGAGGATGTTCAATGAGAATAATAAAGAATGGAATAACAGAAGAATTTCACCAAGTATAGGGTAGCCTGCATATACAGGTTATTCCAATAGAATAATAAAGAATGGAGTAACAAAAGTTCTCTTCATGGATAAGAAAGAAATAATACTCCCTACCTTAGAAAAAACTGTATACTGGAATAGTGAGGTAGCAGATTTCTCTTTTTCTTTCTCTCTATAATAATCGCTCTAAAGCTTTTGTGAATTGGTGAGAAATGAAGGAAGAATGAGCTTCTATTTATAGGAAAATATAGTTTCGATAATTGCACGTTTTGGGGCTCAAAAAATTACAGTACAATACCTCCAACTTTTCTTTCATTTTTAATTTAGTCCTGCAAGTATTATCAAACTTGCACCACCTCCCCTAATAGTAAATAATGTGAATCAATAGTTCAATCATGTGAATCAATAGTATAATCATGTGAAAAATACGAATTACAGTATAGTACCTCCATCTATACCTCCATTTTTAACTTAGTCATGCAAGTATTATCAATCTTGCACCAACTCCCTTAATAGTACAAGAATGTGATTCAATAGTACACATATGTGAACAAATAGTTATATAAGCATGTGAATTAGTAGCAATTAATTGCTCATTTATTCGATAAATTACCCGATTTATCAATATAACCCCCAGACATCAATTATCATCGGAATAGATGTCGATTTCCACTAACACTAATAATCCCAACACAATGGAACTATCAAAATTCATTTTCAATCAACACAACTTATTCATCATTAATATTATAACTCACAATATTTAACAAGCAATGTCGTTCCGGAGGAGAGGGGCTTTCGATAAGGATTTCTCCTTATTGGCGCTTGCAATTAGGTGACCAAACCTCTCCTTGTGAACTTCTAGACATTGTCAATATTGCAAATAATAATATGAATAACTTTGTCGTCTCAATTATTGATTTAATAATAATAAATATTATGCAGATGATACTGTGACAATAATTGAATCACTAATATGAGGGATATGATGCAGCAATTATTGTAGCAATAATTGAGTATAACTGAGTGACTTCTCACGTAAGCATCAATAATCAATACCGTGCGCTACTATGCAACCACGCGTATTACTGTACTTTTAACACCGGGTGTTTTAACAGTTAACGGTAAAGCTTTCGTTGTTAATTTCATAAAGTATTTTTGTCATTTTCTCAATCCGACAATAATTCCGTTGTGGGGGTCCACCAATGATTGTGCCATTGTACGAATATTCCCTGTTAAAACGAATATTCCCCGACCAATCGAATATTATATAACAACTTGCGTACTTTGCAAAATTTGTAAATATTACCCACAACTATAACATTATATCAAATCCACACCATAAAATTCAAAAATATATTTTAAGAAAATTATTCTTTATTCATAAAAGTTGGGGTCTTACATGAGACTCCTCTTCCGCTCCTGCTTTGAATCTCCAATGATCCTCAAGTTGCTTCAATCTCCAACAATCCAATATAAACTAGGGTTTATTTTCTAATCTAATGGAGTATTTTATCTAAGCTAATCTATGTAATCCCCCTTTATTTTATGCCTTACATCATGTATTTATAGGTTACAAGTCTAATTTTTAGCTTAGGAATAAACCTAATCCAATTTGGAGTCAAAAAAGTGTCAAAATTCACCCCAAAACGCGTCCAAATTTGACCAGACCCTAGCTCAGCACCCCAGTGCTATTCACAGCGCTGAAACACTGCCTCCTAGCACCCCGGCACTGGGCCCTTTTTCGGAAATTTTTTACTCCGACGTCCTTTGGGAAAATGGCCATAACTTTTTCGTCCGAACTTCGATTTCGATTATTCAAGATGTTCCGGAAAGAGGAGACGTAGATATACAACTTTCATTCTTTGAGTTTTTTGAAATAAGGTCTGGAACAATGCTGAAGTTGGCTTTGAAGTGACTGTTATGTAAATGATAAGCCAAAAATGCGCATCTAGCCATCCCAAATGTCAATCCAAGTAACTTTTGTCTCAATTCCTACAAAAAAACATAAAATATGCATGAATAGACATAAACACTTAAAAACTTCCAAAAGATTAAGATCAAATGCACTCAACTCATGGGTATAAAACTCACTCATCAAATACCCCCAAACTTAAACATTTGCTTGTCCTCAAGAAAAAACACAAAATAACTAAAAATAAACAACATAACTCAACTACATGAATGCATATGTATGATCTACTTCCTAATATACCTACAAATCCAGTAATAAATCAGTGTGATATATAGCAATAGGCCTCAAAGATACCAATGATACTCAAACAATATATCCAATCAAGTCAAAGTCCATAACTCTAACCAGTTAGTCAATCCAAACCTGTCATCACCCATGTTGTGCGTGTGTGCTTGTTAACCATTCTAACCAACCACAGTTCAAAATAATCACATAACAAACTTCTTAGAAGGAAAATTTCAGTTCTAATTCAATTATTTTTGTGAACATGACAACTCCGGTTAAACTAAGCAATTACCAAGTCTAAGGGTAAATACATAATTTATTTCTACCTTTATTCAACCACGAGGGCATTTTTGTTCTTTCTCGTGTTTTATTCATTTTTTATTTTTCTCCTGGCTGTGCAATGTCTTATTCCCTTAGGCTTTTCAATGCTACCTTAACGAGCTTTCGACCAACGACTCCCAGACCATTAAGACCTTAGGGCGCTAGGTGTAAAGACAATCCCCTCGGGCTTACTTACTCAAGTAACTAAGGCCACCAAACTAGACAAGCATACCACGGTGTTTATTCATTTTTTTCTTATGGATTTTTTTTCTTTTCATCATTTCTTTTTTTTTCTTTTTTTTTTCTTTTCATTTTGTATATATATACCCCATAAATTCCCCCAAACTCAAGTGTTTACGTCATTCCAACCTTTACCGCCAGTTCACTAATTTCCTTAAATTTTAACCAAGATTTTCCCTCAGAAACAAATTATGAAACCCTTGAACCAAGTAGATTAAAACAGTTAAACTTTAAGTGCTAACAGGTTACATAAGTTTCAGACATGCTCAGATTTTTTGCATGTTTAAAATTAGAACTCATCGTCAATTATCAAAACTGTTCAAGTTAACATGCAAAACCAATCTTATCATAGGCCAAGCTAAAGCCACACCAACCGATCGCACAGATTCATGCAAAATAAATAAATAAATAAATGCAATTATACTACATAATCATATACTAATGCAACACATATATGAATATGCAAATAACTACCATGCATTATATGCAACCTAAAAAAAGACAATGCTAACACATAAAAAAAATGAACTACCATGCGGATAACTAACTATATGCAGTACGACACTAAAATGCCCCCAAACATAAACTAGACATTGTCCTCAATGGCTGAAATAGAAAAAAGTAGAGCAGAGGACTTCCTTAAAAATTAACAATCTTCCTCCTTGCCCACTAAGTTTGGAGAATAGGCTAAGCACATGGAACAAATTGGGCACCACACTTGAATTTGACTTGAATAACCTGTAAACCATGATAGAAATAATTTTATTAAATCGTAAATAAATGTAAATTCAAAGCTACAAATATAAAATCTAATAAAAACAAAAACTAAAAATAAACTTGGGTTGCCTCCAAATAAGCGCTTGTTTTATAGTCTCAGCCTGACTTCTTCAATTCTCTATCCAATTCCCCTACGAAAATTGAGGAACCCTCCATCCATCAGTAACAATGTCTCTTTTGGGAGGTTCCCATTTGAAATGGCTATTGAATTTAAGTCACCTAGCATGATCTTTTTAGATAGGATCCCCATTAAGTACGGCAAACCACTAGGTGCTTTCTCCATTGTGTTTGTGATCAAATTATGGCATGTATGCTTGTCAAACACAACAGGCTCCGCTTCTATCTTCCCTTTTCTCGTCCCACCATGGCTCTAAAGTTTTGCTAGCTCTCATGTCACAAAGAGCTTTGCCGACGACATGACTACCAATTGGGCATGGTTTTGCAAAACTGTCCAGATTCTTGAACTTTGGTGGAGAAGGTACGTGGGTCACTATCAAAATCGGGTCATCTTCATTGGTACTCAAAGTTAGATTTTTGTCGATCTCCTTTTCTTAGTCCCCAAGTGTCTCCTCTCTTTCACCATCTATATCATTTGGCACATCCGGTTACAGACTTGGTTCAGGCTCACCATCAGTCTTAGAATCCATGTCATAGGGCCAAGTGTATTGAGGACAAATGTTTGAGTCCTTAAGTAGCTGTTCCATCTGGTTCGCAAAATTTTGACTCGATATCTCTTGATTAATCCTCCTCTCCTTACTTGAAGCTATGAACTTGGACAGAATTTCCTCCAAATTGGAATGTTCTTCCTGTTATAGTGGAGGTGGACACGAGAACTCTGGTGAGTATGTTGGATTTGGAGCATAAAATTGATCTTGATTCGTATGGCTCCATGACAAATCCGGGTGATACCCCAAATCTTGATAATAGTTGTTGGGATAAGCATAATTGTTGGGGTAATCCCCACCATACTGTACCGGCTCAAAATTGATGGCGCATTGATGACTCAGATGATTTCCAACACAATAATCACAAGTAACCGCCACACTTTGACGACGTTGTGCTGTAAAAGCGTCTAACCTCCTCGAAAGTGTCTCAATTTGTGCTGATAATGCAGAAGGTACAGTCGTGAGTCCATCAATCTCCGCTCCCCCTTGGCTGAGTCATACTCGTATATGGCCATTGATAATTAAATTCCGCCATGGTACCTGAAAAGAAAGAAAAAAAGAAAAAGAAAATTAAAGAAAATAAAAAAAAATGTTTAAATTAAAAATAATTTGATAAAAATTAATATTGGAAAAATTATTAAACTAATCCCCAGCAACGGAGCCAAAAACTTGTTGATCGATTTCACAATCAAAACTTACGTGTAAGTATACACGGTCAACAAGTAATAAAGTGAAAGTAAAGTATCGTTTCCACGGGGAATTATTTAATAAAATTCACCAAGTACTAGTTCTTAACCAAACTAATTTTATTTAAACAACTGCAATTTGTGATTTTTCTAATTAAGAAAAATAAATTAACTATATAAACTAGATTACTTTATAAATGAATTTCAAATAAATAAAGATCAAGCCTACAATATCCTCAATTTGTAGTCTTAATAAAAGAAATTTAGTTCATTGTCATTGAATTAAAATCAAGAATCCACAACTGAATAAACATTAAAAGATAAAAGTAAGAGAAGAGAAGAGAATCAAATATTTTTAGTAGTCTTGAGACTCCTCTTTCGCTCCTGCTTTGAATCTTCAATGATCCTCAAGTTGCTTCAATCTCCAACAATCCAATATAAACTAGGGTTTATGTTCTAATCTAATGGAGTATTTTATCTAAGCTAATCTATGTAATCCCCCTTTATTTTATGCCTTACATCATGTATTTATAGGTTACAAGTCTAATATTTAGCTTAGGAACAAACCTAATCCAATTTAGAGTAAAAAAGTGTCAAAAATCGCCCCAAAACGCGTCCAAACTTGACCAGGTCCTAGATCAGCACCCCAGCGCTATTCACAATGCTGAAACACTGCCTCCTAGCGACCCTGCACTGTGATTAGGCTATGTTTGGGCGCCCGGCGCTGGGCCCTTTTTTCGGAAATTTTTTGCTCTGACGTCCTTTGGGAAAATGGTCATAACTTCTTCGTTCGAACTCTAATTTTGATGATTCAAGATGTTCCGTAAAGAAGAGACATAGATCTACAACTTTCATTCTTTGAGGTTTTCGAAATAAGATCTAAAACAACGCTGAAATTGGCTTTGAAGTGACTGTTATGTAAATGATAAGCCGAAAACGCGCATCTAGCCACCCCAAACGTCGATCTAAGTAACTTTTGTCCTAATTCCTACAAAACAACATAAAATATGCATGAATAGACACAAACACTTAAAAACTTCCAAAATATTAAGATCAAATGCACTCAATTCATGGGTATAAAACTCACTCATCAGTAACTCATCATTTGGGTAATAGTTATGTAATTAATTAATATAATAGTAACCCCCACTAATAACATAAGGCTTATGTTACAAAACTCCTCATGCATGACCAATATCACATTAAGCCATCTTAGTAGCATAATGTCACTTTTCCATCATTAGTTAATCAACCCAATGGTTAGGCTATTCATTATATACTATTATTACTTTACTATGACATATAACATATTTCTAATGTCACACTTAAATAATTACTTATTTTAGTAATAAACTCAATTAAACTTTACTAATTATAATTCCTATTTAAACAAAATAATTACAATTTTATTTAACCCATTACAAACCTTCTAATTTAATTATTTAATCAAATTAGAATATTTCCATAACATTAAAGTAATAAAATACACATCAATTGAAAAATTATTTAACATACACTTAATTAATAAAATCACACTTAAATAATTTAAAGTTATTTTATTAGTAAAATCAATTAAACTTTAATAATAAAATGCACATCAATTATAAAAATATCTATCAAGTTATAACGCTTAATTAAATTAAGTCATAACAACCAACATCAAATATGTATTATTCAATAAATAAATCAACTAAAATATTTATCTAACTCAAATAAATATTTTAATTAATTATAAAAATCACATTCGTTACAAATTCCTTATCGGAAAGCCGCCTCTTTCCTGGGAACGATTTGGTTGTCAATCTATAATATTAATTAGAAATAATTATTGAAGAATTGTAAATAATTGATGAATATAGTAAGTAAATATTTCTTCAATTTTGATATAAATGGAGAAATTTTAGAATGAGACATTTGTCGAAAGTTTATTATATTTTTCAATGAAACCATAATGATCTTCTTCGATAATATATTTATATATTATTATAATATTACATTATAATAGTATAATGTGATAATATAATAGTATAATTTTTATAATTTAAATGGTAATATTACTATAATAAATTTATGGTATATGAATAAAATGAGGTGGAAGAGAGCAAATTAAATTTGAATTTCTTTTTAATAATTGTTAAAACTTTTAAAAATGTGAAATAAAGTGGGAGTTCTCATGTTGATTTTGAACTCTCCTTTTTCAAATAAGTGTGTTGCAAGTTTTCAAAACTAAGGTGCATGGGTGTAAATTGTCAATCCTGGTATGCTAACATTTTCCTATAAATAGGTTGCTTAGTTAAACAATGAAACTCACACCAGAATCAGAAAATTCTCTCTCTATAATATTGAGCGTATTTCTTATGAGAGTAAGGATATTTTGAGTGTTGATAGCAGTGAAAGATTTCCTCAACATAATCTCCGTTATTCCAGTCAGAACTACTTTCCTACTAAGGTAAATGATATTATTTTTTTCCCCGTAAAGGGTGTTATTGTAAGACCCCAACTTTTATGAATAAAGATGAATTTTCTATAAATATCATTTTTGAATATTATGGAATGAATTTGATATAATGTTATAGTTGTGGGTAATATTTATAAATTTTGCAAAGTACGCAAGTTGTTATATAATATTCTATTGGTGGGGAATATTCGTTTTAACAGGGAATAATTCGTACAACGGCACAATCATTGGTGGACCCCACAACGAAATTATTATCGGATTGAGAAAACGACAAAAATACTTTATAAAAATAACGGCGGAAGTTTTACCGTTAACTGTTGAAACACCCGGTGTTAAAAGTACAGTAATATGCATAGTTTCACAGTAGCACACGATATTGATTATTGATGCTTGCATGAGAAGTCACTCAGTTTTGTTTAATTATTGTTATAGTAATTGTTGCATAGTATCTCACGTTATTTGATTCAATTATTGTCAATATTTTATAATCAATAATTGAGATGACAAAGTTATTAATATTATTATTTGCAATATTAACGATGTCTAGAAGTTCTGTCAAGGAGAGGGTTGGTCACCTAATTGCGCGCCAATGGGGAGAAATCCTTATTGGAAAGCCCCTCTTTCACAGGAGCGACACTGTCGATTAATATTGTGAATTATAATAATGATGATGAGTTTTGTTTTATTAGTATTATTAATGTAATAAAATGAAAAGCTTTTTATATAAAAGAGAACACTTTTATAAAGTTATTCGTTTTATTACACTAATAGTAAAATCTTTTTATATAAAAATGTAATACTTTTATAAAGTTATCTATTTTATTAGACAATAATTAGAATATATTATATTTTATTATGCATAGTGACTGCATAGTGTTTGCATAGTAAAATCTTTTTATATAAAATAGAATACTTATATAAAGTTATTCGTTTTATTAGATTATAAATAGAATATATTATATTTTATTGTAAACCAATCTGGACTGTCCGTTTAAAGTAAATCAATCTGGACCGTTCATGAATTAGTTACTATGCAGTCCATTCTTCTATAAATAGAAGCTCATTCCTTCATTATTTCTTACGAATTCACTGAAACTCTAGAGAGAGAAACTATAGAGAGAGTTCTTCTTCTTGAGCGTATTTCTTTAGAGTTTAAGAAAGCTTTGAGCGTAGTGCAAGTTTTCTTTGAGTATATCCTCACCCTACCAGTCAAAATACTCTTCTTTTACGGTAAGGGATATTATTTGTTGTACTCGTTAGGGGTATTCCTTCTTTCTTATTGGTGAATTTTTTTTGTTATTCTATTCTTTATTATTCTGTTGGAATAACCTGTATACGCGGGATACTCTATACTTGGTGAAATTCTTCTGTTATTCCATTATTTATTATTACATTGGAACATCGTGTACGTGCATTTACGCATGCATTTGGTTCCGTGTTTTTATTATTCATTGGAACATCCATGCATGACGTTTATGCATGACCTGGTTCCATTATTTATTATTATGTTGGAATATCCTGTCGGTGCATTTACGCATGACCTGGTTTCATTATTTATTATTCTGTTGGAATAACCTGTCTGTGCGGTCTATCGCATGCCTGGTGATTTCTTTTGTTATTCCATTCTTTATTATACTTAGTTGGTTAAAGTTTTGACTTCTATACTCAATGAAATTAGTGGAATATCCTTGATATTTGCGCTTCATCCAGTATCTTTTCATGGAAATATTCTTCTGAGCATTCTTGAGTGTTACTCTACAAAGAAGTATCATGTTGATAATTTGGACATTATTAGTTCCTGGATAAATTAATTCTTGAACTTGTTTTATTGAATTCTTATATCATTGTCATCATCCTCATGTTTATATTATGTTAAAAGTCATCTCATGGCTGTAGTGCATAGATGGACTTGGTATGAATATGACCGAGGATTATTTTGGTGTAATCATAACCGTAATGTTATAAATGATGTGGAAAAAGTCCTCATTGACCGTAGTGCATTGATGGGACGCTGTTGTTGGCATGATCATGACCATTGATGAATACACGAATATTCTTGACTGTGGTGCATAGATAATTTGTGGTTGTGATACTAATGAATATCCTTGGCCGTAGTGCAGGGATGATGTGGATTATTTATTAAGCCAAGTCTTAGCGATAAAAGTCATGAAAAACCTTTTAAATCATAGAAGATAGTAGATTTTATTCTCTACTTGACTCTTCTAATGGATTGCTTATTCATTGCAGATTAAACTTGATGTTTGTTATATTTTATCGGTTTAAACATCGTTGAAGGCTAATGATAATTTATTCGCATTATCTTAATCATAATATTTCTTCTTTGGGCTAGTTGAGCTCACCTTTTGCTTTCATTGTTCTCTTGTGAAATGCGAACGAAAGAGGGACTAGTCGGGAGCAGTGATGGTCGGGATAATAGCATTAGTAGTCCTCACTATTCTATGAAATAGTGTGTTAATAAATGTAATGAGGACCCCATTGAGTTTGTATCTTTGTCTAGATGACAATATTTGTATTAAAACCCACAAGATATGTTTAGTCGTATTTTATTTACATTGTTGTATAATTAAGTTGTATTTGAATTTTGTACCATGTATTTGGCGACTCAAAATAGGTGATGTATACCGATTTTGGGGGCGTCACAGTTATTTCCTTTCAATACTCGTAAATGATATTATTTCTTTCCATACTCGTAAAGGATATCATTTTCTTTCATACTCCATATTACGTAAGCGATATTATTTCATCTCATATTCCTAAATTTAAACTTACTATGGTAAGTATTGCTTCTATAATTTCTGAAATGATTAAAAATTCCTTAAGTTTTGCGCTTCATCTAATATCATTTCACTGGAATATTGGTCTAAAATTTCTTATTAAATTTTAATCTTTTCATGTTTGGGTACTATTCATGGGCACTATTCATACGGTACTATTCATACAGTACTATTCATGAGTACTGTTCACTGCATAATTTAATTTCTTTTCTTTGTCCAAGTTATCTTTTATGAAACTTATTCTTGAAATTGAATCCATGTTATGATCTCATTTGATTGATTCATTATATCATTATCATCCTCCTCATGCTTATATTATGTTGAAAGTCATCTTTGGCCCGTAGTGCAAAGATAAACTGTTGATTGGTATGATTATGACCAGGAATTGTGTATTGGTATAATCATAACCTTTAATGTTACAGATAAGGTTTGTGGTGAAATTCCTCTTTGGCCCGTAGTGCATAGATGGACAGGTGCTTGGCATGATCATGACCACTGGCGATACAAACGAATATCCTTGGCCCGTAGTGCATGAATAATTCATTAATTTGAAATATTTGTTGATTGATGTTACATGGATAAAATATTGATGATGGACTTTTAAATCATAGAAGATAGTAGATATCATGCTCTACTTGACTCTTCTAATAGATTGTTGTTTCTGCTGCAGTTGTTGATTCTAAAACTTGTTGTGTATTATATTCTATCAGATTTTTCCCTGTTAAGGACTAAGGATAATTTGTTCTACATTATCTTAGTCATAATATTCTTTATTGGGCTAGTTGAACTCACCATTTTCCTTTTGGTTCCATTGTTCTTCTCAGGAGGCGATAATATACCTGGGACTAGTCAGGGAGTGGAGTAATGGTTCAAGACGGTTATTATAGGAGTCCTCACTATTTTGTAAAATAGTGTAACAATAATTGTAATGAGGGCTTTATTTGAGTATGGATTATCTACAAGACAATATTTGTATTAAAACTCACAGCGTATATGTTGTCGTATTTTGTAGGACAGTTGTATTAATAAAGTTTGTATTTGAATTCTGTACCATGTATTTGGCGACTCAGAATGGGTTGGGTGGACCTATTTTGCGGGCGTCATAGTTGGTATCAGAGCTTAGAGATATGATCTCTGGTGGAGATATGAGATTAGAACTAGGTGGGGAGAGACAATTAAATTCTTCGCTA
Organism: Panax quinquefolius; assembly: GCA_020205615.1. NCBI lineage: Eukaryota > Viridiplantae > Streptophyta > Magnoliopsida > Apiales > Araliaceae > Panax > Panax quinquefolius. Next base: position 71,135,663 of record CM035169.1, on the reverse strand, counting down.
GTGTGTCCTACTTAAGCTTATTTGTTATTTAATTGGTCGGTCAAAATATATGGATAATATGTGGAATCTCAATTTCTTTAATTAACCATTGTTTTGTGGCAGTATTTAAGAATGACATCTGAAGATCAAGAGATGAACTCATATAGAGTTTTAAGTGATGAATTGAGGAGATTTAGTTAAAGAATAAATATTGGAGTATAATATCTTGTTATAACAAAGATTTTTATTAGGGATCACTAATTAAGTTATTAAACTTGATTTTAGGATGTTAGGCAAAAAAGAAATTAGAGATATCCATGTAGTGAGTGAAGAATTAATAGTTGCACCCGAGTTAGTCGCAGAGGTAGCAGCTGAGAGTGAGGAAGAAGAGGACCCTGGGGAGGATTTATTAGGAGAAATTTTTGATCAAAATATAGAACTGCAAGATTGTATTCGTGAGTTAAAAGAGCAGGGTGAATAACGACAGGCAGTTGTAGAGAAAAGGGATGCAACAATTCAAGATTTTGCTACCCGATATGCGAAGCTTGAACATAAGCTCTCTTTGGCAGAAAATATGATAATAGAACTGAAATCTGAAAATGCAAATGTCAAAGATCAGCTAAAATAAGAAATAACTGAGCGAGTGAGAATGGAGGATGCATGGGTAAAAGCCGCACGATGCGTTGATAATGTAGAAAGAGACGCCCGATCAAAGAATGCCAAAATAGATGATATGGATTTTGCTTTTTGGACAAAACAATTGGGAGAACCAAACATCGAGTTTGGAATTACCCTGTACAGAGTGGTCAACACCAATTCAATATGGATCGAAGATTAATGATTCAGTTCATGGACCAGGATTACGGCGAAGCAGTTGAGGGTGGAATGTGCCCCATAGAAAAGTTAAGTCCAGCTGAGATGGTGACACCAAAGGCTTCCCAGACAAGTCAAAGTCGGTGGTTTAAGGGGGAGCGTTTTTCGTGACTTCTCAAAACTAGAGGAACCCTAACGAAGTTATCATGAGTAAGCTAATCATAAACTCTTGCGAAGTCTATACCTTATTAGATACCAGTTCTACCCATTCTTTTATTTCACATGCTTGTGCTCAACGTTTGAACTTGACCCCTAAGAAATTATACTTTGACTTATCTGTTGAAACTCCTTTAGGAGAAACTTTCGTTACATCCATTGTTTATAAATCTTGTTTGATTCAAATTGGCACCCTCATATTACATGTTGATCTCATCTTTTTGAAAATACTTGTATTTGATGTGATTTTAGGGATTGATTGGTTAACTACTAATCATGCTAAAATAGATTGTTTTCATAAGGTCTTTAGTTTTCATATTCCTAACCAACCTGTTATGCGAATTTAAGCAACAAAACACTAAAGTCAATGTAAGACCCCGAATTTTATGAAATTAAAGTATTCAATTTTCTTATAATTATTATTTTATTTCGTAAATGGTTAAATTGATAAAAGTTTAAAGTTAAGGATGATATGTGAATTTTTTTGCAAAGTAAGCACGTTGTTATATAATATTCGATTGGTCGGGGAATATTCGTTTTAACAAAGAATATTCGTACAACGGCACAATCATTGGTGGACCCTACAACAGAATTATTGTCGGAGTTAGAAAACGATAAAATTATCTTTTTATAAAAATAACGGCAGAAGTTTTATCGTTAACTGTTGAAACACCAGGTGTTAAAAGTACAGTAATACGCGTGGTTGCATAGTAGCACAGGGTATTGATTATTGATGCTTACGTGAGAAGTCACTCAGTTTTGTTCAATTATTGCTACAGTAATTGCTGCATAGTATTTGCATAGTAAATTTTTTTTATATAAAACAAAATACTTTTATAAAGTTATTTGTTTTATTAGATTTTAAATAGAATATATGATATTTTATTATACATAGTGCCTGCATAGTGTTTGCATAGTAAAATCTTTTTATATAAAACAGAATACTTTTATAAGTTATTTGTTTTATTAGATTTTAAATAAAATATATTATATTTTATTATGCATAATGTTTCAGATAATGTCTCGTGCATAGTGTTTTGATAGTAAAAACTTTTTATATAAAATGTAATACTTTTTATAAAGTTTTATTTTATTTGATTATAAATAGAATATATTATATTTTACTGCATAGTACATCATAGTATCATTTCCATTCTCCTATAAATAGGATGCTTAGTTAGAATTAAAAATCACACAAAAAAATTCATAGAATTCTTCTTCTATATTCTTGAGCGTATTTCTTTAGAGTTTAAGAAAGCTTTGAGCGTAGAAAATAGTGCAAGTTTTCTTCAAGTGTATCTCTGCCCTACCGTCGGAATACTCTTCTTTTTAAGGTAAGGGATATTATTATTAAAGTAAGGGGTATTATTTCTTTCATATTCATGAAGAGAACTATTGTTCCATTCTTTATTATTATGTTAGAATAACCTGTCTATGCAAAGTACCGCATACATGGTGAAATTCTTCTATTATTCCATTCTTTATTATTCTGTTGGTATAACCTGTCTGTGCGGTCTATCGCATGCCTAGTGAATTCTGTTGTTATTCCATTCATTATTATTACGTTGAATATCCTGCCTACATCGCTAATTACGGCGACACGGTTCTATTCTTTATTATTTCGTTAGAATATCCACATGCGTAAGCGGATTACGCATGACATGGTTCCAATCTTTATTATTCTATTGGAATAACCTGTCTGTGCGGATTACGCACGCCTAGTGAATTCTTCTGTTATTCCATTCTTTATTATTCTATTGGAATAACCTGTCTATATGGATTACCGCATGCATGGTGAATGATCCTTTGTATTCATTCCTTATTAAATTGTGGAAATGATCTATCTACGTGGATTACCGCATGGCGGGTGAAAATCCATTAGCAGTTTTGTAATTTTTCTGACCCTCAAAAATTCTTGAAAAATTGGAAATGATAGATTGTTGAGTTTTCTAGATTGTGTCCAAAAATGGCGATTTTTAGATGTATAGATTAGGAGTTATGAATTTTATGAGAAAATACTATTTTAAAAGTAAACCCTTATAACTCCTTGTGGTTAACTCTATAATTGGTGAAATGTTTATTGGGAGTACATGTATATAACAGGAGTATACCTCAGAATTTGGAAGTTTTGGACAAAAGTACAATTTATGATAAATGTCTAAATATTCGGCAGTTTTGGCCATATGAAAAATAGTAAATAAATTTTAAAAATTCTGAGAAAAATATATGTTTAATATGAGACTATATTCTGCTAAATCCCAGAAAAGAAAAATGTTTGGGATTGATTTGGTATTTTTTTGAAAATGGTTTAGTTACAAACATATGAATTAAATATGTTATGTGAAGTTGAAAAATTGGTAAATAGGATTTTATGGCTTGGAAATCCTATATAAGGTATATGCAGATTTTTGATGAGGGATTTGATCATTGGTGATGAAATCTTATGAGTATGACATTTTGAATGATTAAATGTATTATTTGGTAAAGTGTAAACAATTAAAATAAATTGTTTATGAGTTTAAGAATTGATTAAAATATTGATATAATATTAATTATATTAGATTATGAGTTTATTAAGTGATTGATAATATTTGGATAAATTTAAAGTCTTTAATATTTATCCTTGATTTCGTTTGATTAATGCTTATATAATTGTCATCATCCTCATGTTTATATTGTGTTGAAAGTCATCTTTTGCCGTAGTGCATAGATGGACTTGGTATGATTATGACCAGGGATTATTCGGTATAATCATGACCGTAATATTACAAATGATGTGATAAAAGTCATCATTGGCCTGTAGTGCATTGATGGACAGTTTTTGGTATGATCATGACCATGGGTTCTCTTCGGCCAAGGGTGCAAAGATGAATTGTTTTATGGCGTTATCATAACCGTTGATGAAAACACGAATATCCTTGGCACGTAGTGCATGGATAATTCGTGGTCGGGATACTAATGAATATCCTTGGCCTGTAGTGCAGGGATGATTCGATGATGTAGATTAATTATTGAGCTGAGTCTCAACGATGAAATATTAATTCATTGATGTGATAATAATGAATATTCTCTGCCTGTAGTGCAGGGATGATTCGATGATGTGGATTAATTATTGAGCTGAGTCTCAGCGATGAAATATTAATTCATGGATGTTATAATAATGAATATCCTTGGTCGTAGTGCATGGATAATTCATGGATGTGATACTAATGAATATCCTTGACCATAATGCATGGATACTTCGGTGATGTGGATTATTTATTGAGCTGAGTCTCAGCGATAAAATATTGATAATAGACTTTTAATTCGTAGATATCATGCTCTACTTGACTCTTCTAAAATACAGTTGCATGTCTTTGACCTGTAGTGCAGGAATGAACTGTTAATGAATATCTTTGGCCCGTTGTGGAAATATGAATTTATTAGTATGATTATGGACAGGAATTGTGATTTGGTATAACCATGGTCTTTGATATTTTAGGTAAAGACAGGTGATGAAAATTATCTTCGTCCTAGATGCGAAAGAGGAATTTAGAACCACAATTATGATTATGAGTTATTCACCTGATTGTGGACTAAATCTTTGATTCATTACTACTGACAAAGGCTATTGATAATTTAATTATCTTTAGTCATGATATTCTTTACTGGGTTAGTTGTGCTCACCCTTCCGCTTCACAATTCCTTTCAGGTAATAAGAGTGTAGCTTGGTCGAGCGGGGATAACATGGGAATAGAACCGTGGTCTATAGCTGTTGAGGTTCTCCCTAAATAGTATAAAAATAATTTTTTTGAGAACTTTAGATAAGTTTGTCGTATTGTATACGTCATTTGATATTTAATTTTGGTGAACCAAATAGGGTGAGGTGAACCTAACTTTGGAAGGGTGTTTTGTCACTATCATACAAGATGTCTAATGACATACAACCTCGTGTTATCATAAGACATGGTTGTGCACATCCACTTGCTGACTATATCTGCGAGCACTACCTATATGATCTTGGAGTATATTTGAAATATAATTTTCACTTGGAGACAACAGAGATAATTATATGTCAAGAGAAGACTCGCCATTGGAAAGAAGTTGATAGTAATCTTCTTGTTTTTCTTTGGGGACTTTTGGGTCAACCAAGGATAATTCTGTGGACATATGATATCTATCATAACTTAGACGTATGGCCTCCCATGTACGAAGGTTTCCTTGAGTACTTCCCAAAGATTTTTATTTCTAAAACAGTTTTTAACTGTACTTTTATGTAAAGTACCATTGTAAGGTTGTGGTTGAGGCACCAGGAGAGTTACATACATTTGTATTAAAACTCACATCTTATCTGTTGTCGTACTTTGCACGATAGTTCAACAGTTGTATAAATGAAGTTTGTATTTGATTTTTATAGTGCGATATCTGGCGACTCAAGATGGGTGATGTATACCTATTTTGGGGGCGTCACAAATGGTATCAAAGCTTAGGGATATGGTTGTTGACGGAGATATGAGTCTAGAACTAGGAGGGGAGAGACGAGTAATATACTTCGATAGTGTGTGACTTACCTAAGCCGAAATTTTTACTTGATAAGTTGACAATTTGTGATATGTCAATTAACCTTTGTTTTGAAGATATATTCCAGAATGATATCTGAAATACAGGAGATGAACAATGGAAAAATCATGATACAGAGGATATAACCGGGAAGGAACAATCTGAAAAGAAAGCAAGGTATTCTCATCTCTTCGAATACTAGGTACACACATAAATTTCGAGGGTGAAATTTCATAAGGAGGGGAGATTGTAAGACCCCAAATTTTATGAAATGAAAGTATTCAATTTTCTTATAATTATTATTTTATTTTGTAAATGGTTAAATTGATAAAAGTTTAAAGTTAATGGTGATATGTGAATTTTTTTTGCAAAGTAAGCAAATTGTTATATAATTATTCGATTGGTCGGGGAATATTCGTTTTAACAGAGAATATTCGTACAACGGCACAATCATTGGTGGATCCCACAACAGAATTATTGTCGGAGTTAGAAAATGACAAAATTATCTTTTTATAAAAATAACGGCGAAAGTTTTACTGTTAATTGTTGAAACACCCGGTGACAAAAGTACGATGAATCTGGCGTGGTTGCATAGTAGTATTGTGGTATTGATTATTGATGCCGACGTGAGAAGTCACCGCTTTTGTTCAATTATTACTACTGAAGAATTGTTGATAGTAGTGTTTGATAGTAAAATCTTTTATATAAAACATAATACTTTTATAAAGTTATTTGTTTTATTAGATTTTAAATAGAATATATTATATTTTATTATGCATAGTGTTTGCATAGTAAAATCTTTTTTATATAAAATGTAATACTTTTATAAAGTTATTTGTTTTATCGATTTTAAATAAAATATATTATATTTTATTATGCATAGTGTTTACATAGTAAAAACTTTTTATATAAAATAGAATACTTTTTATAAAGTTTTGTTTTATTTGATTATAAATAGAATATATTATATTTTACTGCATAGTACAACATAGTATCCTTTCCATTCTCCTATAAATAGGATGCTTAGTTAGAATTGAAAATCACACCAGAAATTCAGAGAATTCTTCTTCTATAATCTTGAGCGTATTTCTTTAGAGTTTAAAAAAGCTTTGAGCGTAGAAAATAGTACAAGTTTTCTTCAAGTATATCCCCACCCTACCGTCGGAATACTCTTCTTTTTAAGGTAAGGGATATTATTACTCCCTCCATCCCTAAATAACTGACGTTTTGAAGGTTTTCACACTTATTAAGGAAGTCATTTATTACTCCAATTTTGTCATTAAAATTGATATGTATTACCATAATTACCCTTGCATTAATTAAGAAAAGATGTACTCCATATAGTTGTCTAGATAAATAAAATACTCCATTTAATTGAGGGCAACAGAGGAAAAATTGTAATTAATGCTTCCTAGAAACTTGGTAACATCAAATATATTGGGAAATTTTGAACTCCCTATAACGTCAATTATTTAGGGATGGAGGGAGTATTAAAGTAAGGGGTATTATTTCTTTCATATTCATGAAGAGAACTATTGTTATTCCATTCTTTATTATTATGTTGGAATAACCTGTCTATGCGAAGTACCGCATATATGGTGAAATTCTTCTATTATTCTATTCTTTATTATTCTGTTGGAATAACTCGTGCATCGCGGTCTATCGCATGCCTGGTGAATTCTGTTGTTATTCCATTCTTTATTATTCTGTTGGAATATCCTGTCTGTGCGGATTACGCATGACCTGGTTCCATTCTTTATCATTCTTTTGGAATAACCTGTCTGTGCGGATTACGCACGCCTGGTGAATTCTTCTCCATTCTTTATTATTCTGTTGGAATAACATGTCTATGTGAATTACCGCAAGCATGGCGAATGATCTTTCGTATTTATTCCTTATTAAATTGTGGAAATGATCTGTCTACGTGGATTACCGCATGGCGGGTGAAAATCCATTTGCAGTTTTGTAATTTTTCTGACCCTCAAAAATTCTGGAAAAATTGGAAATGATACATTGTTGAGTTTTCTAGATTGTGTCCAAAAATGGCAATTTTTGGATGTATAGATTAGGAGTTATGAATTTTATGAGAAAAAGACTTTTTTAAAAGTAAACCCTTATAACTCCTTGTGGTTAACTCCACAATTGGTGAAATTTTTATTGGGAGTACATGTATATAACAGGAGTATACCCTGTAAATGTCGGAATTTTTGGACAAAAGTACAATTTATGTTAAATGTCTAAATATTCGCCAGTTTTGGCCATATGAAAAATAGTAAATAAATTTTAAAAATTCCTAAAAAAATATATGTTCAATATGGGACTATATTCATCTAAATCCCAGAAAAGAAAATTGTTTGGGACTGATTTGGTATTTTTTTGAAAATGGTTTAGTTACGAACATATGAATTAAATATGTTAGGTGAAGTTGAAAAATTGGTAAATATGATTTTATAGCTTGGAAATCCTATATAAGGTATATGCAGATTTTTGATGAGGGATTTGATCATTGGTGATGAAATCTTATGAGTATGGCATTTTTGAATGATTAAATGCATTATTTGGTAAAGTGTAAATAATTAAAATAAATTATTTATGAGTTTAAGAATTGATTAAAATATTGTTATAATATTAAATATTAGATTATGAGTTTATTAAGTGATTGATAATATTTAGATAAATTTAAAATCTTTAATATTTATCCTTGATTTCGTTTGATTAATGCTTATATAATTGTCATCATCCTCATGTTTATATTGTGTTAAAAGTTATCTTTGGTCGTAGTGCATAGATGGACTTGGTATGATTATGACCAGAGATTATTCGGTATAATCATGATCGTAATGTTACAAATGATACGGTAAAAGTCCTCATTGGCCCGTAGTGCATTGATGGATAGTTTTTGGAATGATCATGACCATGGGTTCTCTTCGGCCAAGGGTGCAAAGATGAATTATTTTATGGCGTGATCATGACCGTTGATGAAAACACAAATATCCTTGGCTCGTAGTGCATGGATAATTCGTGGTCGTGATACTAATGAATATCCTTGGTCTGTAGTGCAGGGATGATTCGATGATGTGGATTAATTATTGAGCTGAGTCTCAGCGATGAAATATTAATTCATGGATGTGATAATAAGAATATCCTTGGCCTGTAGTGCAAGGATGATTCGATGATGTGGATTAATTATTGAGCTGAGTCTCATCGATGAAATATTAATTCATGGATGTGATAATAATGAATATCCTTGGCCATAGTGCATGGATAATTCATGGATGTGATACTAACGAATATCCTTGGCTGTAGTGCATGGATAATTCGGTGATGTGGATTATTTATTGAGCTGAGTCTCAGTGATAAAATATTGATAATAGACTTTTAATTCGTAGAAGATAGTAGATATCATGTTCTACTTGACTCTTCTAAAATCTGATTGCATGTCTTTGGCACGTAAAGCGTGAATGAACTGTTAATGAATATCTTTGGCCCGTAGTGGAAATATGAATTTATTAGTATGATTATGGACATGAATTGTGATTTGGTATAACCATGGTCTTTGATATTTCGTGTAAAGACGGTGATGAAAATTATCTTCGCCCTAGATGCGAAGAGGAATTTAGAACCACAATTATGATTATGAGTTATTCACCGATTGATTGGATGTGAATTGTTGGTGATCGATGTTAGGATAAAACATTGTTGGTGGATTTTTAACGTGGAAAAGATAATAGACTTTATGGTCTTTGTGCTGATGTTTACACTTTTATTTTCTTGAAAAACATTGGATCAAATGATGGAATCAATAAGTTTTAATAACAATACTGTTATTCGTATGTCTATGCTAATTGTTTCGGCTAGACAAAAATGATTTGCAATATATCAAAATGTATTTTATATCATTAATGCATCATGTACCCTGGTGCAAAGATAATAAAAATGATGGAGTCATCAATGCGAAGATTACCTAGTGTTGGATGTGATCTAAGGATCGTCACCATTTACTATGGTATGATGTAGTATGATAAAATCACCAAATGACGGAATCCTCAATGGACTGTAAATACAGTGCGGTATCATGACGTCATAAAAAGATTTTTGAGATTTCTTTAAGATATGAGAATACATATGTATGTATATGTACATGTATATTTTGGTTGATGTCCGAATTGTTGTAGAGGTCTATGTTATTTGATTCAGTTAGACAAATATTGAAAGATGTTCATGAAATTCAAGAGTTTCTTGAGAAGTTATGCCAAACTAAATTGTTTTGGTGCGGATTCAGATGTTGAAAACCAGAGATGAGCAACCCTATTATTTAGGGGTTGCGCTTAGTTTATACTTTGCGCTGAAATGTTTGAGCATAATACATGTACGAAGGATTGATCCCCCTAAGTACCTTGGAGTCCTTATAGTCGTATGACTGTTAAAGTTAAAGTTGAAAGATTACTTATAACTGTGGACATGGTTCGTGGTCATTAGACCCTCAGTTGAATGCTTCCACTCTAAATTCTAAGATGAACAACTCTTTTATTAGCGGTTGCGCTTAGTTTATACTTTGCGCTGAAATGTTTGTGCACAATACATTGTACGAAGGGCTTAACACCCTAAGTACCGAGCGTAACGCATATAGTCGTTACAAAACACTATGTTCATGACTAACGTAGTGGTACAATAGGTTTGGCCACCTAGTGTATACGAGTGGAGGGTGTTTCCGATCTTTGTGATTAATAAACATTCTGCCAAAGAGGGTTTAAAGTGTAAAGAACTGGGGGTGAAGCACTATTAAACCTAGAGAAGAGTTCACGGTCTTATGACCCCTCAGCATGATTTGGAATCTTTTAAATTCCTGAGTTATTCATACTACTTCCCAATTATTGAATAATTGTGGAAGATTCTTGTTATTCTGCAAGATAGAAGTGAAAAAGGAAAGAATTTCTTAGAAAGAAATAAGTCGTAGAATGCGACACTGAATGATGAATATGTTGAATAAGTGAGAAAAGAGATTTTGAAGTGAGAAGGATGTGAGTTATCAAAGAATAATGTGAAACTTTTAATAGAAAAGTTAATAGTTGTAGAATGATCTTTATGGAAAGAAAGTGGTTATAGAAACCAATAAATGAATGAAGCAGTGACGTAAAAATCTACTTTGATAGATTGAATGAATAAAGATTAATAAATAAAATTTCGAGGATGAAATTCTTAGAAGAAATGGTGAATGTAATATCCCGAGTGTTTATGATAGCGATTCTTAGAAAAGGAAATGAATGGGTTATGAATATAATACTCAGAATATAATTAAGTTCAAGTGAAAGTTATGAAATGAAACCTAGAATTTGTTAAAGTAATGAATGTAGTAGGAAATATAAAACCTATATTTAGATAAAATGATGAAAGATTACTCTGAGTTATTTGTTTAAATTGTGTCTTCGATTCTGAGGACAGAATCTTTGTAAGTAGGGAAGATTGTAATGAATGAGTGGTTTGAGTTGTGATTCTGAGGACAGAATCCTTGTAAGGAGGGAATGATGTAACAATCCAGATTTTTTTATTAAATATTTAAATATTTATTGAATTATATAAATATTTAATGGATGTGTTTATCGTTGAATAAGTATTTGTTTAATTGATTTCATGTGATTTGATTATTTATTTGTTTAATAAATAATTAATGAGTTAAGGAAAGTAATTATTTTGAAATAGTAATCTAATTTAATTTAATAATTAAGTTAGAGAGTTTATAATGATTAAATAAATTATTATATTATGCAATGAATTGTTATTAGAATTAATTAAATTAAGTATGAAAACTTAATTAATTAGAAGTGTAACAAATAGCTATATTATAAGTGGTTATTAAAATAAATTAAAGTAGTTTTAATTTATTTTTCCAAACAAGGCTTAAATATGTTAAGTCTTTAATTTTAAATAATTTTGCTAAACAAAGTCATATGGCTTTTGGATTTTTAAATTTGATTTATTAGTAATATAAATTAAATTAAACAAAATATAAATAATATATAATATATTTGGTAACTGATAGTTTAATAGGGTCATTAGTATATGGCAGTTTTGTACGTTTGGGTTTTAGTTGTACTTGGTTTTACGTATATTGAATTTAGCTTAAGCCTAAGGAAGGAAAAAGAGAAGTTGTCTGAGAAAAGAAAATGTTTTGAGAAAAGAAAGTTACAGAGTATTTGTGAGAGGATTGAGAGAGAATTCTTGAAGTTTCAAACGAATTACAGTGGTGTTAGCAAAGATTATCTGACCAATTAAAAGGTATGTTGCATAATCTTTACACGTTTATATGTTTTACAGTATAATGCTTAAAGTTTGTGTTCTTGAAATTCACTGTGTTTTATAGTATAAAGTTCTGTAATTCATATATTATAATTGAGTATGAAATTATGAAGTTGTAATAGTATAAATATCCTATATATACATATAGATGATTGTATGAAGAGGATATACATGTATGTCATTATGTGAATTACAATAAAAAAGAAAGATAATAGTTTTTACGGTAAAAATATATGCATGAACATGTTTTGTAGGATAACAAAATTGGTAATTGATTGTATGCTAATTGTAAAATTAAAGTGTGATTATGTTAATTGGGTATGAAATGAAGAGAACTTAGTTCAAATGAATCAAATTGGTGTATCATAATGATTACAGTGTTCACTGTGTCAAGAAATATCAAAGATGGGATTTTTGGGTTGACAATATGGTTTTCAAAGATTTAAGTTCTCTTAAATTATTGTTCAGTAGTTTTAAGTTAATATATGTATGCTTGGTGAGGTTATGTGTAAATTACATTAGTTATATGTATGTAATTAGTTGCTAGAATTTCTTAAACAGACCAAAAATGGTCTTCGTGCTCGATTCTATTAGTTTTGATGCCCCAAATTTCAAATTGCAGCTTGATCTTTGAAATTCGCGCCCCAGTGCCAATTTCATTGCAATAGCTACTAATCGTTAGTTTACTACTTCTCGCATGCTGGCGCTTAATGAGCAGTCTGGCCTGACGCTTTTGACCTCCTGTAGTAAAATGGCCATAACTTTCTCATACAAACTCCGATTGAGGTGATTCAAGATGATCCGGAACGAGGACGAGTATACCTACAACTTTAGTTCTTTAAGTTTTTCAATTTGAGATCTGGAACAGTAGTCAAAATGGTCATCTTTAGGACTGTTGTGTTTTTGGGGGCAATCGGAGGGCGTCGGGCATGCATATATGCATGTGTAGTGCTCCTGACGATAAAAGATGTTATTCTAAGTTATAAAACTTGAATATTAGTAAATATAATGATGCTTAACATTAATAAATAATGTATTAGATAAGTTATAGAAGCATAGTAAGCATACACAAGAGATGCAAATCGGGCATGTGACGATTGAACGTTGAAATGCCGTGCCAAGTGTTAATGAACTTAAAAAGTGTTTCAATTCAATTGAAATGAATATTATAGGATATGAAATGGGTTTCATATAAAACCAATAAGTTGTCCTAGCAAGACTTAAGCACTTGAATGAACTTTGAGTTTGACTAAGAAGAAATATAGTGAGTCATAAGTCGAAAAGTTAACACAATCTAATTGAATATTGTGTGCTAATTAATAGGAAAGATTATGAGATGTGGAGTAGAGTTTACATTACAATTACTATATGTTGTTATGTGACTAATAGTTGATGTGTATGATTATATAATTGTGTAGGGCACATAAAGTGCAGATAACTGTAAGCTTTTAAACTGTTATTGGTAAACAACGATCAAGGTAAGTCTTTCGGTTCCTATTTTCTACGTGGACTTGATGAACTGTTTTAAATTGCATGATATGTTATGCATGTTGAAATCATGAAATGTTAAAGTCGATATATGACTGGATTGTTTTGGCTAAGTAATGATGATTGAGTAAGGAACTCAATCTTTATATTTGCTATGTTAATTAAAAGCATGTATGTCATGTTACTTTAATGAGATGTATATCGAGCATGTTATTATGTGTTATGTGATGCATGAAAACTGTTAGACTTTGCTGGGCTATCGAGCTCACTCTTGCAAATAACCACTTTTACAGGTCAATATTTTAAGGTAAAGATATGTGCTAAGTGTGTTATAGAGATCTATATTCACAAAGATTACTTATGTTTTATGAGAAATGTATTTCATATTTTGAACGTAACATATTGTTGAATTGTAAGTTGAGCTATCCAATGTATATGGATATTTAGTTATGATGTAAGACTTTGTATAGTCATTTTGTTGTAACGATTCATGATATAAGATTGAATCAAAGAGATGTAATGTAAAGGTTGCGATTCAGGGCAAGAAAAAAAGAAATGTATAAACGTTTTAAATATTCCGCAATTTTAGTGTTTTTAATATCGAATAATGATGTAAAATTAGAGATTTAATGTATGGTTAACGACCGAAGTTGAGATTTAAATTGTATGGATTTTGGGGTCGTTACAACGGTGGTCTATAGCTGCTGAGGTTTTCCCTAAATAGTGTGGAAATAATTTTGTTGAGAACTTTAGATAAGTTTGTCGTATTGTATACGTCATTTGATATTTAATTTTGGTGAACCGAATAGGGTGAGGTGAACCCAACTTTGGAAGGGTGTTTTGCCACTATCATACAAGATGTCTAATGACATACAACCTCGTGTTATCACAAGACATGATTGTGCACATCCACTTGCTGAGTATATCTACGAGCACTACCTATATGATCTTGGATTATATTTGAAATATAATTTTCACTTGGAGACAACAGAGATAATTATATGTCAAGAGAAGACTCACCATTGGAAATAAGATGATAGTAATCTTCTTATTTTTCTTTGGGAACTTTTGGGTCAATCAAGGATAATTTTGTGGACATATGATATCTATCATAACCTAGACGCATGGCCTCCCATGTACGAAGGTTTCCTTGAGCACTTCCCAAAGATTTTAATTTCTAAAACAATTTTTGACTGTACTTTTATGTAAAGTACCATTGTAAGGTTGTGGTCGAGGCACTAGGAGAGTTACATATATTTGTATTAAAACTCACAACTTATCTGTTGTCGTACTTTGCATGACAGTTCAACAATTGTATAAATGAAGTTTGTATTTGATTTTTATAGTGCGATATCTGGCGATTCAAGATGGGTGATGTATACCTATTTTGGGGGCGTCACAGTCAATCACTGTCATATCAAGCCATAGAGCAATTCTTTTATTGAAAAATAGATGTCAAGCTTTCTTAGCCCATGTCATGGATTTAAACAAAAATGCGTCAAAGTTGAATAATATTTCTGTTGTTAATGAATCTCTTGATGTATTTCTTGAAGAACTTCTTGGCCTACCCCCAAAGAGTGATATCAAATTTTGTATTGATCTTGAACCCGGTACAAAACCCATTTCTAAAACCCCATATCAAATGGCTCCTATTAAACTTCAGGAGTTAAAAACCTAACTACATGAACTGTTAGATGATAAATGGGTTTTATAACCTAGAATCGACTCCTAATTCAAGCTTAATCGGTGTTAACTCTTTGATTCTATGTTTTATTTTTACTTGTTTAGTGTTATTTTGTGTTTAAGATTAGTGGATTGGCTATTGGACAAAAAGGGTGGAGTTTTGGCAAATATTGGCAAGTTTGGAGCTTAAAAAGGACAACTAACAGCTTATACCCAAGCCATGGCTTGTTCTTTTATGCCTAATACCCCAGCTGGGGCTTGGGGTACTAAAGTCAGTTAACAGCAGCATTGCAAGTCGGGGCTTGCCATTTTATGCCTAACACCCAAGCCGGGGCTTGGGTACACTCAAAAAAAGTAGTTTTAACTAGAATTTGAGTTCAAGAAGGATTGGTTCGAGCCGATTGATTCAAGGACTTCCAAGAGGACTTAAAGACATATAAAGAGGCATACAAAAGGAGGAGAATCACAAGAATTAGAGAGGGGGAGAGGATTCCATTAGATTAGATTAGAGTAGATTAGGACATAACCCTAGTTCTAATGAGTTTTGGAGAATGAAGCGACTTGGAGACCATTGAAGATCAAGAGCAGGAGCTTGAGGAAGATGGGGATTTGCTGACAACGAATTTATTCTTCATTCTAATCTTATTCTTATCTTTTAATGTGTATTCAATTGTGGATTCTTAGTTTTAATTCAATGAACTAAATCTTTTGTTTAAGATTACAATGGAACTTATTGCATAGTTTATTTTTAGTATGTTTCTCTATTGATTATTGAGATTATTCTTGGATTGTCTATTGTGATTTGGACTTAATTGATTAATTTCCTAGCTAATAATTACCATGATAATCTATATGAAATCGAGAGATGAAGTATAGATTTAGATCTGATTATGATAGCATGTGTTTCTGATTTCTGCATAGATGGAATTCATGATTTATATTTAGGATAGAGATATGTATTTACGCCATATGTAATCTTATAGAGAACTTGTGCTTTAAATACTTTTTAATTGTAATTCACATAGAGATATTGTGGATTAGTTAATCAGGGTGTCTTGCTTAATTCTATCATCTGTTGATTTAAGTGAGTATGGATATTATGCATCGAGAGGTGGTTTTATCTGCTTTAGTGTTCTTGATTAACAATTCGTGATAAAGCTTAATTGATAAGAAGTGTATTAATTGTAATGAAGCAATAAGTGAAGTTGTGATATTAAATCTCCATAATCTGATTTTTAATTAGTGGTAATTAGAATTAGTTTAGTTAAATAAGTTAATTCATAATCTTAATTTGATTGTTTAAATAAAATTAGTTTGGTTAAGAGTTAGTAATTGGTAATTTGTATTAATAATTTATCGTGGGAACAATACTCTACTTTCACTTTATTACTTGTTGAACACGTATACTTGCGTGTTGTGCGTAATTAGATTTTATCCAACAAGTTTTTGGCGCCGTTGTCGGGGAATTAGTTTAATATTTTTTTTGCCAATATTTGCTTCAATCAAATTAGTCTTAATTTAAACATTTTTTTTTACTTTTTTTATTTTAATTCTTTTCCTATTTTTCTCTCTTTTTAGGTACCATGGTTGGATGCAATTATCAATGGTCTTATTCGAATATGACTCAACCAAGGGACACATGAATTGATGGACTTAATGCATTTTCTGCATTATCAGCACAACTTGAGACACTTTCAAGGAGGTTGGACGTTGTTGCAGCCCAATGTATTCGAAGGATAGCAATTATGTGCAATTATTGTGTTGGTAATCATCTGAGTCATCAATGCACCATCAGTCTTGGGCCGATACAACATGGTGGTGAATACCTCAAACAGTATACATATGCTAATTATCATCAAGTTTGGGGGTATCACCCGGATTCTTTATGGAGCTACAATTATCAAGACCAATACTCTGCTTCAAGTTCATCATACACACCGAAATTCTTATGTCCACCTCCATTGCCACAAGAAGAAAAGTCAAATTTGGAGGAACCCATGCCGCAGCTCATAGCAAACCAAGAGGAAAGGATGATGAGTCAAGAAATATCGAGCCATAATTTTCAGAACCAGATGGAACAACTCATCACTACCTCAATTAAAGGTCCTCAATGCATGGATTCCGAAACTGAGACAGAAAATTCAAGGTTGGAGGAATTATTGTCCAAGTTTGTAGCATCAAATGATGAGAGGAGAATTAATCAAGAGATATCAATTCAAAATCTGCAGAACTAGATGGATCAAATATTCGAAGCCTTGAACAATCGCCCTCCAAACAATTGGTGCTATGACATGGATTAAGCAACTGATGGAGAGCTAGAAGTGTACATGCCACTGGATGACCTAAAAGAAGTGGACATTGAGGAGACAACTGGGGATATGGAAAATGAAGAACATGAGCTGACCTTTATTATACCCCAAGTGCCTTCTCAGCCAGAGTTGAAAAATCCAGTGAATTTTGCACACCCATGTTCCCTTGGTAGTCACATCCAAGGCAAAAATCTCTATGATAATGAGGCCTCTTACACACCATGGTGGGCTGAGGAAGAGAAAATATAGGAAGAAAAGCCCGTTGTACTTTTCATGCTTTAATGCAAAAGTCTATTCACAAATACAACGGAAGAGGCACCTAGCTATGCAATAGAAATGGGGATATCATGTACAATAAATATGCTGGTGGCTTCAATTCGAAGACTCTCACAAAGGGGAACCTCCCAACGCACACTGCAGTTTTAATGGATGGAGGGTTCCTCGCCTATTGTAGAGGAATCAGATAGCGGTGTCAAGAAAAGAGTCCAGCTAACGGACTATAAACCGAGTGCTGACTGGGAGGCAACCCAGGATTATTTTTTATTTATTTATATGCTTTACTAGTTTATTTAGTAGAAAGGAATTAATTAGCTTATTAAGTTCTCTTATAATCTAAAGTGCTATTCTAATCCATGTTGTCTCTCTTCATTGCATGTATTGGAGGTTCAATGGATAGGCAAAAGATTATGGAAAGTTAAGCCACCAGCCTGAGCCCATGATACAGTATCCTCCTTCAAATTTTGATGTAGAGGAGTTTTCAGTCTTTGTTCCATGCCACCATCACCTCACGCTTAGCTGATTACAGGGAAGTTCTCTTCAACTTAATGCTTTATTTTACAATGAGGACATTGTAATTTTTAAGTTTGGGGGAGTTAGTTTAATTTTTATGTTTGCATGTTTAATTTTAGTAGTTAGATTTGCATATGTTATTTCATGTTTAGTTTTAGGATTATTAAATGTTGCATTCATGTAGTCATGTAGTTTACATAGTAACTTAGGTTTGTAAATAGTTTTTATTTATTTTGCAATCATGTTATGTTTACCATATCTATAAAAAAATCATTTAGTTAAGCATTGTGTTATATTGCATATGTCCAGCAGTTTGTTGTAGTTCATTTTATTTTGGCCAATGATGAGATTGGGATTAAGTAGACAAGTACGGTACTGATTATTAGAACCTTGATGTAGTTTCTGTTATGAATTGGATCTTGTGCTTGTTTGAAACTGGTATAAAAAGGTTAGCACATTAATAACACTTATGTGGACTGATTAGTTCAAATTGATACATAAGGAAATTTTAAAGGATAATGTTAGTTTACATAAAAGAATGACAAGGATAAGCAGTGAAGACGTAGAATTAGGCAAGAACCTAAGTTTGGGGGAAAATTTGGGGTACATAAGCTTTATAAAAAAATATATATATATATATATATATATATATATATATATCGTGGTTAGTCTTGTTTCGGGGCTTTTGTTACTTGAGCAAGTACGCCCGAGGGAGTGTCTCTAAACCTAGCGCCCTAAGGTCTTTTATGGTCTGGGAGTCATTGGTCGAAAGCTCGCTAAGGGGTAGCACTGTTAGTCTAATGGAATGAGACATTGCACAATCACGAGAAATATATATATAAAAAAAAGAGAGAATAAAACGGGAAATAAGTGCAAAAAGCCCACGTGATGAAAGAAAAAAGAAGAAGCATAAGTACCCTATGTGATCCTTTAATATTGGTGATTGTTTGATTTTAGTTAGATCTCGGCTATTTTTGAAATTCTTAAGTTTAAACTGTATGATGCCTTATAAGAGACTTGTTATGTATTAAATTTGAATTTGTAATAGTTGGCATGGATGTTAAGCGTACACACACTATACCAGTAATAACAGTTTAAGATTCAAGGATTAATAAGGAGTTATTGATTGGGTTTGATATGAAGTGTTGTCGTGTTTTCTTGGTTTCTCTGAGGCCGGTTGAATAAATTTGATTCTATGATGACTATTGGATTCGTAGGCATATATATTAGACACATTATATCTCATTGCATTGCATTGTATAGCATGTTAGTTTTGTTTTGTACTCGAGGACTAACACAGTTTAAGTTTGGGGGATTTTGATAAGTGGGTTTTATACCCCATGAATCGGCTCCTAATTCAAGCTTAATCAGTGTTAACTCTATGATTCTATGTTTTGTTTTTACTTGTTTAGTGTTATTTTGTGTTTAGAATTGGTGGATTGGATATTGGACAAAAAGGGTGGAGTTTTGGCAAATATTGGCAAGTTTGGAGCTTAAAAAGGACAACTAACATCTTATATCCAAGCCGGGGCTTGCTTTTTGTTTTCCTAATACCCCACCTGTGGCTTGGGGGTACTAAAGTCGATTATCAAAGAAAGATATCGCTTCGGGCTTGCCATTTTATGCCTAACACCCAAGCTGGGGCTTGGGTACTCGCAGAAGAAGCAGTTTTAACTAGAATTTGAGTTCAAGAAGGATTGGTTCGAGCCGATTGATTCAAGAACTTCCAAGAGGACTTAAAGACATATAAAGAGGCATATAAAAGGAGGAGAATCACAAGGATTAGATAGGGGGAGAGGATTCCATTAGATTATTGTCGACGTCAGGATTTTTATTTGTCCCTTTTCTGTTCTTGTTCTTTGTTGTTCTCATATTAGGTGAGATTTGTTTCAAAAAACAAGTTGTGAAAAGGTCCGACATGTATATGTCAATGAATGGACTGTAAGAGTCTCCAGTTGGTTTTTTATATGGTTGTACCAACACAACCAAGAAAAGGTTTGCACATTGACCCAGTGATGTAACACTGCTAAACGGGTCTGTGAAACCTGAGATTCATTAGGGTCCGGGGGATTGATTATGCGAAGGGAAGGTGTTAGGCACCCCCCGACATCCGTATTACCACGGTGACTGCCACTTTTCAAGAAACTAGTATATGAATGTGGCTGTTTATATGGAAGTAGTGAGAGGCCTCGTTCGCACCTATATACACAGGGTTTGAATTTGTGTAAAAATTCAGTTTTAAACAATATGTGGCAGTGATGTTTTGTAAAAAGGATTTTCAAACCCTTGTGCTCAATAGTAATTAAGACGTTTTACACTTCAATTTTTTATCAAGTGTTCGGCTTAATTGCTTTTAATTTTCGAGATGCGAAGCATCTTCGAGAAAATAATGTACAAAGCAGTACCAAATTCCTCGTGGGCATAAAAACCATCTGAGGAAATCAAAACACCATGACTAAATTTACGAGCTACTTACAACTGAAAATGTCCATCACGGGAATCGAATCTAGATCCAGTAGACTGAATCTGTGATCACATGATTCCTAGGCTCACATGATGCCGCAATTTGTATGAAAGCAGTAAGCAGTTATATATATAAAAGCTGTAAATATATATATATACAGACATGATCAGCCACCACGAAGCACCTCCATGGGAGATTGGAAATGTAAATAAAGCTGTAAAAGCAATCAACCGCCACTTAAGTAAACTCAAAGTAAGTAAAAGTAGAATATATATATATATATATATATATATATATATATATATAAACGCACCGGATGTAAAATCCAGGCTCATCGAACAAATTTCGACAATAGTTGATATATATATATATATATATATTAAAGCAGTAAATGCACTGGATGTAAAATTCAGGATCATCGAACAGAGTTCGACACACAGTTTATATATATAAGTATATATATACGAAAGCAAATAAACGCTCCAGACATAAGTTTAGGCTCATCAAACATAGTTTGACACACAATTCATATATATATATATATATATATATATATATATATACAAAAGCAAATAAACGCTCCAGACGTAAGTCTAGGCTCAATCGAGGCATAACTCGATAATGTTAGTCCATATATAAAAATATATATATATATATATATATATATATATATATATATATACAAACTGAAATGAAACGGATCAAAGTTTGGGCATACACACACAACATGACTCTCAACGTGAAGAATGGTGTGTGCAAAGATGAAGAGAAAGGCTTTAAAGTGTGTAAGAAGGCTTACAATGGACTGCCAAAAAAGATTTTTATAACTTTAAGTGGATGAATACTCGGCTCCCGCCGATACAAATAGTAGCTATATGTGATCTCACAAGTGTTTAAAATGAGAAAGCACTCAGTTTAGGGTGTGTACAGAGCAAATTCGACAGGGCTTCCTTGCCTTTTTCTTTTATAAAATGGCCACCCCAAGCCCTCTATTTATAGAGGGCGAGCCAAAGGTAGTCAGCAGAGATGTACTGCAATTCAAAGGGTGCCCCTGCTCTGGGTTTTGCCATCTCGGCACGCACGCGTGCTCTGTGATGTCCGCTCTAACTTTTAGAATTGCAATCTGGGCATCCGATTGAGGCGTATAAGACCTATTTCAGACCGCCGTTGTCGAGAGCTATTCCATGCCATGGGATTAGAGGTTGTACAAAGTCAGGAAGATGGGACTATGCCCTCCGGTCTTCAAGCTTCAAATTATATCCGGCGTGCTGTCTTGCGTAGTAGTCACTCGGGATTGGACCTCCTTGGTTCTTGTGGGACATTGTTCTGTAGAAATGTATGTATGAAATGTTGAGACAGTACAAGGTGGGATCGAGGTGGCAAAATGACAATTTTACCCCTCACCAGGGTTATCTCCGATTTGGGCTGATAAAGTAGACGTTGCTCAGGGTTATCTCTGAGATTGGACTTCTAAGGGTACTGAAGGTCCTCAAGGTTATCTGTGAGGTGTGCCTGTCTTCCCGGTGTTATCTCTGAGTCTTGTATTGAGTGTCTCGGTGTGAGTGTCGAGGTTAAAACTGACTGCATGCATTTGAAACAAGCATTTTTGGGGTTATCTCCGGAACTGCGACTGCACTCCTTGGGGTTATCTCCAAGGTTAGCACTGTTATTCCTGGTGTTGTTTTTGGGACTAGAACCGAGCATCTCGGGGTTATCTCCGAGACATAACTATCCTCTGTGGAGGAATTTCTGGTATATGAACTGAATCATCTCCCAGGGTTATCTCTGAAAGACGAATCTGCTCTCCTGCAATATCAGTGACAGGTGTGCAAAAAATTTCGAGTGTCTACAATTATATTAGAGTAGATTAGGACAAAACCCTAGTTTTAACGAGTTTTGGAGAATGAAGCGACTTGGAGAACATTGAAGATCAAGAGCAGGAGCTTGAGGAATATGGGGATTTGCTGACAACAAATTTATTCTTCATTCTAATCTTATTCTTATCTTTTAATGTGTATTCAATTGTGGATTCTTAGTTTTAATTCAATGAACTAAATCTTTTTTTTAAGATTACAATAGAACTTATTGCATAGTTTATTTTTAGTATGCTTTTCTATTGATTATTGAGATTATTCTTCGATTGTCTATTGTTGTAAGACCCCGAAATTTTTTTTAAATAAAAAGGAATTTCCTTTATTTATTATTTTGAAATAGTAAGGGTTGATTTGATTAATGTGGATAGTTAAGGGTTAAATATGCAAATATTTCAAAATAAGCAAGTGGTTATAAAATATTCATTGTTGTTCGGGGAATATTCGTTTGGTCGTGGAATATTAAATGACTACCGGAATATTCGTATCGATCACGCGCGACCATGTGTGGGCCCCATAACTGAAAGCGATTGGATGAAGAAAACGACAAATATAAGTTGTTTTTAAATAACGGCGTAGTTGTTACAGATTAATATCGTTGAATACCCTTTGGTTAAAACACAAAGAATACTGGCGTTGTTGCAGACAAGAGTTACACCAGTATTGCACCAATTATTGATTCTTACGAAGAAGGCACTACTCAATAATGGTTACGTGAATTATCGCTCAAAGATTTTATCGAGTTAATAATTTGCGTTGATATTTTATATTGTCGTTGTTTCAATAATTGTCATTACACAAAGATCTTTCATTATCGAAGCAATAATTCATATTATCCGAATAATATTATTAGATAACATTATTGGCAATGTCTAGAAAGTTCTCGTTTAAGGAGAGGTTTGGTCACCTAAATTGCGCTACCCAAGAAGAAGAAATTCTTATCGAAAGCCCCCTCTTTGAGGAACCGCCTCGGTTGTCAATATTGTGATTTCGTAATATTATTTGTGAATAATTAATTATTGATTTATATGATGAGGAAAATATTGATTTTATGTGGATATAGATGAGAAAATTTTTAAAATGACAATTGTTGAAAATTAATATTTTATCTTTTCTCGATAAAATAATTCATTTAAATATATTATTTTAATAATATATTAACGGTGATATTTTTATAATGAATGTGGGATATATGAGTATACGAGGAGGAAGAGTATTTTGTTGCAATAAATGTTTAAAACATGTTAAACATGTCTGTGGACCCCATTTATCGATTGAAATTTGATTATATAGCTTGTAAAATTGCCCGTTTGTGGATTTTGGTCAATTTCTGATTGGAATTGGAAAAACTTTCTTCTGCAAAGTTGTAGAGAATTGAATTTCCTATAAAAACTCGCGAGATTCGAATTTTCTGATGAAAGCGCTATTTATTATGAATTATTGAAGTTCAAGTTCAAATAATTGATTTTTGAAGTTTAAAATATTTAAAATTAGAAAACGTTTTTTCTTATTTTTTCTAGAAGGTGGCATGTGTTTGATGGCTGAAATAAGATTCTAGACATGTGTAGAAAATAATATAATTAAATTATTAATTTATTAAATTTTCGCTTTGGTGTTCTAAGCAATTTCCTATAAATAGGTGCTTAGGTTAGAATTGAAAATCACACCGTAAATCAAGTTTTCTCTCTATATTATCGAGTTTATTCTTGTGAGTATTTTGAGTATACTTTGAGTATTGCTATACGGTGCAAGTCAAGTCATATAGCCTATATCCTGTTTCAAATTTAGAAAGATCGATCTTTCGAGGTAAGGGATATTATTTTTTTTTGTAATGATATTATTTCTTCAATATCATTATCTTTGAAATGTTGATCCAAGTTTTATCAAATTTGGAACTTTTTCATGCTCAAGGGTTACTATTCATGGGTTACTATTCATGAGTTACTATTCACGAGTTACTATTCATGAGTTACTATTCACGAGTTACTATTCACGAGTACTATTCATGAAAGCGTGAAGATGTTTTTGTGGAATTTTTATCTTTTGGTGTCTGAGTTACTATTCACGATACTAAGACTATTCACGATACTAAGATTATTCAATTTAAAAATAAAATTTCTTCTTTTCGTCTAAAACATCTATTCGGATACTAACTCGATTGTATCCATGTTTTGATCATTCTTAAATTTTACACCACTATGATTATTTTTTGAGGTATTTTTGGGCGTGGATAAAACCAAGTACGAATCCTTAATCCTTAATCCTTGTCATTTTGTTTCACCGGATTCGCTTTCTTAAAAATATTTTTCATCATCCTCGCCTTAAATGATGATATTATTGAATATCTTTGGCTTTCAGTAGTGCAAAGATGAATGATTTCAAGAATATTTGGCCCATGTAGTTCAAAGATGAAATGTGTCGAGATGAACACGACCGATTGATTAATATCTTGGCGCTGTGAGTGCAAAGATGAACAGTGTTTAAATGAACATGACTAATCGATGAATATCTTTGACCTATAGTGCAAAGATGAATATTTGATTCCAGATGCATATTGATTGATGTTACAGGGATAAAATATTGATGATGGACTGTTAAATTCATAGATTATAGTAGATTTCATTCTCTACGTAACTCTTCTATGAATTATTATTTCACTGCGAATATTGATCTCAAACTTGTTGTCTCATTGTATTCTATCGATTTTTCCTCGTTGAAGACTAACGATAATTTGTTGTATATTATCTTAGTCATAATATTCTTTATCGGGCTAGTTGAGCTCACCCTTTTCCTTGTTGTTCCATTTTTCTTCTCGTGAGGCTAGAATGTAGCGAGTACTAGCCTGGGTATGGAATGAAGGTTCAGAGAGAGTTGTTTAGTAGTCCTCACCATTTTGTAAAATAATGAATCAATAATTATGATGGGGATTTATTTGCGTGTGGATATTGTCTAGAAGACAATATTATATTTAAACTCATTAAGTATATATTGTCGTATTTCACACATACATTTGTATTATTGAAGTTGTAGTTTGCTTTTTGTACCATGTATTTGGCGACTCAGAATGGGTGTTGTGTATACCTATTTTGGGGGCGTCACAATTGTGATTTGGACTTAATTGATTAATTGTCTAGCTAACAATTATCGTGATAATCTATATGAAATCGAGAGATGAAGTATAGATTTAGATCTGATTATGATATCATGTGTTTGTGAGTTCTGCATAGATGGAATTCATGATTCATGTTTCGGATATAGATATGCTTTTATGCCATATGTAATCTTATAGAAAACTTGTGCTTTAAATCCATTTTAATGGTAATTCATATAGAGATATAGTGGATTAGTTAATTAGGGTGTCTTGTTAATTCTATCATCTATGGATTTAAGTGAGTATGGACATTATGCATCGAGAGGTGGTTTTATCTGCATTGAGGCACTACCTCTACGGGGAGAAGTGTGAAATATATACGGACCATAAGAGTCTGAAATATATTTTCACGCAGAAGGATTTGAATATGCGTCAAAGAAGATGGTTGGAATTAATTAATGATTACAACTGCGAGATTTTATACCATCCGGGTAAAGAAAATGTGGTTGCTGACGCCTTAAGTAGAAAGGGTCGTGAGAAATTGATGATGTTAACTGCTCAGGAGGAGCTAACTGCAGAAATGGAAAAACTGGAGTTGGAAGTGAAGTATCCTATGGAGATTGATGAGAAGCTATTCCAGATGCAATCTGGTACAACCCTACTAGATAAAGTTAAAGAGGCTTAACTTCAAGACGAAGAATGTAAAAAGGTGACAAAGAAAATATCTGAAGGAACTGAACCGAGATTTAAGATGGATAAGAAAGGAATACTGAGATTTGAGAGTAGAATTTGGGTACCGCCAGTACAAGATATTAAAGAAGATATTTTGAGCGAGGCTCATAGTTCACGATATTCGATTCACCCTGGTAGTACCAAGATGTATCAAGATCTTCGACAACACTTCTGGTGGCCGAATTTGAAACGAGATGTTGTAGAGTGTGTTGCCAAGTGTCTTACCTGTCAGAAAGTGAAAGTAGAACATCAACGACCAAGTGGATTGCTTCAACCGTTGGAAATCCCAGAATGGAAATTGGAACATATTACAATGGACTTCGTGGTCGGCCTTCCGACGACTCAGAAAGGCTACGACGCAGTATGGGTTATCGTTGACCGACTGACGAAATCCGCACACTTCCTTCCGATCAAAATAAGATTCAACTTAGATCAGTTGGCAAGGTTATATGTGAAAGAGATTGTTTCGAGGCACGGAGTGCCGGTGTCAATTATTTCTGATAAAGATCCGCGCTTCACATCGAATTTCTAGAAACGTCTTCAAGAATGCATGGGTACGCAATTGCGAATGAGTACAACATACCACCCTCAAACAGACGGACAGAGCAAAAGAATGATTCAGACCTTACAAGATATGCTAAGAGCCTGTGTGATCGACTTTAATGGAAATTGGGATGATCACCTACCATTAGTAGAGTTTGGCTACAATAACAGTTACCACGCTAGTATTGGCATGTCGCCTTATGAAGTGTTATACGGAAGAAAGTGCAGAACTCCGCTTTACTGGGATGAAGTTAGTGAAAGGCAATTGCTAGGGCCAGAATTGGTATAGCAGACAGCAGAAATAGTCAAAGTTATCCGAGCACGACTGGTAGCAGCTCAAGATAGACAGAAGAAATACGTTGATCCACATCGTAAAAATATCGAATTTGAATCAGGAAGCTATGTTTTCTTGAAGGTCTCTCCCTGGAAGGGGAAGATTAGGTTCAGAAAGAAAGGGAAATTAAGCCCAAGATTCATTGGACCATTTAAAGTACTTCGAAGAATCGGAGAAGTCGCGTACGAGGTAGCCTTACCTCCAGCACTCGAGAATTTCCACAACGTCTTCCATGTTTCTGTGTTACGAACCTACAGAGCCGATCACAAGCATGTAACTAAATACGAACCCCTACATTTTGAAAAAGACTTATCTTACGAGGAAATTCCTATTCAAATTGTTAACAGAAAAGAACAAGTTCTCAGAAATAAAGTAGTACCTTCTGTTAAGGTAATTTGGAGGAACCACAACGCTGAAGAAGCTACATGGGAACTCGAAGAGAAAATGATAAAGAATTACCCTCATTTATTTTTATGTGTAAGCGATTCTGGGGATGTAATCTTTGTAGGGGGGGGGGGGAGAATGTAACGGGTCGAATTTATTGAGTCGTGATTCTGGGGACAGAATCCTTTTAAGGGGGGAAAGATGTGACGAACGAGATTTTTATAAATTAATTTTAATATTTATTGAATTAAATAAATATTTTTCGATGATTTAATTATTGGATTAAATAATTATTTGATGCACTTGTGGTAGATTAATTTAATTATATGTGTTATATTTATTAAATTAACGTGGAGAATATTTATTATTCAAAGTATGTATTTATGTGAGCTTATTGAATTAAAAAGGAATATTTAATAAGCCTAATGTTATTTTAATAATTAATTAAAGATTTAATAATTTAATTTAATTAATTAATGAGAAAAGTAATTATATGATTATGTGAATTTATGATAAATTATTATATTTAATTTAATTTAAATTAAATAAGATATTTAAATTATTGTGTATGGGTGTGACATGATTTAAACTATATAATAAAAGGTTTTATTAAATTAAATGGTTATAAGCCTTTAAGGCTAGCCAAATGAGGCCTTAAGAGGAGTTGAGGCGCTTAAACCACATTATGGAGTAATCGGCCTCAACTCTCACAAGATAAAGACTCGCCATTTTATTACGTATTCTTCTTCATTCATTATTATTTCTAAGTCTCGCAAAACAGAGAGGGAGAGAATTAGAGAGTTGAGAAGTCAGAGAGAAATTGATAATTCTTGAGAAGGAATTCACCTCTTATTAAAATCTACACTACGCTTTGTATAATCTCTTCAAACCCAATTTCTATTTTACATTGTTTAAAGTTTCACGAATATGGCTTTCAAGTTTTTGGTTTAAACCTCTGTAATTGGGATAGGAGTAATGATTATAGGTTGTATATGTGTTATGTCATATCAAATCGTATTTGATTATATATTTATTATGTAGACCATATCATCAGTATCATAAAACATGTCGTTATACGATGACTTGTTATTTCAAAATTTACAGAGTTTGGGTTATGGCCATATGGCCTTATACGTGATTTTAGTATGTCAAACATAAATGTTTTCATAAAATTTACACTCTTATTTTATTATGCATGTTGATACGAAGAGACCAAGCCTTAAATGAACGGATTCGGTGTTATAACGAATCCGTAGTGTTAAATTTTATGTTTTGTTCAAAATCTTCAAGAACACAAAGAACAGTGAAAATTTGCAAGTTTTAATTCTGTAATTATGTATTTTAATGGGTTAAAATCATTATGTAAATGATGGATAATGATTAGGTATGAATTATATCATGTGGGTATGTCTAAATTCGTGTAGAAATTAAGAAATTGATAGAAATTGGCATGTTTTGCGATTTTTTACAAACTGCCATTTCTATTAATGGTACGCTGCAATGTCGCTTTTGTCCCTTTGTCCATGCGTTACGGCCATACTGCGGCATGCAAATAGCCAGTCTCAAGTCAATGGTACTAATGGCTCGCAATCATAAGTTTTAGTATAAAAGTGAAATGCAATACCACTCTCCGTAAAGTTCAGAAACGAAAATTTTAAAGTGTTTAAGTCCATGAATGTGATGTTAACTTAATGTAATGAACATAAAATTATGTTATAAGTATAATGAGATGTTAAAATAGATACTTAACATGTAAATAACATAATTACATGTGGATTGAATTATTGATTACATAATTAGCTTGTTAATTATGAGGTGTAAATTATGTGATAAATTGACTAAGTATAGTTATAATCAAAGTTAGACTAAGAGAATGAACTTATGATGATTAGTTAAGTTATAATTAACTGGTATTGTGAATGTAAATGGTATGTAGGATTATATTCAAGGAACGTGTTTAATTAAAGTGTAATATACGCACGAGGCAAGTTTCCTACCCCTACTTGTTATCATTGTTCAAGTTTATTATTTACCTTGAGTAAATCCTCATTACTATTATTCAAGTTCGAATTGTTATATTAAAGATTTATTATCCTTTCAAAATATGAAATTGTTATACAATATTTGTTCTATTGTATACTTCTTGAGATTATTATTCAATTTGAATATCATTATTGTTGAACCTTGTTAAACTAGTGAACCTTATTGATTCGACTAGTCCATAGTTGATGAACGTTCTAAATTTCAGAACCCTTATTGAATTATCCAAACCAAACTTCCTTTGGTGTGGACTAGAATGTCAAACTGAGATAAACAACCTTGCAAAGGGATTTACTTATGCATTAACGTTAAGATATTGTGCGCGAGATGGTACTAAGGGTCGATCCCCCAAGTACGCAGTAGAAAGGTCCATAGTCTTATGACTGTTAAAGGTTTCAAGTATAACCCTTGATAACCTAGGACATAGTTCAAGGTCTTATGACCCTCAGAAATCTTTTGATTCTTGTTATTCATTCTTGATTCAAAAGTTGAGCTTTCATTTCAAAAGTTATTATTTCTCTCGTATGTTATTATTCATTGTTATATTGTTATACTTGTGGGCAATCGTGCTCACTCTTACGTAATAATAACATTGCAGTTAAGAACGAAAGAGCAGACGAACCTTCCACTAGTAAAGGCAAGGGCAAGCTTAGCAAGTAATGAAGACTGATTATTTATGTGATGTAATTAGAATTGATGTTACTTAAGACTTATTGTTTATATTTCCGCACAGATGTTTAAGGTTAGTTTAACCTGGGATTGTATTATTATTCGAATGTTGTAACCCTTAAGGGGAAGATTTTATTTCTATCTATTGCATGGTTTGCATTTATTATGGGTAGATAGATAGATGATATTTGTACAGTGAACACCAAATCCCGTGGAATTGAAGTACCCGGATTTGGGGGTGTCACATTTAACTTGTCCACGTGTCAAGGCGGAGCATCAAGTATCGAAAGGTCCATTGCAAGCACTTGAAATTCCAGAATGGAAGTGAGAGCACATCAACATGGATTTCGTTACTGGTCTTCCCAAGGTTTCTCAAGGCATAGATGTAATTTGGGTCATTGTCGATAGATTAACCAATTCTGCTCATTTCTTGCCTATACGAGAAACTTATTCACTTGAACGTCTTGCTCGTATGTACATAAAAGAGATTGTGAGATTGCATGGTATGCCAGTATCCATAGTTTCTGATCGAGACCCAAGATTCACTTCACGATTTTAGGTTAGTTTGCAGAAAGCTATGAGCACTGATTTACGATTTAGTTCTGCATATCATCTCCAGACGGACGGACAACTTGAAATGATTAACCTTTGAAATTATAACGACCGAGAAATTCGGATCTAATGTAAAATAATTTTATTTAATTAAATAATGAATAAAATTATATTATTTGTTATTATTATGTGTTAGTAAGATGAATGTCGTTCTTTAACCTAGAAACGTCAGAAAGTCGTAGTATTTTGACTACGTGAATGAATTAAAGTGTTCGAATTTCTAAGACGAAAATAAAAGTTTTCCGAGAAATTTTCTGAAAAACACTATTCATCGATTTCTGCTCGGGAATTATTTTTAAACTTCCGAGAAATACATAATGATAGAATATTAAGGTGAGCTGGATTATATATTAATAATTCAAGTATGGAAAACGTAGTTTTTCGCATGCGGACTTAATTCGAGAAAGTTAGGAAAAGTAAAGCGTTAACTAATTAAAGTGATGATCGTATAATATGTAGGTATTGTACAAGGTAATGAATACGAGTATGATACGAATTATTTTATAAGTATGTATGAATGATGGTATGTCGTATATGTTGAATAATTATATGAGTTAAAATACGAGATTAATATGTATACAATACGTTTTAAGGCTTTAAGCCATATATAGTTGGACTTGTGAGATTATGTAGGAAATGAAAAGACTAAATGGGATTGTGTTATGCCCAATGTAAACTAATGTTAAAGCCCAGGTATTGGTTAATGTAAAGTCCAAAGTGAATTAATGCAAGCTCAAAAGCATAAATTAAGCTAATTGAATTAAAGCCCAAATTAAGATCCAATGGGTGAATAAGATTCATGGGGCAACCCATGTGGGGCCATGATCACATGGGTGATCTTGGTGTCCAAGTAAAAGTTGTGAGGAGCAAGCTTTGGATAAGTGTTTTGATAAGCAAGTTAACTTAATAACTAAGTAAGGAATAGTAAGGAGGTGATTAAGGAGGTGGGATTGGTTTATTGACCAATATGCCCTAATCTAGAAATTCCTATAAATACTAAGCTTGCTAGCTCATTTGTCACTTGTTCAAAAACACCAACAACTTATAGCTTATTGAGTAGAGAGAAAAAGCAAGAAAAGTAAGAGTTAGTCTTTCATAATCCAAGAAGCAAGAAGAATAAGTAAAGCTTTTTTCATCAAATGTAATAGCCTTTAAACCATTAGTCTTCCTATCTTCCATAGTAGCTTGATATAGAAGTGATGAATGGTGGTGCATGTATGATAAGGAGTATGAGAATGGTTAATCGATGGACTTAAGTCTTAATAAGCCGTGAATAAGCACTTTGTTCATAGATAAGTTATGAACTAAGGAAGAACTTGTAAGAACTTGTAACATGTTTACATGGATGAAGTTTGTATGATAAGAAGATGTAAGAATGATGGTTAAAAGACTTAAACTATTATAAGTCAAGTAAAATGAAATCATAAGTAGTTTATACTTTTATAAGTTATAAACTCATGAAGAACAAGTAATAACTTATCATGTAAATAAGTTGATATAATATGTATGTTAAGATGTTAGTATGATGGATAGAATCCATTTGAAATGTAGAACAAATCATAAGTAACGAAGTTATGCCGGAATTCACACGATTAGACAATAATCGTCGATTTCGTGAAATTCTCATAATGGAAGTTAAATTTTGTTATTGAGCTCGAAAACGTTGGTTTTCGATGGGAACAAGTCTTATTTGGCATTATAGAGTTGCGAACTCAAAAATGACCGAATTCCGACTTAGAATGAAGAAACGAGCGTTGAACGTTCACGAATGTTTATCGTTTTCGTTAAAAATGAACTCAAAGGTAAATTTTGAGTTAACGAAGTTGAAAATGTAAAATTACTGTATGAACACGTAGAGTATGTGATTTGTGAACTAATGGCTTTTGAATGAGCCAATTCGAACTTAAAATGATCAAATTTGGAGTCTGGAAAGTTCACTAACTAGAAAATTTGTCAACTTTTTCTAGTGCTAGATGAGAGATGAAATGCCATGGCGCCACCCCAAGGTAAAAAGGTGGCGTAGCAACGCCGATTGCCATGCCTGCACTCTACTAAAGTTTCTTGTTGCAATACGCAGATGTAATGCTAAGATCAAGCGTCAGTCACGGGTCCCCTCACCATTGAAGTGTGAAAGGCAATATAGCATAGAGAAGGAAAGGCGAAAGCCAGCCAAAGACTATGTCAAGGATAGTCATAAATGCTTATAAGTAGAGAAAGAAGGTAAAGTAATTAAGTTAAATTAACTTACCTTAATTAACTTAATGTAACAACAAATAAGATGTTAAAAACCTTAAGTGTTACACTAAAGGTCAAAAGTAAGTCAATTGCATGTGAACGTAAGAACGATGTAAAACGTAACGGAAATTCGGAACCAATAATAACAAATCTAAGTCATGATTAGATTGAGAAGAAGGGTAAGATTCATTAGGAACCATGTATGTTTATTCATGACCTAATGTGTTACATTATGTGATACATATTGTAGAGACCTTAAAGACTTAAAGAGAACGTGTAATAAACAGTAGCAGACGCTAAAGGCAGGTGTTCTAACCCTTGTCTATGTTCAATCTGGACAAGCCTTGTGATTCATGTATTCTTACGAATTAATTGTTGTATAATGAAGTCAAAGCCAATTCTTTCGGCTAGACTTAAGATGTTTTGGATTTCTTATGTTGGTGTGGTTTTCAAATGAAGACTGAGTATGCTAAACAAATGTTTTGTCATCAAACGACAGGCACGTGAGGTTGCCAAAACTTAAACGTGCATATGTTTAAAGAATGTAGTGTTGATCAACATAGAGTACTATAGGCTGATCACCTAGATGTGCTCGTAAGATATGTCAGACTTACGGACTTAGTTTCGGGTTGTCCTTTTCAAAGAAAGTATGAAATGCTCATGGTCTTGCACCGGAATTGATGTTTTACTGAATATTATTCATTGTGAAACATTTTAAAGAAAAGTGAAGTGCTATTTTGAATTATCAATAGTACTTCATAACTATTGTTCAGTTATTGAAGATATACGATTCCTATATTTTAAGCATGCTAATTATTGGAATTGTCTTACTTGCTGAGCTAGTTATGCTCACTCTTGCTTGAACCATATGAATGCATCTAAGACCAAACGGATCGAAGGATCCACTAAAGATAAGGGAAAGGCTAAATCAGACCGTTGAATTCTCTATGTAATAGTATTGGTTTAATGTTGTAATGTATTTGATATTATGACAAAGAACTTATGTATTGGTTATAAAGAACCTAGGAAGGGAATATTGTTTGGAATATATATAAGACATATTCATTCTTTTGAGTAATTTCAATTGAATGTATGTGTGAACTGTAGCACCGTGTAGCACCATATATCGGGTTGGAAGATACCCGGATTTGGGGGCGTCACAAAAATCTTATTGATATCCTTCAGTCTATAGCGACACTTATTGAGAACTATTAATACTTCTTGTTATTTTTGAACTACCATTTACTGTTATACCTTGAGATTCAAACTATATAACTGTTTATCCTTATTGCTATATTACTTGCTGGGCAAACTTGTTGCTCATTCTTGCTTCCCTAAAAACATTACAGTTAAGGCAGAGCAAGGCGATACTTCAGGAAAAGACAAAGGAAAGGGCAAGGCTACGGAATAGCTTAGTCCTTTGAGTGTAGGAGAACTATTATTATTACTATGATTATAATGATATGTATTAAGGGATGATTAAATTATGTTTAAATCATGTTCAGTTTATATTACTGGAATGTTGTAGTAACGATCACGAGACCTTGGGACGCGAATGTTTATATTATATCAATGTAAACTATTCTATTATTCCATTGTTGATGATTTTAGTATGATATTATAATTAAAATATGATGCACCAGATTTGAGATATGAGTGTCTGAATTTGGGGGCGTCACACGTCTTCTACTGCATTAATCGTCGATTATACCGAGATTACCGCTTCAATATAAGTGAGGGGTCAAGGTGTCGTAGGTGTCCATTCAACGCAGATTTCCGAACATGAGCAATTGTACCAAGATTACCGTCTACATATAGACGAAGGGTTAAGGTGTTGCAAGCAACTCACCCAACAACTGTGCTAGAAATAATTCGGGCGACGACCACCTCACGCAAGCGTGTCGTGGAGTCTATCAGTATTCCTAGAGCCAAAATCTTCAATTAAATGGTCAAAATCATATATATATATATATATATATAAATTGGGGCCCTTCTAATTGGGGGGTTCAACATGATCGACCCTCCCGTCTGCATTTCGTAAACGGCTCTGTAGGAAGTGGGGGGGTGAGAGACTTGGTACATATTGAGTTTATAAAAATAAAGAGGGTAAAGTTCAGATAACCACCTGGGGTTTGGGCGCTTTCCCACTTAACCACCTATAGTCAGTAAAGCTACATTTAAACTCTCGACTTTTTGAGTTGAAGTGAAAAAGTCACATTTTCCATCCAACTTAACCGTGCGTGTAGATCATGTGACACCCCTAAATCCAAATACTTCATCACCTCAAGGTTCGGTGTTCACTTAATCAAAGCATTCATATCTAACTACCCAATCATAATATAATTGAATAATAAAACCTGCCCATACAGGATTACATTAATAAAAACAATATCTCCCATCAAGGGTTACATAATCTCAAGATAAATCCCAGGTCATCTAACCTTTAATACAATCATCAGCGAAAATTAAAACATGATCATAATTAAATCTAGTACATAAGCTTCATAAGTAAAAGATAAATTAAACGTTGTTGTCTAATTAAGCACTTTGTCCTTGCCCTTGCTTGTAGAAAACTTTTCAAACTTCTTAACTTCATCTGCATTATTTTGTGCAAGAGTGAGCAAACAATTTCCCACAAGAAGGATAATATACAAAAACGTTTTATGAATGACAATTAACTGAGCTTTCAATGGTAAGATGTTATTACCGGAACAATAAACTTTAATTTAGCAATTATGAGTTCAAAGGAATAATGAACGTTAAGTTAACAATAGATATCAACATCAAAGAATACACTGAGAGGTCACAAGACCACGAACTATACTCTAGGTTTTAAGTATTTCAACTTTAACCTTTAACAATCTAAAAGACTATAATCATCATCTATGTCCTAGGTTAACAGGTGTTTCTACTGTAAACTTTAATAGTCTAAACGACTATATGGACCATCATTCCGTACTCCAGGTGATCAGTCCTTTATACTATGTATTGTGCAAATATTTAATGCTATTGCATAGTTCTAAAATAATCCCCTAATATAAGGTTATTCATCTCAGCTTAGATTATCAGGTTCCGAACCAAATGAAGTTTGGTTGGGAATTAACTTCAAAGGAATTCTAGATCTTTAGAATGCTCATCAACCAAGTACTGGTTGAATCAGATAGAGGCCAATAACTATTCAAGAGTTGATTATAATATCTTCATGAACAAGGTATATCGATGAATCAATAAGAGATGGAGTATTAACAGTTTCTAAATTGAACAAACTTTATCATCGACATCATGCTTTCAAAATTGTGTGAGTACATTAGCAAACCAAAGGAAGTTTGGTTTGGGTTGACTTCAAGGGTAATTTAGAGTTTAGAACATTCATCAACTAAGGATTAGTTGAATTGATAAAGATTGCTAGGCAAATTAGAGTTTGTTATAATAATGTAAGATAGTACAATGACATTGCAGAACGAAGATTAAACAATAGTTATTAATAGATAAATAAACACATTTCATACAACAACATTGCAGACTTTGAATAACCAAACTAATCTCGTTTGGAATAAAGAAGTAAAGATTAACTAACTTGCTTCAACAATAAATGAGGGTTAAAGAATTTGCATGACAATAAATCGTTAAACAAGAGATTAGAGTTAGAGAATTTGTATAAGTATAACGTAATAGTGAAAATTAACCTTGCTAAATAATAAAGTAGCAAAGGTTAGTGAACTTGCCTCTTGCATAAGCTATATAATTATAATTCACGTACCCCGATATCCTACACATACCATTAGGAATATCACATCAATTAGCTACATAACCTCATAGATTTATTTCTCATCTTAGTTAAGTTATAACCTTTAGTTTAAGGTCTATCCACAATACTAAACCACATAACACGAATCTGAAAACTCACTAACACTTACATAAGACTTTAAACATCTAACTCAAATTTTTAACTCTTATTTAATCAATACTACACTTCTCTTTAATCGAACTTGAATTTCAACCAAGTATTTAAGTCTTCCTAGGATTCAATGGTTTTATATTAATCACCTTCCATATCTTAGTGCTCATTTCAGAAATCACAAGTGTTAACATCACAAGACTTATTCACCATTCATTGTATAAGCTAAGTTATAACACAACACGTTCATGACTTATAAATCATTTTTTACAACTTTGAATTTATAATCCACATAACACAACTTTGTTTAACCTTGTTATTACATGTTTTTCACATTAACCTAACATTGAGCTAAGTTACAATGAACGACCAAAGTCTGCAGAATTAGTAGACTTCAATGTCTGAGATAGGACACTGGCGCGACCGCGCTAGTTTTATATTGGGATGCGGCGGCGCAGCGCTTAAGGGTCATGCGATCATGCATGACGTACATGTAACTTCGCTATTTTGCGTAAGCGAGCTTCGGCACTTTTCTTAAGCCAACTAACACGAATTTCACCCACCAAACAGTGATAATAACACATAAAATAAATATACAACTATCATAGACATGATTGCTAACATATTCAACTACTTAGCACAATTTAACAACCACTAAAACTATTTTAATTTCTCAATTTTCATGTTTTCAAGAAAAACTCAATTTTCATGACATTCATCCTAAAATCATCACTGTGAATTCAATACATGACCAAATCTTCTCATTCAAATTACGTTATGCTCGTATCTCAATGAACTAACATATACAAGCTTCAATTTATACTTTCACATACAAATTGGCCATTAAAATTGATACTTACATAACTACATATGAAACATATATACTGATAAAATTTCTACTAATATCCAAAATTAGAATGAATTTTTCATTTAAGCATAACCTCTAATCACCATATACTCATATAATCACAAGTAATCCCATTGTATAGCAACAATTCAACAATTTGTAATTTACAGATTATATAAAAGTTTGTCGTAGCCTCATACATACATACACATATATATATATAACACTAAGGTTGTGAACATACCTTCAATTTCTAATACAATCGCTGCTAATCACTGGAATTTGCTGTGAAAACTCTTAAGACTCTCAATTCCCTCACAACTTCTCTCTCAACTTTCTGAACTCTCAAGCTTGGAAAATAGAATGTGTAATAAGAAAATCAACTGATATTCAAGCGCAAGAATAAAACTGATAACCCTTAATAACACTACTAATTGCAAAATCGACATTAACGATATAATATAAATATATTATATTATTATTTTAATTTATTATATTTATTTTATTTAAATTCAAAAAATTAGAAATCCAAAAGTCATAGGGCCTTGTTTGGCAAACCATTTAAAATTAAACAATTAATATCCTTGAACCTTGTTTGGATAAAACTAAATTAAAACTACTTTAATTTATTTTAATAACTCCTTATAATATAGTTATTTGTCATACTTTATTTAATCAAGCTTTCATATTTAATTTAATTAATTCAAATAATAATTAATTAAATAAATCATTTAATCACATAACTCAATACAAATAATTAACCATCAAATTGAAATATCAACATAATAATAATTTCTTTAACTCACTAATTATTTATTTAACAAATAATTAACCAAATAAAATCAAATCAATTAAACAAATATTTATTCAACGATAAACACATCCACTAAATATTTATATAATTCAATAAATATTTAATATTACAATTAAAATTCTGGAATGTTACATCATTCCCTCATTACAAAGATTTTGTCCTCAGAATCACAATTCAAACAATCAAATTGAATGTTACATCATTCCCTCCTTACAAGGATTTTGTCCCCAGAATCGAAGACACCGATTGAACAAATAAATTAGGGTAATTCTTCATCATTTCAGCTTAGAGTTCCCACGTAGCCTCTTCGACATTATGGTTCCTCCATATCACCTTCACAGAAGGTACCAACTCATTTTTGAACACTTGTTCTTTCTTGTCGACTACCTAGATAAAAATTTCCTAGTAGGACAACCATATTGGTTCGTACTTGATCACATGATTGCAGTCAAGCTTGTTCAACTATATCACCGAATTATAAAAAAAACATTACGAATGCGCTCTAACTATAGAGGTAAGGCTACCTCAAAACCATCTTTCAACTTCATCAATGCTTCCTATACTATAACCGTTACACCCAATATAGTTCATCAAACCTACCACACTTTGGAAATTCAGGAACTTGCCATAATCATATGAGTTTAGGAACTTATCCTAGTCGCACCATAAAGGCGCCCATTCACGAGGGTTCAAAACATACCATATGATTATGAGTCACGAACTTACCATATGCTTTAGTTTTTAGAACCGAACCTAATCTTAATATCGTCTAACTTAATCTTAAAAACCTCTAACTATCAAATATATTCATGAGAAAAGAATCACCTTTCCACCACATATACATTGATAGCGCGATTTCGATATTCCAATGATTATCAATGTGATAAACCAAGTATATGCACAAAACCTCTGCCCAAACAAAGGTTTGTACGACTTAGTCACCATATGAGTCCTCAGTTGAAAACCCACCTAATCATTACCTTACTCTTAAATTATTTTAACTTACCCATAACTTGCTCAATTCGGATTCCTCATATGACATTATCGAAAACTTCTCGTGCGCTAAGCACGCCTTCCGATGTTTGGACTTCCTTTTAGTTTGGCAATCGATTTGT
This sequence comes from Panax quinquefolius, assembly GCA_020205615.1. Classification (NCBI taxonomy): domain Eukaryota; kingdom Viridiplantae; phylum Streptophyta; class Magnoliopsida; order Apiales; family Araliaceae; genus Panax; species Panax quinquefolius. The sequence goes on along the minus strand of CM035169.1, from coordinate 71,095,901 downwards.
AAACGATATGACATACTTATTTCTAATTATGTTCCACACGTTCTTGCAAACCCTTTTGAAAATTCGATGTAAATCGTGAATCTCAATTCGACACAATTGACACAGAAACATCGTGTCTTGAAAAGATTTCATTAAGATATAACTTCACACACTGCTCGATATGTAATATATGCTAACTTGACAAACCAAAAATCTATCGCCATATCTTGTCACCAATAGTAATATCGAAGGCAATATATAATTTCGTGTTTCCTAGTTGATTCAATATATAAATTTTATGCAAAACTTTATTTTCAATTCCTGGTATTAGCGAAACCTAGTTTCTTCCTTCTAATTTCAACTATCCTTCAATATCGATTTTGAATTAACACCTTCATCTTGGAGCTAGTCTTCCTTAACTCTATCCAACAAAGCTGTACTATTTTTCATCTAAATAGCTTCTCCTCTGACTTTTCATATATCTTACCTCCTACCATAGATTAGGCATTTGTATTATGAACACATCTTGCACAGTTAACAAAAATAACTACTACCTTTTTCTTAAGACGACGGCAACCACATTCGTTTAGGATTTTGTAGCCATAATCCTTGAACAACTTCAACTATCACTTTAAACACATGCTTAAATATCTCTGTGAAAGGATATACTTTAGATACTTATGGTATGTTTATATCTCACACTACTACCTAAAAATAACACCTCTAAATCCTTAGAACAACCACTAATACCTCTACTCTGAATTGTGAGTCGGACACCCTTTCTCATAAAATTTTAACTAACACGATGCGTATGAAATGACCCTGTCGTCCTACCTAAACACACAGCCTAGTACATTGCAAGATGCGTCGATATACAACACAAAGTTTTCTGTATTATCTGATAAAGATAACACATGTGACATACTTAACTTTTCTTCAATTCTTGAAAATTCACTTCAAAATTTCCTGCCCATATAAATTCCACCGATTTCCTCGTTCATTTAGCTAACTAAGCAACTATCTTGATCTTCACACAACCCACAGATTATTTTTTTTATAACTTCTTATTTTAAAACATCCATAAATAACTCTACCGTACAGACGTCTTGCAACCAAAAGAACAAAATACTACCTTTGACTTCCTCAGAGTCTTAAGGCTTATGCACTTTCTTTGACAATAACTTATCACCACCTGGTTTAACCACTTCAGAGTTTCATAAATCAAATTGGAAATAAATCCATTACGTGGCCTTTAATACCAACATGACAATTCTACACATCAATTTAAAAGGAATCACTATTCACACTTTCTATGTTTAGGGAATAGTCTAACTCTTCCCGAAGAGAATCTAGTTTCTAAATGAATTCATCAGGCATAAATTAACAAGTGGCGGTTAAATTAAATAACACGCAACCGTATAGATACCTGATCGGAACCATATCTTGTATTGTGTTCTGGATTTTCATGTTGGTTATTTGTTCGGTTGGTCGATTTTGCCAGAGTCGACACTATACAATAACCGGCCACACGCCCCTTTGCTTCCACTTGCTTTTCCCCCCGCTTTCTTTGGGCAACCTCGAGCCAAGTGCCCCTTCGATCCACACGTAAAGCAAGCTCCCTTCCTCGGTCTTGAACACGTTAGTGCAATGTGGCCCTTCAAGCTAAAATTAAAGCACACCCTTTTTCCCTTCAAACAAACACCTACATGCTTCTTTCCGCAGTTGCTACACGCTTCCACCTTCTTCTTTTCCTTCCCTTGTTGATTTTCAGTGTTAATATTATTGTCCCACTTTCTTTTACAAGCATTACCGGTATGACTATCACCCACCTTATCATCTTCACTCTTCTTTCCCTTCTGCTCTTGATTATATGTCAGCGTATTACCTTCCTCGTCTACATTAATCGTTCTCTCCAACCCTATTGTAAACGAATTTGGTTGGAACATCGAGATTTAATTATACAGCCAGAAATTCAATTGATTTGCCAGTGCTCCCACCAGCAAATTCACCAAATATGGCACTGGATTTACATTAGCTTCCCTATTGTATGCATTTTCCTTGGGGCTCTGTTGACGCTGTTGTCTTCTTCTAGGTGGCATTTTACTGTTTAAAACTTGAACTATTAGATCATTGTTCATCCACGCATTAACATTTTCAAACTTATCTTAACCACTTATAGATAACACATAATATTTCTTAATAAACAATGATAATATTTTATTCATTTATTACATCACCACATCACAAAATAGCCAAACTGCTATTTATATTATTTATCCCGAAATAATAAAATTCTAGGATTACTTCATCATATCCCACTATTTAATTCAAAAGTTAGGATCCACATCAATTAATTTTCATTATAATTTATATATCATCTTATTATTTTTCTTGCAATCTACAAGAACATTCCACATTGTACAACTTCATTGCGCTCTTGCTCCACGATACGAATCGTCAGGAGATTGGAAGATTAAATTCTAAGTTTCATCATTCGTTTGGCGCTCTTTGACTTGTCTTCAACACGATCTATGCATTTAGAAGCCTTCTCCCATGCGTCTTCAGCTCTCGCACACTTTGTTGACTTCTTTCCCCAGTCATTCCTGCGCAATCTCATTCCCAGCTAATAATTATCCTCTTTAATATTCTAACTGTTCTGACTGAGCTAATATCCGCTCTACATCTGCAAATGGTGCAGTAAGGTCTTGAGTCGCGACATCTTCTTGTGTTAACGTGGCTTGGTGCTTTACGGCTAGACCTTCTAATTTCTTGACCTTCTTTTATAACTCAATGTTATGACCACACACCTCATTGGAGGAATTCCCCCTCCTCGTTCTTATCCTTCACCTTTATCACCCCAACTTTATCCTTTCATTCAAACTCAAGCCTATAGCCAAGGTCTACAACAGAAATTAACGGGTATGGCTTTCACAATACCAACCATACTCAGACTATATAACTTCTAAGGCTCCTAATCCTTATCATCCTTCGTCAGTCATTCTGACAACGTAGTTTTAACAACCCCAAAACTTGATATGTAGAATACATGCTACTCCTAAGTACTCACAAGCACATAAGTCATTAACACATAAGCACAGAAAGTCTTTTATCATTTTATCTTCAACGAATTTCCTTAATTCATTCCTTAGAACTCGATAAGAGTTTATCACCTCTATGTTTTCGATCTCCTAGAAGGTTATAGCCTAAGGTTTCCCCACCTAAAGTTCATAACCTAAAGCTTTGATACCAACTTGTGACACCCACAAATCCCGGTACTTCATTACCTCAAGGTTTGGTGTTCACTTAATCAAAACATTCATATCTAACTACACAATCATAATATAATTGAATAATAAAACCTGCCCATACAGGATTACATTAATAAAAACAATATCTCCCATCAAGGGTTACATAATCTCAAGATAAATCCCAGGTCATCTAACCTTTAATACAATCATCAGTGAAAATTAAAACATGATCATAATTAAATCTAGTACATAAGCTTCATAAGTAAAAGATAAATTAAACGTTGTTGTCTAATTAAGCACTTTGTCCTTGCCCTTGCTTGTAGAAAGCTCTTCAAACTTCTTAACTTCATCTGCATTGTTTTGTGCAAGAGTAAGCAAACAATTGCCCACAAGAAGGATAATATACAAAAATGTTTTATGAATGACAATTAACTGAGTTTTCAATGGTAAGATGTTATTATCGGAACAATAAACTTTAATTCAGCAACTATGAGTTCAAAGGAATAATGAACGTTAAGTTAACAATAGATATCAACATCAAAGAATACACCGAGGGTCACAAGACCACGTACTATACTCTAGGTTTCAAGTATTTCTACTTTAACCTTTAACAGTCTAAAAGACTATAATCATCATCTATGTCCTTGGTTAACAGGTGTTTCCACTGTAACCTTTAACAATCTAAACGACTATATGGACCATCATTCTGTACTCCAGGTGATCAGTCCTTTGTACTATGTATTGCGCAAACATTTAACGCTATTGCGTAGTTCAAAATTAATCCCCTAATATTGGGTTGTTCATCTCAGCTTAGATTATCAGGTTCCGAACCAAATGAAGTTTGGTTGGGAATTAACTTCAAAGGAATTCTAGATCTTTAGAATGCTAATCAATCAAGTACTGGTTGAATCAGATAGAGGCCAATAACTATTCAAGAATTGATTATAATATCTTCATGAACAAGGTATATCGATGAATCAATAAGAGCTAGAGTATTAACAGTTTCTAAATTGAACAAACGTTATCATCGACAACATGCTTTCAAAATTGTGTGAGTACATAAGCAAACCAAAGGAAGTTTGGTTTGGGTTGACTTCAAGGGTAATTTAGAGTTTAGAACATTCATCAACTAAGGATTAGTTGAATTGATAAAGAATTGCTAGGCAACTTAGAGTTTGTTACAATAATGTAAGATAGTACAATGACATTACAGAACGAAGATTAAACAACAGTTATTAGTAGATAAATAAACACATTTCATACAACAACATTGTAGACTTTGAATAACCAAACTAATCTCGTTTGGAATAAAGAAGTAAAGATTAACTAACTTGCTTCAACAATAAATGAGGGTTAAAGAATTTGCATGACAATAAATCGTTAAACAAGAGATTAGAGTTAGTGAATTTATATAAGTATAACGTAATAGTGAAAAGTAACCTTGCTGAATAATAAAGTAGCAAAGGTTAGTGAACTTGCCTCTTGCGTAAGCTATACAATTACAATTCATATACCCCAATATCCTACACATACCATTAGGAATATCACATCAATTAGCTACATAACCTCATAGATTTATTTCTCATCTTAGTTAAGTTATAACCTTTAGTTTAAGGTCTATCCATAATACTAAACCACATAACACGAATCTGAAAACTCACTAAGACTTTAAACATCTAACTCACATTTTCAACTCTTATTTAACCAATACTACACTTCTCTTTAATCGAACTTGAATTTCAACCAAGTATTTAAGTCTTCCTAGGATTCAATGGTTTTATATTAATCACCTTCCATATCTTAGTGCTCATTTCAAAAATCACAAGTGTTAACATCACAAGACTTATTCACCATTCATTGTATAAGCTAAGTTATAACACAACACATTCATGACTTATAAATCATTTTTTTACAACTTTGAATTTACAATCCACATAACACAACTTTGTTTAACCTTGTTATTACATGGTTCTCACATTAACCTAACATTGAGCTAAGTTACATTGAACGACCAAAGTCTGCATAATTAATAGACTTCATCGTTCGAGACAGATGATCTTTGGCGTGGCGTAGCGCGATTTTTATCTTTGGATCATGGCATACCACAATAAATGCATGTGGCTACGATTGACGTGTAACTTCGCTTTTTTTGTAACGAGCTTCTTGACTTTTCTTAAGCCAACTAACACGAATTTCACCCACCAAACAGTGATAATAACACGTAAAATAAATATACAACTATCATAGACATGATTGCTAACATATTCAACCACTTAGCACAATTTAGTAACCACTAAAACTATTTTAATTTCTCAATTTTCATGTTTTCATGAAAAACTCAATTTTCTTAACATTCATCCTAAAATCATCACTGTGAATTCAATACATGACTAAATCATCTCATTCAAATTACATTATGTTCATATCTCAATGAACTAACATATACAAGCTTCAATTTATACTTTCACATACAAATTGACCATTAAAATTGATACTTAAATAGCTACATATGAAACATATATATACTGACAAAATTTCTACTGATATCCGAAATTAGCATGAATTTCTCGTTTAAGCACAACCTCTAATCACCATATACTCATATAATCACAAGTAATCCCATTGTATAGCAACAATTCAACAATTTACAATTTACAGATTATATAAAAGTTTGTCGTAGCCTCATATGTGACACCCCCAAATCCCGGTACTTCATTACCTCAAGATTTGGTGTTCACGTATTCAAAACATTCATATCTAGCTACCCAATTATAATAAATTGAATAATAAAAACCTGCCCATACAGGATTACTTAAATAAAAACATTATCTCCCAGGTTCTCTAACCTTTAATACAATCATTCAAGTGCGGAAATAAAATTATTACATCACATCATTATTAAAAGTCTATCATCAATGATAAAAAAAAATTACAAGTCTTCATCACTTGTACATTTTTCCCTTTCCTTTGCTAGTTGTAGGTTTATCTACCTTCTCATTCATAGCTGCAATAAATGTATAAATATGCAAGAGTGAGCAAATAAAGCTCACTTGAGATAAGAATAAATATCTTTGCAACATTTGTCAAATAATAGGCTCAATAGAACTGAATAATATGTTCTATTAACATTTCAATACTTGCCAACTCATAGGCTCAATAGAACTGAATGATATGTTCTATTAACATTTCAACATTTGCTAACTCATAGGCTCAATAGAACTGAATAATTTGTTCTATTCACATTCTTAAATAAACTACTGAGGGTCAAATGACCATGAACCATGTCCACAGTTATAAGTAATCTTTCAACTTTAACTTTAATAAATATATGACTATAAGGACTCCACGCATTTTAGGGGGATCAATCCTTCGTATAAATGTATTGTGCACAACTATTTCAACGCTAAGCGTAAACCCCCAAAACATAGTGTTGTTCATCTCAAAGTATTTAGAGTACAAGTCCGCACCAAAGAAAGTTTGGTTTGGATAAGCTTTCAAGGGTAATTGAAGTTTAATGATCATCAACTATAGAACTAGTTGAATCAACAATGCTTGAATAATACAACAGTTGTTTAATAACAACATAACTTAGAACATTTGAGAATCATAAATGAACTGATTCTATATATCTATCTCATGCTTGAACTAACTATAGAGCATAAGTATTCAATAGAATGAATAAAATGGTTAACCTTTGCTTGGACAGTAAAATAAGCTAAGGTTCAAGTTTTATAACATTAGAAATGAAATTTCTGAACTTTAAGAAACTTGTTTAACTATAAACAAGTTAGAATGAATCAATCAATTGAGAATTTCTAATAATACTAGAGTTAGAGTTTGTTCAATCAAAAGCATGAAGTAATAATAAATGAACTAACTAAACGAAAGTGTAGAGTTAGAAAACGTGCATCAACATAACAAACTAACTCAATGAAAGTATGGAGTTAGAAAACTTGCCTCAAGCGTAAAGTCACGTTCACCTAAACACAGTATTAAAACCATAACATCTATTAGACATACTAATATTCATGTTTCAATATAAAACGCATTACTAGTTAAACTTGTTATTTTAACACAAGTCTTATGTTACGCTTTACATTTTAGAATTCCCAAGTGTTAATCATCATAACACTTAACTATCGTTCATTGTATAAACTATGTTATCACATAATGCATTTTCGATTTACTAATCACTTTTGCAACTTTGATCGTACTAACCACAACTAACTATGTTATGTTAACCTTAACATTACACATTTAACATGGTAACATAATTTCAGACCATGTTGTGACACTTTCCCAAGTCTGCTGAAATAGTAGAAGTTAGAATCTAAATGTAGGGTATGGTAGCAATTGCCATACAAAGGCTTTGGGGACCCACAGTAAATGGCTGTGCCATTTTTGCCTTGGCGCCAAGGCAATTGCTACCGATGTTCAGACAGCACACGAGAGAAGGCTATGAACAAAGAGCTTCACTTTAGCCCAACAAACACAAATTTCACCCAATAGACATTAATATTAACACGTATAATAAATATACAACTATCCTAAACATGATTGCTCACATTTACAACCAACTAGCACAATTTAACACTAACTAAAACTATTTTAATTTCTCAAAATTCAAGTTTTCATACAAAAACTCCATTTTTGAGTTCTTTCACAAAATTTAACACTGTAATTTCAATTCTTGTCCAAATCATCTCATTCAAATTAAGTTATACTCATATCTCATTGAACTAGCATATGCAAGCCTCAATTTACAGTTTAATATGAGAATTGACCATCTAAAATGGTACTTTTCATGAACACATGAAAATATATATATAAACATACACTGTCAAAACTTTTTCTTCCACTGTTAAACGAATTTAGCATGCGATTTCTTGTTTGAACATAAACTCTAGCATTATAAACATGTATAATCATAATTACCAACTATATAGCAACAATTCACAAATTTTGATTTTCACAGAACATGCAATTTTTTGTCGTGAAACCCATATATGCATATATAATATCAAAGATGTGAACATACCTTCAAGTTAGCTTGCACAATCTTGCAATTGCAGACAAATTCTCAGGTTTCACTCTCAAACTCTCTATAATTCTTTGTAATTTTTCTCTGTAGTTCTTCTTAGGTTTAGGCTTAGACAATATACATAATACGTAAAAGAAACTGACACCTTAATACGCATACTAATGATATTAACGGTTATAACATAAACGTATATAATATAAATATATTATATTTATTAATTTATTTGTTTTATTTATATTATTTATTTATTTATCTAGAAATCTCAAAATCCATAAGGCTTGTTTGGCAATTCATTTAAAATATTAAAGAATTAATATATTAAGCCTTGTTTGGTAAACACTAAATTAAATTACTTTAATTTATTTTAATAACTCCTTATAACATAGTTATTTGTCACACTATATTTAATCAAGCTTTCATATTTATTTTAATTTAATTCAAATAACAATTAATTAAATAACTCCTTTAATTACATAACATAATACAAATAATTAATCATTTAAATTGAAATATCAATATAATAATTATTTTTTTAATTCATCAATTATTTATTTAATAAATAATTCTCCAAATAATATTAAATCAATTAAACAAATATTCATTTACCGATAATCACATCCATTAAATATTTATATAACTCAATAAATATTTAAAATTACATTTAAAAATTCTGGAATGTTACATCATTCCCTCCTTAAAAGGATTCTGTCCTCAGAAACACAATTCAAACAATCAAATCGTCACATTCTTCCCTACTTACAAAGATTCTGTCCCCAGAATCAAAGACATAGATTAAACAAATAACTCAGGATAACTTTTCATCATTTCAGTTTCGAGTTCCCACGTTGCCTCTTCAACATTGTGGTTTTTCCATATCACCTTCACAGAAGGTATCACTTTATTTCTGAGCACTTGTTCTTTCCTGTCAACTATCTGGATAAGAACTTCTTCATAAGACAAATCTTTATCGAATTGCAATGGTTCATACTCGATCACGTGTTTGTAATCGGGTTTATACGATCGTAACACCAAAATGTGAAAAATGTTATGAATATTTTCCAATTCTGGAGGTAAAGCTACCTCATAAGCCACTTTCCCCACTCTTCGTAATATCTCAAACGGTCCAATAAATCTTGGGCTGAGCTTTCCTTTCTTGCCAAAATGAATTTTCCCCTTCCAAGGAGAAACTTTTAGGAAAACGAAATTTTCTACTTCAAATTCGTGATTCGACCTATGTTGATCGGCATACTTTTTCTGTCAGTCTTGGGTGCTACCAATCTTGTCCTGATGAGTTTGACAACTTCAGCAGTTTGTTGTACCAGTTCTGGTCCTAACAGTTGACGTTCACCGACTTCATCCCAGCACAGTGGAGTTCTGAACTTTTTGACGTACAATGTGACAACCCCAAAATAGGTCCATTCCATCCAACCCATTCTGAGTCGCCAAATACATGGTACAGAAAACAATTATAACTTTATTAATACAATTGTCGTGCAAGATATGACAACACTTAAACTGTGAGTTTAAATACAAATATATACCAACTGTGACTCATGTCCCAACTGTGGATAGCACCTCATAATGACACCTTACATAAAGGTATAGTCGAAAACTGTTTTAGAAATTAAAATCTTTGGGAAGTGCTCAAGGAAACCTTCGTACATAGGAGGCCATAAATGATAGATATCATATGCCCACAAAATTATCCTTGGTTGACCCAATAGACCCCAAGAAAAATGAGAAGATTACTATCATATTCTTCCCAATGGTGTGTCTTCTCTTGACATATCATTATCTCCACCGTCTCTAATTGAGAATTATACTTCAACCAAACTCCAAGATTATATAGGTAGTGCTCGTATATATACTCAGCAAGTGGATGAGCACATCCCTGTCTTATGATGATACGAGGTTGTATGTCATTAGACATCTTGTATGATAGTGGCAAAACACCCTTCCAATGTTGGGTTCGCTTCACCCGATTTGATTCAACAAATATAACTACTAAATGATGACCACCGTTCTATTCCCTTGTTACCCCCGCTCGACCCAGCTACACTCGTATTACCTGAAAGGAATTGTGAAGCAAAAGGGTGAGCACAACTAGCTTCAGTAAAGAATATTATGACTAAAGATAAATAAATTATCAATAGTCTTCATCAAGAATAAATCGTAGATTTAGAACATATGGTAGATGATAAAACTTTTCAACCATAGTTAAGTGAACGAAGCAATCCATTAGAAGAGTCAAATAGACCATAAGATCTATTATCTTCTCCATGTTAAAAGTCCACCAACAATGTTTTATCCTCGTAACATCAATCAACAGATTCGGTTCACAATCATATGAATAATTCATAATCGTAATTGTTGTTCTAAATTCCTTTTCTCATCCAGACAAAGATAATTTTCATCACCGAAACATCAAAGATCATGGTTATACCAAATCACGATTCATGTTCATAATCATACTAATAAATTTATCTTTGCACTCACGGCCAAAGATATTCATCAACAAGTCATCTTTGCACTACACAGCCAAAGATATTCAACAACAGTCATCTTTGCATTACGAGCCAAAGATATTCATCAACAAATCATCTTTGCACTACAGCCAAAGGTATTCAACAACAAAGTCATCTTTGCATTATGAGCCAAAGATATTCATCAATAATTCATCTTTGCACTATAGGCTAAAGATATTCATTATCATTTCATCTTGCACTACAGCAAAAGATATTCAACAAATGTCGTCATCTTTGCTTCACTGTGCCAAAGATATTCAACAACAGTCATCTTTGCACTACGGGCCAAAGATATTCATCAATAATTCATCTTTGCACTACTGCCAAAGATATTCCTCAACAGATTCATATTTGCACTCAAAGCCAAATATATTCATCAACAGATTCATATTTGCACTACTACAGCCAAATATATTCATATCTCAAAGAAATATATAATCATTTGAAATTTATATAAACAATAATTATAACCATGTTAATCAATTCATCTTTACACTTAAGCTAAAGATATTCAATTATAAATTCAATGGTCATGATCATACCAGTTAACAATTCATCTTTGCACTACTGGACAAAGAGAACATATAGTCACGATCATACCAATAATCTACCCATCTTTACACTCAAGTGAAAGAGAAATTCAATATTAGGGTTATAAGAATGTTATATACGATAATAAAAACAATATAATCAACATATAGATTTAATCTCAAGAGTAAGATCCATAAATCAATAATCTCATAACACCTTAATCAAAATTTTATAAATCACTTAATAATCTTATAATTTAATATTATTAATACTACCACAATATTTTAATCATTTTTTAAACGTATAAACAATTTATTTTAATTGTTTACACTTTACTAATAAATGCATTTAATCATCCTAAAATGCCAAACTCGTAAGATTTCATCACCAATAACCAAAACCCTCATCAAAAATCTGCATATACCTCATATATGATTCTCAAGCCATAAAATCATATTTTCCAATTTTCTTACTTCACATAACATATTTAATTCATTTACTCATAACTAGAACATTTTCATGAAAAATATCAAATCAGTTCCAAAAATATTTCTTTTTTGAGATTTAGCATAATATAGTCCCATATTGAACATATATTTTTCTCGAAATTTTTAAAATTCATTTACTATTTTTCATATGGCCAAAACCATCGAATATTCAGACATTTATCATAAATTATACTTTTATCCAAAAATTCCGAAATTTACAGAGTATACTGATATTATATAGATGTACTCCCAATAAAAATTTTATCAATTTTGGAGTTAATCACCAGGAGTTATAAGCGGTTACTTTTAAAATAGTCTTTTCTCATAAAATCCATAACTCCTAATCTATACATCCAAAAATCGCCATTTTTGGACACAATCTACAAAACTCATCAAAATACCATTTCAATTTTTTCCAGAATTTTTGAAGGTTCAAAAAAATTTTGAAATTGAAAAACATAATAACCTTTACATACTAACGACAATATCCCTTACTATCACTTACCTCAAAAGAGCAGTACTTCTGACTGAAATAACGCTGAACAAACTTGCACCGTATAGCAACACTCAAGATATCAAAATACTCATAAGAATACACTCGATAATATAGACAGAGAAATAGAGAGAAAACTTCAGTTTCTGGTGTGATTTTCAATTCTAACCCAAGCACCCTATTTATAGGAAAATGCTTAGAACACCAAAGCAGAAAATTTAATATAATAATAATATATATATAAAATTTTCCTTAGCCCACCTTGACCATCTGAATTCAGCATCTAACATGTGTAAGTGGGGCCCACAACAATGATAAAAACGTTTTTCTTAATAAAAATTATTAAAACTTCAAAAATTAATTATTTCAGAACTTCAATAATTCATAATAAATAGCCTTTTTATCAGAAAATTCAAATTTCACCACTTTTTATAGAAAATTCAATTCTCTACAACTTTGCAGAAGAAAGTTTTTCCAAATTCTAAACAGAAATTGATCGAAAATTGATCGAAATCCACATACGGACGATTTTACAAGCTATAATCAAATTTCAGTCAAGAAATGGGGTCCACCGACACACAAAACATGTGTTAATCATTTAATACAACAAAAATACTCTTCCTCCTCATATACTTATATATCACACATTCATTGTAAAAATATCATCATTATTATATTATAATAATATAATTAAATATTATTTTATCAAAAAAGATAAAATATCAATTTTCAACAATTGTCACTTTAAAAATTTTCTCCATCTATATCCACATAAAATGAATATTTTCCTTATCATATTAATCAATAATTAATTATTCACAAATAATACTATAAAATCACAATATTGACAACCAGGCAGTTCCCAGGAAAGAGGGGGCTTTCCAATAAGGATTTCTCCTTACTGGCGCGCAATTAGATGACCAAACCTCTCATTGACAGAACTTTCTAGACATTGCCAATAATGCTATCTAATAATATTATCCAAATAATATGAATTATTGATCCGATAATGGGAAATACTGTGCCGTGACAATTATTGAATCAACAATAATATAAAAAATCAACGTAGCAATTATTAAATCAATAAAATAAAATATTGAACAGTAATTACTGTAACAATTATTGAGTAATGCCTTCTTACGAAAAAAATATATCATGTTTCGTGAATAGTACTCGTGAATAGTAACTCGTGAATAGTAACTCATGAATAGTAACTCGTGAATCGTAATTCGTGAATAGTAACTCATGAATAGTAACTCATGAATAGTAACTCGTGAATAGTAACTCATGGATAGTAACTCGTGAAAAAAAATTGAATACTTTTATTTCATAAAATTCGGGGTCTTACAATATCCCCTCCTTATGAAATTTCGTCCCCGAAATTTACGTACCTGATATTTCAAAGAGTTGAGAATACATTGCTTTCATTTCAAATTTCATCTTCCCTGTCATTATGATTTCTCCATTGTTCATCTCCTGTATTTCAGATATCATTCTAGAATACAGCTTCAAAAACAAAGGTTAATTTAACAAATTAACATATCACATAATATCCCGATATTATGACTGACCAACAAATAAGCTTAGGTAGGACACACTAGCGAAAGATTTACTCATCTCTCCCCTCCTAGTTCTAATCCCGGATCTCTGCCAGAGATCATATCCCTAAGCTCGATAATTAACCGTGATGGCGACCCCAAACAGCCCATTCCATCCAACCCATTCTGAGTCGCCAAATACATGGTATAAAAAACAATTACAACTTTATTAATACAATTGTCGTGCAAGATACGACAACACTTAAACTGTGAGTTTAAATACAAATATATACCAACTGTGACTCATGTCCCAACCATGGACAACACCTCATAACGACACCTTACATAAAGGTATAGTCGAAAACTATTTTAGAAATTAAAATCTTTGGGAAGTGCTTAAGGAAACCTTCGTACATAGGAGGCCATAAATGATAGATATCATATGCCCACAAAATTATCCTTGGTTGACCCAATAGACCCCAAAGAAAAATGAGAAGATTACTATCATATTCTTCCCAATGGTGTGTCTTCTCTTGACATATCATTATCTCCACCGTCTCTAATTGAGAATTATACTTCAACCAAACTCCAAGATTATATAGGTAGTGCTCGTATATATACTCAGCAAGTGGATGAGCACATCCCTTTCTTATGATGATACGAGGTTGTATGTCATTAGACATCTTGTATGATAGTGGCAAAACACCCTTCCAACGTTGGGTTCGCTTCACCCTATTTTATTCAATAAATATAACTACTAAATGATTACCACCGATTTCTATTCCCTGTTACTTCGCTCGACCCAAATACACTCAGACACGAAAGGAATTGTGAAGCAAAAGGGTGAGCACAACTAGCTCAGTAAAGAATATTATGACTAAAGATAAATAAATTATCAATAGTCTTCATCAGTAATAAATCAGAGATTTAGAACATATGGTAGATGATAAAACTTTTCAACCATAGTTGCGTTGTTGAACGAAAGCAATCCATTAGAAGAGTCAAATAGACCATAAGATCTATTATCTTCTCCATGTTAAAAGTCCACCAACAATGTTTTATCCCTGTAACATCAATCAACAGTTCTGGTTCACAATCATATGAATAATTCATAATCGTAATTGTTGTTCTAAATTCCTTTTCTCATCTAGGACAAAGATAATTTTCATCAACTGAAACATCAAAGATCATGGTTATACCAAATCACAGTTCATGTTCATAATCATACTAATAAATTTATCTTTGCACTATGGGCGAAAGATATTCATCAACAAGTCATCTTTGCACTACAGGCCAAAGATATTCAACAACAGGTCATCTTTGCATTACGAGCCAAAGATATTCATCAACAAATCATCTTTGCACTACAGGCCAAAGATATTCAATAACAAGTCATCTTTGCATTACGAGCCAAAGATATTCATCAATAATTCATCTTTGCACTATAGGCTAAAGATATTCATTATCATTTCATCTTTTGCACTACTGATGCAAAGAGATATTCAACAAAAGTCATCTTTGCACTACAAGCCAAAGATATTCAACAACAAAAGTCAACTTTGCAGACACGGGCCAAAGATATTCATCAATAATTCATCTTGCACACTCACAGCCAAAGATATTCCTCAACAGTTCATATTTGCACTACTGAGCCAAATATATTCATCAACATTCATATTTGCACTACAGGCCAAATATATTCATATCTCAAAGAAATATATAATCATTTCAGAATTTATATAAACAATAATTATAACCATGTTAATCAATTCATCTTTACACTTAAGCTAAAGATATTCAATTATAAATTCAATGGTCATGATCATACCAGTTAACAATTCATCTTTGCACTACTGGACAAAGAGAACACATAGTCACGATCATACCAATAATCTATCCATCTTTACACTCAAGTGAAAGAGAAATTCAACATTAAGGTTATAAGAATGTTATATATGATAATAAAAACAATATAATCAACATATAGATTTAATCTCAAGAGTAAGATTCATAAATCAATAATCTCATAACACCTTAATCAAAATTTTATAAATCACTTAATAATCTCATAATCTAATATTATTAATACTACCATAATATTTTAATCATTTCTTAAACGTATAAACAATTTATTTTAATTGTTTATATTTTACTAATAAATGAATTTAATCATCCTAAAATGCCAAACTCATAAGATTTCATCACCAATAACCAAAACCCTCATCAAAAATCTGCATATACCTCATATATGATTCTCAAGCCATAAAATCATATTTTCCAATTTTCTTACTTCACATAACATATTTAATTCATTTACTCATAACTAGAACATTTTCATGAAAAATACCAAATCAGTTCCAAAAATATTTCTTTTCTGGGATTTAGCATAATATAGTCCCATATTGAACATATATTTTTCTCGAAATTTTTAAAATTCATTTACTATTTTTCACATGGCCAAAATTATCGAATATTCAGACATTTATCATAAATTGTACTTTTATTCAAAAATTCCGAAATTTATAAAGTATACTGATATTATATAGATGTACTCCCAATAAAAATTTTATCAATTTTGGAGTTAATCACCAGGAGTTATAAGCAGTTACTTTTAAAATAGTCTTTTCTCATAAAATCCATAACTCCTAATCTATACATCCAAAAATCGCCATTTTTGGACACAATCTACAAAACTCATCAAAATATCATTTCATGTTTTTCCAGAATTTTTGAAGGTTCAGAAAAATTTCAAAATTGGAAAACATAATAACCTTTACATACTAACGACAATATCCCTTACTATCCCTTACCTCAAAAGAGTAGTACTTCTGACTGAAATAACGATGAACAAACTTGCACCGTATAGGAAAATGCTTCAGTTTCTGGTGTGATTTTCAATTCTAACCTAAGCACCCTATTTATAGGAAAATGCTTAGAACACCAAAGAAGAAAATTTAATATAATAATAATATATATATATAATTTTCCTTAGCCCACCTTGACCATCTGAATTCAGCATCTAACATGTGCAAGTGGGGCCCACAACAATGATAAAAACGTTTTTCTTAATAAAAATTATTAAAACTTCAAAAATTAATTATTCCAGAACTTCAATAATTCATAATAAATAGCCTTTTTATTAGAAAATTCGAATCTCGCCACTTTTTATAGAAAATTCAATTCTCTACAACTTTGCAGAAGAAAGTTTTTTCAAATTCCAAACAGAAATTTATCGAAATCCACATACGGACGATTTTACAAGCTATAATCAAATTTTAGTCAAGAAATGGGGTCCACCGACACACAAAACATGTGTTAATCATTTAATGCAACAAAAATACTCTTCCTCCTCATATACTTATATATCACACATTCATTGTAAAAATATCATCATTATTATATTATAATAATATAATAAAATATTATTTTATCAAAAAAGATAAAATATCAATTTTCAACAATTGTCACTTTAAAAAATTTCTCCATCTATATCCACATAAAATGAATATTTTCCTTATCATATAAATCAATAATTAATTATTCACAAATAATATTACAGAATCACAATATTGACAACCAGGCAGTTCCCAGGAAAGAGGGGGCTTTCCAATAAGGATTTCTCCTTACTAGCGAGCAATTAGATGACCAAACCTATCCTTGACAGAACTTTCTAGACATTGCCAATAATGCTATCTAATAATATTATCCAAATAATATGAATTATTGATCCGATAATGGGAAATACTGTGCCGTGACAATTATTGAAACAACAATAATATAAAATATCAACGTAGCAATTATTGAATCAATAAAATAAAATATTGAACAGTAATTACTATAATAATTATTGAGTAATTTCTTCTTACGAAAAAAATATATCATGCTTCGTGAATAGTACTCGTAAATAGTAACTCGTGAATAGTAACTCATGAATAGTAACTCGTGAATCGTAATTCGTGAATAGTAACTTATGAATAGTAACTCATGAATAGTAACTCATGAATTGTAATTATAAAAAAATTGAATACTTTTATTTCATAAAATTTGGGGTCTTACATACAATGCCTCGTAAGGTGGCATACTAATGCTCGCGTGGTAACTATTGTTGTAGGCAAATTCTACCAACGGTAAGTGTTCATCCCAGTTTCCTTTGAAATCCATGATGCATGCTCTCAGCATATCTTCCAACGTTTGGATTATTCGTTCACTTTGCCCGTCGGTTTGCGGGTGGTATGCTGTACTCATTCGCAATATATATAAGATTTTGTTATATGAGCCAAGATATATATTATATTTGTTATCATGATTAAGTCATCATTCACTTGAATCAGGATGATTTATATTTCATATATATAATAGTTATCCTTTAATAGGAGTCCCACGTGATTCATGCTTTTGTTTTCAATTAGCACTAAAGTGGTTATATATATATAAAAAATATCTTTGAACGTTTAGGACTTAATATAAAAAAATTGAAGGGTTTGTTATTAATTTGTCTCATCTTGTTTAGCGTGCATGCACATATATATATAAAATAAGCGTCATATTAATTAACATGCGAAACATGTTTACATAATATATAATATATATAGTATAAGCATGCACATATAGAATACAATATTCTACCCGGATTGATTATGGACTTTTATTCTAGTTTGGTTCAATAGAGCCACCAAGTGAACCAAAAGGTCAAACCCTAGGGGTGCAAGAATTAATATTTAAATATAACTATTACATTTAAACTCGGGCTCCATTACAAACGGGTCTTCAAGCGCTCCTTGATCATTGATCTCCAATTCTTCAAAATTAATTCTAACTATTCCTATTACAAAACTATTTAAAATAAATAGAAACCTTGATCAGCAGTCAATGGAAAGTACATATGAGGAAGATAGAATTTACATTAAAAAAAATTAGAGAAGACGAGGTACGCAGACCTCATTTAATAAAACTCATTCATTCAAACATCCAACTAAAATAAATCCAATCACATTGGTCAATAGTCCATAATTAATCCCATTTATTATCATACATATCATCATATGTATCAATAAATAAAATCATTCCATATATTTATGAATATCATTTAATGGGCAATATTATGTTACATGAAATCCAATTTCAAGATTAAAATAAACTCTTTATTTTAATTATAAAATTATTAAGATTATTATATATATATATATATAAATATATATATATATATATGTTCAACAAAAATCGTGAATATATATATATATATATATATATATATATATATATATATTACGTACTGTAGCCACTAAGAGCATTCACAATAGTTTCCTCAATAGACTCTATATCCCCACATTTGGAGAATATATCAATAAATCAGTATCCAACAGTTTCCTTATCCTTATATAATTCTCTATTTTAATCCTTATATATGATTTGACTCCTCAAGGTGAGGGAATCAAAAGAGCGTTCCCTATTTATGTAAAATAACATTTCACACCCTATTTATTGTGATTTTGTGTTGGTTAAAGGATCTTATCTCACTTAATTGCTTATTTGGGTATGCCTATCAAATTCACTCATTTTTATTTTTTAAACAGAGGATTTAGAGAAGAAAGAGAACTATAAAAAACAATTAAAAATTAGTCAAATTTTGATTTTGATCATTTTTGTAAAAAATATTACTACTAATTATAAATTTTATTATTTTATAATTAAAATAATGTTGTTTTAGTTCTCATAAACACATAATAATCGTTATACATTTTGATTTCTAGCAATATCTATTTTTAAATTAAAATAATTGCAAATTTTAAATTCAAACAATAATTACTTTTAAATAAAAAATAGTTACAACGTTCAAAACATGATTTGACTGTCGAAACTTTCAAATTTTAACTTTTAAATTTCAAAATTTAATATTTAAGGAATCAACATAAGGAACCTGTTGGGTACATAATAAAAAAATTGAATCCCTATCCTACAGAATGACCCAATAGCACTGCAGAGTAGGGATAGAGATAAAGAAACTGCTGTGAATGCTCTAACCACTTTAGTGCTAAATATTAATTATATATATTATGCGAATTATTAATTATTTTGATTCCATATATATATGGGTATGTATTTAAATAATTTATTGGGCATAATTTGTTGTATAGAATTATTATTTTATGAAAGAAAAAAAATTGCCGAAAACAGTTTTCGGAAAAACTTCTTTTTTTTTTAATGCAATCCGTGGGTGATTTTTCTTTTTTAAAAAAAAAACTTTTCATCCTAATTCACGTGACTAAGTGGAATGAGTCAGGATATATATTATACTAGCTATAACCCGTGCCTGAAGGCACGGCGTAACGAAAAATTAAATTAAATTAAAATTCGAAAAATATTACATTATCTAATGACACATACCACCACAACAATTAATACATACTAAATCTTCAATACATATCCAACCACCAAAACATCAAGCTAGTCGCTACTAATTTTAAAAAAATTCGACAAAATTTCCTTTAAAAATAGATATTCACACAAATATAAACCTGTCTATAAAACTTACAATTATCCATACATATCCAAACCACCAAAAAATCATCATTCCATACCCAAAATCATTATAACCATGTATAATTAGTTAACTTTACAAAATACAGAACACACAAAATACACACAATCATCAACACATCCAACCACCAAAACATCAAGCTAATCACTACTAATTTCAAGAAATTTTTACAAAATTTCCTTTAAAAATAGATATCCAGATAAATCTAAACCTGTTTACAAAACTTACAATCATCCATACATATCCAAACCACCAAAAAAAACAATCATTCCATACCCAAAATCATTATAACCATGTATAATTAGCTAACTTTACAAAAGACGGAACACAAAAAATACATACATGTAGAAAATAGAAAAATAACTTCGTACTCTTTACAGCTTAAACCAACTATCCTTCAATGTATACCTGAAAATATTTGAAATATAAAAATTATCAAAATATGTGAGTCAAAATAAAACAATTATAAATCCAAAACATAAGACCCTTTACTTTTTTCTTTAGTTGAATTCAATATAATTAGATAAATTGTATATGAGGAAATTCAATATGCAGAAAAAACATCAAGATAATTCCATAACAAACAACAATTCAACAATGTTAGCTTCTTTTTTTCTTTTGAAAAGTACAGAAGTCATTATTAGCTATTTTGAATGATCATTAGTTGAATGTACAACCTCTATAATGTGAAAAGCTTATTATAATGAAATTCATGGACATGATCATGCAACAAAATTAGATGATTTTAACAATCAGTTAAACAGATAACATAAAGCAAAGCTGTTAACAAATGATTAGAAGAGTAATTATGGCCTTTAGTTTAGGATCTCCGCTAAAAGCACCACAACCTCAATTCCCTGTTACAACTTCAGTTTAGGATGGGCCATATACTGACTACCCTTTTCCCGGAGTTTATTGATCAACTTATAACTCATATTTTCACATTTTTTTCAAAAGATGTTGGAGTTTCATTTAACTGATGAAAAGTAGAATATAAACAATAAAAGCATTGAAAAGTTTACCATTTGCATTAGGGCTGTATTTTAGGAATTGGGATGGATTAAATTAGATTTAATTATGGGGATTATATTGGGGACTAATTATGGAGATTTGAATATGAGTGGTGCAACTATATAACTAATAGCTAGATCTAATCTTCAGGCAAGGATATTGCTAACATTGTATTTAGCACTTAGAGGTTTGGGTTTCCTCATAATAACCCAACTTGGAAAAGCACTAACCTAGGAATATCACATCCATCCGGCTTCCATCGCCAATTAGTATACTGAGAATATTTTCTTCCATTGCTTTGGAAATCATAAGCCTCATCAACAAAAGGGCAATTCCATAATTTTCTTCATCTTTAACCTAACTCCCAACATAAAATTTGCAATTTTTCATCGTCTCCATTATTTTAGCATAGAAAAAAATCTATAGCCTTAAGAGGCAACTGACAATAGATAAAATTGATAGTTTATATACAAATGCATAAATTGGAATACAACGAAAGAGTTACATACTCTTCTTAGCAAAAAGAGGATTAACTCTGAATCACATAGTTAAATATTAATTTTGGGGAAACTTTATTTAGTACCATCACATTCCTGCAATATTATCGAAGGACACCAAATTAAATTATAGAAAATGAAGTAAAAAATTGAGAATTTGATATATGTTGTATACATAAATATATAAAAATACAAATATAAGAATTTACTTGGAGAGGTTGTGGAAAATGAAGGAGGCGAGGGATTTCAAGACATGCTTCTAGAGATTCCTAGAAGAAAAAATTATGATAGGATCTTATTCTCCTTCTGTCATAGGCTTAATGATGCAAGAACTCCATAGAACCAATCCAACAAAAACACAATAATTCTCTAAACCGTCTAAAAACTTCCAAAATTTATTCAAAAAATTAATCAACGACCAAAATTGATAGATCCACGAACTCCATAGTTCGCAATCTCTCAATTTACTCAACTCAAAAAGGCCCAAATCGTTCGAATTCTAAAGAAATAAACTTTAAAGAGAATGAATATATAAAAATAACTTTTAAAAAAACATAGGTAATACGATCAAAAAGAAGAAAAGGAGGAAAAGACAGCTATAAGGATTATTTACTTCCAAATTGAAGCATTTAGAAAAAAGGTTTTAGCAAATATTTTCCATTCTAATCGAGATCGAAATGGGCTTGTCGTCATAGCTAGGGACGACAGTATGCCTAACCTCATATCGATACTAATATATAAAAGTAAATACTAATATATAAAGAACACATAAAAGTAAATCTGATGATGTTAGCTCAACTCTAATAAATATACTTTCAAGTTTCAAACTATAACTTGCATTAACTTCATGCATAATGAAATAATCAGCGGAGATATTGGTTATTATCATTCAAAAAGTCAAACTTATGGATCAAGCTATAACAGTTCTCCTTTCCAAGCCCATCTTTTACAGATAATATCTTTAAAAGTGATTTTATTTAAAAGAATAAATATAAAGATTTATTTTACTAAAATTAAACAAAAATACATTTAGACACCTGATTTGAGTGAAGATCAAATGTCCCTAACTGGGAAAGTGTTCATATGGCTGCTGGGATTGACAAAATATGACCTGCAACAATGGAAAAAAGAATGACCCCATATAAAGCTCCATAAGGGAAGAGCAAGCCATTATTGACGATGGCATTGACAAAATCCCTGCAGATTCGTAGACATGAAATGGTTTTAGCAGAACAGAGAAGAGAAAACGAATGATTTAAAAATGAGAATTCGAAAATGATCAATGTAATTTACAAAGAATCGATTTTTAAATTCACGACGTATAAAGTTAGTCTAGACTAAAAGGAAATTAAACCTACTATTCTCGATGAAGGTTAAAAGCGAATCGGGACGTGAAAGATTTCAATATTCTCCGGCATACCACATACCACTCAGATAATTTTTTCTTTGCAAATTTAGTAAATTAGTTGCGCTTTTTGATTGTTGAATGTATTGATGTGAAGATTTTTTTTTCGATATAAATAATCAATCCAAAAGCGAAATGAAGAATTCTACCTAAGGCGTTGAGTTCAAGAAGTTCGGTCCACGATGCAATCATATTCTCAGATAGCATAGTTAGCTTGTTTCCCTGACATATAACAAAGATACACAACATGCTTGAAATACCTAAATTCACGATAATAATCATTTTAATGTGTAATAAAGGGGGGGATGGTAGTATCAGGTGTTACTAAAAAACAATTTCTTACACCTCTACAACCAACTTAATCAACTTGGAACAATTTGCTAGATCTTCTGGCAAGTTGGTAATGCAGTTGTTTGATACCTGAGAAAAATTAATCATGAGCCACATGTAGAAAGCTAAATCATATAATAAGGTCTGTGAGAACATAATGATGAGGAAGAGAAATGTTTTTTTTTCTCAAGTTCTCTTTTTAATTTTTCAATTTATTCTTTTAATAAGTTGATCTAAGTTCTTAATAAAGAAGTTTAAAAGATTACACAACCAATTGCAATGGCATGCCCCCACCACCAAGCTTGTACTATCTTGGAAATCACCAAATCGACAAAACTGAATAAGACCTCTAATTGATCAACCAATTACAAGGAATACCCTATTCAGTAAACATTTGAACTACAGGTTTCTGGAATACTTGAGAATCTGTATTTGATAAAAATCAAAAATTTAAGCACGCCAAATATGTACTCTTAAGCACGTCATGTGTCCTCAGTATAAATTCTTAATCAGCATTGTTCAACGCAAAAACTGGTGTTCTTGTTTGTTTATTCTATAATTTAGGATTAAGTGTTCGTGTTTATAATTTGTCAACAGCATAAGAAAACATGCACCTTTGTAAGTGTCAAGGTGTTGAACAATTATCTCAGAACCCAATTATGCAAGTAAGTTTTTCTGGATTCTAGAATTTACCCTGGAGAAGTCGAAGGATCATTAACATGCTTGCATTGATAGTTGGAGGAAGAACAGGACCCATGACAGTTCCAGGATTCACCACAACCACATCCAAACCTTTTTCCTTAGTTAAATTTCAGCAAAACATTCTCATTAGTGTCTTAGAAGCTGGATACCATAACTAACAATTAATGAAAAATAGAGCTATGAATTATTAGAGCTCAAAATTGAAGTGATTCTTGTAGTACCAATCAATATATTTCTTTACATTAGAATATTGAGAGTATGTCAGGGAACTATTTATTAGATGTCTGGTACTGTTAATTACATTCATTATTCCTTAAAAACACAATAAAATAGGCAACATTATCTAAACACGGTGCCTCACCTCGTTCTGCTTGCAGTATTCCACATATGTCCAACAATCCTCACTCTTAACAACGTCTGCTGGCCAGTAACAGCTGGGAATAATAGCTCATTCAGAAACAATGATGTGACGCCCCCAAAATAGGTATACACAACACCCATTCTGAGTCGCCAAATACATGGTACAGAAACAACTACAACTTTATTATTACAACAGTAAAACTGTGAGTTTGAATACAAATATTATCTTCTAGACAATATCTATACTCAAATAAATCCTCATCACATTATTGATTCATTATTTTACAAAAATGGTGAGGACTACTAAACAACTCTCTCTAGAATCTTCATTCCATACCCCGACTAGTACTCGCTACATTCTCACCTCCTGAGAAGAAAAATGGAACAACAAGGAAAAGGGTGAGCTCAACTAGCCCAAATAAAGAATATTATGACTAAGATAATATACAACAAATTATCGTTAGTCTTCAACAGGAAAAATCGATAGAATACAATAGACAACAAGTTTCAGATCAATATTCGCAATGGAAATAATAATTCATGTAAGAGTTACGTAGAGAAAGAAATCTACTATAATCTATGAATTTAATAAAATCCATCATCAATATTTTATCCTCGTAACATCAATCAATATACATCCGAATCAAATATTCATCTTGCACTATGTGCCAAAGATATTCATCACGGGTCATGTTCATTTAAACACTGCTCATCTTTGCACTACACAGCCAAAGATATTCATCGAAATCATTCATCTTTGCACTACAGCCAAAGATATTCTTAAGAAATCATTCATCTTTGTGACTACTAAAGCCAAAGATATTCCATAATATCATCATTTAAGACCGAGGATGATGAAAATATTTTTAAAGAAACGAATCCGGTGAAACAAAATGACAAGGATTAAGGATTAAGGATTCAGTACTTGGTTTTATCCACGCCCAAAAATACCTCAAAAATAATCATAGTGGTGTAAAATTCAAGAATGATCAAAACATGGATACAATCGAGTTAGTATCCGGAATAGATGTTTTGACTTAAAAGAAGAAATTTTATTTTTCTATGAATAGTACCAGATATCGTGAATAGAATAAAGATACGTGAATAGTAAATCAGACACCAAAAGATAGAAATTCCATAAAAACATCTTCACGCTTCATTAATAGTACTCGTGAATAAGAACTCGTGAATAGTAACTCGTGAATAGTAACTCGTGAATAGTAACTCGTGAATAGTAACTCTCGTGAATAAAGTAATCACGAAAAAGTTCCAAATTTGATAAAACTTGGATCAACATTTCAAAGATAATGATATTGAAGAAATAATATCATTACAAAAAAAAATAATATCCTTACCTCAAAAAGATCGAGACTTACCGAAAAGATCAAGAATACTATATATAGTATAAGGTCAAGGAACTTGCACCAAATCTAGCAATACTCAAAGTATACTCAAAATACTCACAAGAATACGCTCAAAATATCGAGAGAGAAATAGAGAGAAAACTTCAGTTTACGGTGTGATTTTCAATTCTAACCCAAGCACCCTATTTATAGGAAAATGCTTGTAACACCAAAGCGTAAAATTGAATATAATAATATTATTTATAAACAAAATTCCTTAGCCCACCTTTGAAATCTGATTTCAGCCATAGCACATGTTAAATGAGGTTCACAAACTCACCAAAAACGTTTTTCTCAAAATAATTAATTAAAACTCCCAAAAATTAATTATTTTGAACTTCGAACTTCAATAATTCATAATAAATAGCACTTTCATCAGAAAATTCGAATCTCATGAGTTTTTATAGGAAATTCAATTCTCTACAACTTTGCAGAAGAAAGTTTTTCCAAATTCCAAACAAAAATCGACCGAAATCCACAAAACCAGGCGATTTTATTGTGCTATAATCAAATTTCTGGCCAATAATTGTGTCCACCAACACACAAAACACATGTGTTAAACATTTAATGCCACAAAAATACTCTTCCTCCTCATATACTCATATATCCCACATTCATTGTAAAATATCACCGTTAATATATTATTAAAATAATATATTTAAATGAATTATTTTATCGAAAAAGATAAAATATTAATTTTCAACAATTGTCATTTTAAAAATCCACATAAAATCAATATTTTCCTCATCATATAAATCAATAATTAATTATTCACAAATAATATTACAGTAATCACAATATTGACAACCGTGCAGGCTCCTCAGAAAGAGGGGCTTTCAATAAGAATTTCTTCATCTTGCGCATGCAATTAGATGACATCAAACCTCTCCTTGTATGTAACTTTCTAGACATTGCCAATAATGTTATCTAATAATATTATTCAGATAATATGAATTATTGCTTCGATAATGAAAGATATTGTGTAATGACAATTATTCAAACAACAAAGAATATAAAATATCAACGCAAGCAATTATTAACTCAATAAAATATTGAAAGAATTATCGTAACCATTATTGAGTAGTGCCTTCACGTAAGAATCAATAATTGGTGCAATACCGCTGCTACTTCTTGCTCAACAACGCAGTATTAGTGTGTTTTAACCACCGGGTATTCCAACAAAGATAACTCAAGCAACAACTACGCCGTTATTTAAAAACAACTTATATTTGTCGTTTTCTTCATCCAATCGCTTTCCGGTTATGGGGCCCACACATGGTCAAGGCTTGTCGCATTTAATATTCCCCGACAAAGATTTAATATTCCACGCACCAAACGAATATTCCCAAACAACAATGAATATTTTATAACCACTTGCTTATTTTGAAATATTTGCGTAATTAACCCTTAACTATCCACATTAAACAAATCAACCCTTACTATTTCAAAATAAAGGAAATTCCTTTTTATTTAAAAATTTTGGTCTTACAACCTCCCTCCTTATGAAATTTCGTCCTCGAAATTGACGACGACGACTGTGTGTTTTGAAAAGGTGAGGATACCTCGCTTTCATTTTCGTTTCCAATTCCGTGTCATTTCCTCTATATAGCATTGATTCCTCCACAAAACTTTAACTTGTGGTATAACCTTTCATGCGTAGGACATGCTCCTTCCTATCCAACATCTTGACAGTACCTCCTCACACGTTAAGTCTTCTACTATCTCTGTCGGTTCTAACTCAATAACGTGGTTCGGTCTTTCACATATTTATGAAGTACATGATATGTGAAACACATTATGAACACGAGACATACTCGGAGGTAACGCAAGTCTATAGGCTACATTTCCTACTCGGTCAAGAATTTGAAATGGACCGATAAATCGTGGATCGAGCTTTCCTCTCTTCCCAAATCTTGTAACTCCCTTCCATGGAGCAACTCACAACAATACATGATCCCTACACATTAAATTCCACGTCCTTTCGATGAAGATCCGCATAACTCTTTTGTCGATCTTGTGCCGCTTTGTATACGTTGTCGAATCATTTGGATCTTTTCGGTAGTCATACTTACTAACTCGGGTCCCAACAATGTTGCTTCACCCACCTCATCCCAACATATTGGAGAACGACATTTTTGTCCATATAATGCTTCGAATGGAACCATGCCTATATTTGTTTAATAACTATTGTTGTATGAGAATTCCACCAATGGCAAGTACTTATCCCAACTTCCTTTGAAATCTAGGACACAGAGTTTTAATATATCTTCAAGATTTTGAGTAGTCCTTTCTGATTGCCCATCCGTTTGAGGATGGTATGCCAAACTGAATCATAAATTCATGCCCATAGCTTTCTACAAACTAACCCAAAATCATGAAGTGAATCTTGGGTCACGATCTAAAACTATGGATACTGGCATGCCATGCAATCTCACAATCGCATTTACGTACATACGAGAAAGACGTTCAAGGGAATAAGTTTCTCGTATCGGTAAGAAATGAGTAGACTTGGTTAATCTATCAACAATAACCCAAATCGCATCTATGCCTTGAGAAACCTTGGGAAGATTAGTAATGAAATTCAGGGTAATGTGTTCCCACTTCCATTCCGGAATCTCAAGTGGTTGCAACGGACCCTTAGGTACAAGATGCTCCGCCTTTTACGTCGTCAAGTAAGTTAAACACATCGAGATAAACTTTGCAATCTCTCTCTTCATATTGTTCCACCAAAATGTATGTTGAAGATCATAATACATTTTGTTATTCCTGGATGGATTGCAAACAATGTGTTGTGTGCCTCCATCATGATTCTATGCTTCAAATCAAAATCATTAGGAATGCAAAGTCCGGAATTGACTCAAGTATTCCTTCTTCATCAATTCCCGCTTTCTAATAGCTCCTTCTTGTACTTTCTTACGCAGATTTCCGCCGGTGGCTTGAGCAACCTTAACTTTTCTATTAAAGTTGGCTCTACGCGATACTTGACATCATCGCACTTTTCGTTCCGATATGATCTTTCTACTCATCGCGTCGCCTACCACGTTCGCTTTTCCGGGATGGCATGGTTAGAATATGTCTTTGAAATGAGTCTCCTCTTGAGTTCTTCAAGCTCTTCCCACATTCCTTGCTCCATTCGAATTTTGTATCTCTACGAGTCAAATTGCGTTAATGGAACGGAACAAAGAATTCGAGAATATCCTTCAACGAATCTCGATAATAACCAACTAAGCCTGAAAGCTACGTATTTCGATAATCGACTTAGGTTGCTTCTCAATCGTGACTCATATCCCAATCTTGGATAAGACGTCACAATGACACCTATCGCTTTACTATCGCACTAATATGACGCCCCCTACAGAGAGAGTCGCTTAGGTGAATTCCACAAAGGAAGTCACAAGATAAAGGCTCGTGTACCAAATTTATAGTTGAATTTTTAACTCACGAAGTTCAATAGAGCCATTCGATATGAGATTTTAGAAATGAGTTTTGTACGGGTTCAAAGTCGATACAAAATTTAATATCGAGCTTTGGGAGTAAGCCAAGAAATTCTTCAGAAATACGCCAGAAAAATCAATAACAACAGGAATATTATTCAAATCGACGTGTCTTTATTCAAATCCATAACATGGACTAAGAAAATTTGACATCCGTAATAAACGAATGACTTCATGGCTTGATATGAAAATGTTTGACTACAATGGTTTGATTGCTTGAATTGAATAACAAAGTTGCTTAGGAATATGAAAACTAACAACCTTACAAAAGCAATCAATTTGGCATGATGAGTAGTTAACCTTAAAATCACATCAAAAGCAAATATCTCTATAGAAATAAGGTTAATGTGTAATGTGATAGTGCCAACTTGAATCAAGCAAGATTTTTAAACAACGGATGTAATGAAAGTTTCTCCTAATGGAGTCTCCACAGAGATAGGTCAAAGTCTAATTTCTCCGTAGTCAAGTTCAAACGTTGAGCGCAAGTAAGAGAGATAAAAGAATGGGTAGAACCGATATCTAGTAAGGTATATACTTCAAGAATTTATAATTAACTAACCGTGCTAACTTCGTTCGGGTTCCTCGTATTTTGACCGGCCACGACAAACGCTCTTCCAAGAATCGTTGACTTTGACTTTTTCGGGACATCCTTTTAAGTCACCATCCTCCGCCGAACTAGGTTTCGCACTGCATAATCTGATCTCGAGCGATATGTCCTTCCTTTCCACAACTATAGCATACCTTAAACTGCTGTGGGCGGCCAATGATATGTCCCTCTTTCAAGATTTGTAATATACGACCGGTGGTCGTTCTCCTCCCTTAAAACTAGTTGCTATAAGCGCCGACGTCTTCACATGGTCGTTGTTGAATCTCCTCTTTTAAAATCTCCTCCCACTCGCTTCTTCTATTTTCATGGGCCACGATTACCACCAGAGTGGTTACCGCTTTCTCTCGTATTCTTCTTTCTCCATTGGTTATCGTTATTCGATGATCGCTATCTTCTTGGTGATGATCTGGTTATGGTCCCTCGGTTGAACGTATTTTCGTTATCTCGCTTCTAACAACCGAGCCCTCGCTGACAACATCTCGAATAGAGAGAAAATTTATGAGAAATGAGATATCGACGTATGTCGGGTTTCAAACCTCTCGTAAACATCCGCGTCACGTTCCTCATTCTCCACCAAATGAGGTGCAAAAACTGGATAACTCCGCGAACTTCGCTTCGTCTTTGGGACACCGCCATGTTATTCTCGCTTCTAGTCTAATAAACTCCACTTCCTTCGTATACGATTTAATACTTTGTGGAAGTACTTGTCATTGAATGCTTCAAACGTCTCCCATGACATCTTTGAGCCGAAAAGTTTGGATGGAGGGTACGCTTCATGATTCCCACCGAAGAATCGCCTCGCCACGGAACATAAAGGTGGTGAATGGAACTTTCTGTTCCTCCGCATCCCAAGACATCGAATATCTTGGTAATTTGTTTGACCCACGTCTCGCCTTTTAATCGGATCCGGCTTTCCCCGTGCACTCGTGGTCCCAACTCTTTGAATCGCTTGTTGTGTGACCACTCGTGAATTGCTATCATTTCTCCTCTGTATTTTGAACACGAGTCTCCTCGTCCGATTTTGCATGAACCGCAAAAAGCTTCTAAACATCCCTCGCTCATCATCTCGCCAGCCGGTGGTGTTGTTCACAGGAGGAACATTGCCACCGACTGTTGCACGTTATCCTCGTTGGTGAGTACAGCATCTCCACGGCCTCATTTACTCCATCGTTAATATTCTCAATTCGACATTCTCAAAATCTTGTCATAAAATAAGGGTTAATTAAGGAAATCAATATATCACATAATATCCCTATATATCGACCAACTAACAAATAAGCTTAGGTAGGACACACTAGCGAAGGATTTACTCTGCTCTCCCTCCTAGTTCTATTCCCCGATCTCCGCCAGAGATCATATCCCTAAGCTCGATATTAACCGTGACGCCCCCAAAATAGGTATACACAACACCCATTTCGAGTCGCCAAATACATGGTATGTAAACAACTACAACTTTATTATTACAACAAGAAATCGTGAGTTTGAATACAAATATTATCTTCTAGACAATATCTATACTCAAATAAATCCTCATCACATTATTGATTCATTATTTTACAAAATGGTGAGGACTACTAAACAACTCTCTCTAGAATCTTCATTCCATACCCCGACTAGTACTCGCTACATTCTCACCTCCTGAGAAGAAAAATGGAACAACAAGGAAAAGGGTGAGCTCAACTAGCCCAGTAAAGAATATTATGACTAAGATAATATACAACAAATTATCGTTAGTCTTCAACAGGAAAAAATCGATAGAATACAATAGACAACAAGTTTCGGATCAATATTCGCATGGAAATAATAATTCATAGAAGAGTTACGTAGAGAAAGAAATCTACTATAATCTATGAATTTAATAAATCCATCATCAATATTTTATCCTCGTAACATCAATCAATATACATCCGAATCAAATATTCATCTTTGCACCATGTGCCAAAGATATTCATCATTGGTCATGTTCATTTAAACACTGCTCATCTTTGCACTATGAGCCAAAGATATTCATCAGAAATCATTCATCTTTGCACTACCAAAAGCCAAAGATATTCTTAAGAAATCATTCATCTTTGCACTACAAGGTGCCAAAGATATTCCATAATATCATCATTTAAGACCGAGGATGATGAAAATATTTTTTAAAGAAACGAATCCAATTGAAACAAAATGACAAGGATTAAGGATTAAGGATTCGTATACTTGGTTTTATCCACGCCCAAAAATACCTCAAAAAAATAATCATAGTGGTGTAAAATTCAAGAATGATCAAAAACATGGATACAATCGAGTTAGTATCCGTAATAGATGTTTTGGACGAAAAGAAGAAATTTTATTTTTCTAATTGAATAAGACCCAGATACGTGAATAGTCAGATATCGTGAATAGTCCGTATACGTGAATAGTAAATCTCCGACACCAAAAGATAGAAATTCCATAAAAACATCTTCACGCTTCATGAAATACTCGTGAATAGTAACTCGTGAATAGAATAGTAACTCGTGAATAGTAACTGAATATGAATAGTAACTCGTGAATAGTAACTCGTGAATAGTAACCGAACATGAAAAAGTTCCAAATTTGATAAAACTTCAGATCAACATTTCAAAGATAATGATATTGAAGAAATAATATCATTACAAAAAAAATAATATCCCTTACCTCGAAAGATCAAGATTTAGCTAGAATCAAGTATATATAGTCTTTGAAGGAACAGACCGTCTAGCAATACTCAAAGTATACTCAAAATACTCACAAGAATACGCTCAAAATATCGAGAGAGAAATAGAGAAAACTTCAGTTTCGGTGTGATTTTCAATTCTAACCTAAGCACCCTATTTATAGGAAAATGCTTAGAACAAAAAGTAAAATTGAATATAATAATATTATTTATAAACAAAATTCCTTAGCCCACCTTTGAAATCTGATTTCAGCCATAGCACATGTTAAATGAGGTTCACAAACTCACCAAAAACGTTTTTCTCAAAATAATTAATTAAAACTCCCAAAATTAATTATTTTAACTTCGAACTTCAATAATTCATAATAAATAGCACTTTCATCAGAAAATTCGAATCTCATGAGTTTTATAGGAAATTCAATTCTCTACAACTTTGCAGAAGAAAGTTTTTCCAAATTCCAAACAAAAATCGACCGAAATCCACAAAGCAGGCGATTTTATTGTGCTATAATCAAATTTCTATTAATAATTGTGTCCACCAACACACAAAACATGTGTTAAACATTTAATGCCACAAAAAAATACTCTTCCTCCTCATATACTCATATATCCCACATTCATTGTAAAAATATCACCGTTAATATATTATTAAAATAATATATTTAAATGAATTATTTTATCGGAAAAAGATAAAATATTAATTTTCAACAATTGTCATTTTAAAATCCACATAAAATCAATATTTTCCTCATCATATAAATCAATAATTAATTATTCACAAATAATATTACGTAATCACAATATTGACAACCGTGCAGAGTTCCAGAAAGAGGGGGCTTCCAATAAGAATTTCTTCTTCTTCTTGCGCAAGCAATTAGATGATCAAACCTCTCCTGATGTAACTTTCTAGACATTGCCAATAATGTTATCTAATAATATTATTCAGATAATATGAATTATTGCTTCGATAATGAAAGATCTTTGTGTAATGACAATTATTGAAACAACAAAGAATATAAAATATCAACGCAAAGAATTATTAACTCAATAAAATATCTTGAGCATTAGAATTATCGTAACCATTATTGAGTAGTGCCTTCACGTAAGAATCAATAATGGTGCAATAATACTGGCGTCTTCGCTCAACAACGCGTATTAGTGTGTTTTAACCACCGGGTATTCCAACAAGATTAATTGCTTAAACAACTACGCTAGTTATTTAAAAACAACTTATATTTGTCGTTTTTCTTCATCCAATCGCTTTCAGTTATGGGGCCCACACATGGTCGCTACCGTGCATTTAATATTCCCGAAAGCATCACGAATATTCCACGACCAAACGAATATTCCCCGACAACAATGAATATTTTATAACCACTTGCTTATTTTGAAATATTTGCGTAATTAACCCTTAACTATCCACATTAATCAAATCAACCCTTACTATTTCAAAATAAAGGAAATTCCTTTTTATTTAAAAATTTCGGGGTCTTACAAATGATTATTAAACATAGAGCATATATATAATATATCTACATAATACTCTTTCCATTCCGATAAAAGAGTCACCTTTGAGATTGATCAAAGTGACATTGAGAAATTTATTTAAAATGTGGAATTAACATAAACCCAAGAAATGTGGAATACACAAAATTTGTGGAATTAATTTTCGAACACCAAACCCAAGAAATCATTTTTATTCTAAGTTTGCCAACCAAACATGAAACATCCAAAAATATAGCACATTCTCTTAAAAATAAACAGATCCTAATATTACAGAAATAACCAATTCAAAAACAGAGTATAACATGACTAACCACTGGACTTTGCTAGAAAATATTGTCAAATACCGCATGAATCCTCAAAGCTACTATCTGCACTAAAAATAACAATTAATAACAAACAATGGTATATAAGTGAATGGAGGTAAGATCAATCGCCCACAGATAAAGACAATCATAATAATAACAATTGCAATTACTAAAATGTCACTGAATCCATAGCACCAAATAACACCCAAAACAAGAAACACTAATTTCCACCACCACTCAGTCATTAATTCAGAACAGACTAAATTGTAATAACAACCATCAAATTAATATCCCCCAACAGCAAAATGAACAAATAAAAATTGATAAATTGAATTTCCACGACTATTATTAAGCGCATAAATCCCAAAACAGAGCACCCAAAACAATAAAAAAAACCCAAATAGAAAATTTAGGAAATTACAAGAATAAAATTAGGGGTTTTATTTCTACTCACCAAGACAAAATTGTTCTCACAACCAGGCTTCTTTGGGGCCACATCATCTCGAGCAAACACCAGCGAAGAACACAAAATCACAGCTAGCAAAACCTTTACCATACCAAATGAAACTTTTTTTAGCTCCACCATTAAAGTAAATTAAGCTTCACCCACTACAACAGCTGAACAAAGGGTCAATTAGGTTTCTTTTTTCGTCTCTTTTTCGTTTTGGCTATGGGGTACCTTTTGAGCGAGGAGAGAGAAATGAGATATATTACCCACCAGAAATTCTCAAATGGGTATGAGAGATTTGGGGCTGGAATTAGGGCTGGGTATTAGAGCTAAGAGATTTAGGGGAGTTGAGAGGGATCGAGGGTGTGTAAGAATAGAGAGAGAGAGAGAGAGTGATAGAGCTGGAATTAGGACTGGGTATGAGAGCAGAGTTGAGAGAGAGCTCAGTGTGTGTAAGAATAAAGGTGAATGAGAGTGATAGAGCTCAGCATGAGAGAGAAAGAGAGACGTAGAGGTTTGAAATTTGAATAGGGAGAGAGAGAGCTGCTGACGTGTACTCGAATGGGACATTTGTCTTTTTTCTCTCTCTGCTCTCCTTTATATTAATAGATTTGTTATCATGATTAAGTCATCATTCACTTGAATCAGGATGATTTATATTTCATATATATAATAGTTATCCGTTAACAGGAGTCCCACGTGATTCATGGTTTTGTTTTCAATTAGCACTAAAGTGGTTAGTGGCAACAGTACGTAATATATATATATATATTTTTATTCACGGTTTTTGTTGAATATATATATATATATATATATATATATATATATATATATATATATTACGTTCTGAGTTTTTTTTAAACCCGGATTTATATTTATATATATATATTAATCTTAATAATTTTATAATTAAAATAAAGAGTTTATTTTAATCTTGAAATTAGATTTCATGTAACATAATATTGCCCATTAAATGATATTCATAAATATATGGAATGATTTTATTTATTGATACATGTGATAATATGTATGATAATAAATGGGATTGATTATGGACTATTGACCAATGTGATTGGATTTATTTTAGTTGGATGTTCAAATGAATGGGTTTTATTAAATGAGGTCTACGTACCTCGTCTTTTCTGATTTTTTTCTTGATGTAAATTCTATCTCTCTCCTATGTACTTCCCCTTGACTGTTGATCAAGGTTTCTATTTAAATTAAATAGTTTAATGTAATAGGATTAGTTAAAAAATTTTGAAGAACCGGAGAGCAAGGAATAAGGAGCATTTGAAGACCCGTTTGTAATGGAGCCCGGGTTTAAATGTAATAGTTATATTTAAATGTTTATTCTTGCACCCTAGGGTTTGACCTTTTGGTTCACTTGGTGGCTCTAGTGAACCAAACTAGAATAAAAGTCCATAATCAGTCCGGGTAGAATATAGTATTCTATATGTGCATGCTAGTATTATATATATTATATATTATACAAACATGCTTCGCATGTTTAATAATATGACGCGTATTTTTATATATATATTTGCATGCGCGCTAAACAAGATGAGACTAATAATAAAAAACCCCTCAATGAAATTATATTAAGTTGTAAAGTTCAAAGATATTTGGAATATCGAACGTCGCCTTCTAGCATGATAAAAACAATAGAGCATTGAATATTTAATATGAGTTTGTTGTGCACACACAAGGCGAGTATTAAATATTTGAGATGTTGTTTTTATTACATTTGATGTTTATAAGGAACTGAACATTACCACTTTGTTGTGCACACACAAGGGTTGTAGTTTTCTCTTCACTTATATGGAAATGCTGGGTATGACTTAACTTAAATCATTTTAGTTCGGATGTGCACACACTTGACCATTATGATTTAAGAGGCAAACTATAAGGAGTTACATGATTATGTAATTGACATGAGTTGTCTACCTATTTATTTATATATAGTTTGTTGTGCACACACAAGGCTATATACATTTGAAATGGGATCCTTATTCTCACTAGCAAATCTTTAATTAGATACTGCCGAACTATATTCATGAGGGTAATATAGTTTAAAGAAAATAGTGGGAGATACCAATATAAAATAAGACCTAATTTATTTTGGTAATTAATTAAATGAATGTTTGCTAAAATATTATCTTTTACATGCAGAATTTTGAAAATGTCACATTCACTAATTTCAACTGCGTAGCATACTTGATCTAACAAATCGACCTGGGGAATTTGAATTACGAATTTGGTTAAAGAATCGAGAATTGTTCTCATTCTTTGAAAAAAGATTTCTCATGTCCTAAATTACTGCACTGCAAAAAGTTGCGTAAAGCGACCTCGAGGAAGAGATTGCTACTTTTAAGCGGTGGTAAGATGATGCATCGGTGGCTCGATGCATCATGCTCGCATCCATGTGTAACGAGCTTCAACGTCAAGATAAAAACATGGATGCTCCTACTATGCTCTTGCACCTTGAGAGTTGTATGGTGAGCAAAGTAGAATTTGCTAGATATGAAATATCTAAGGAGCTCTTCCGATCTCTCGGATGACCGAGGGCACTACCGGGTTGAGACTCATGTCTTAAAGATGATTAATCTGATTGAACGTCTTGGACAGCTTGGGTTCGTCATGGATGGGGAGTTGAGTCAAGATTTGATCTTGCAGTCACTCCCTGACACCTTCTCACAATTTGTTGTGAATTTTCACATGAATAAGTTGGACGTCAGCTTGCCTGAGTTACTTAACATGTTGAAAACTGCTGAAGGTCACTTCCCATCCAAGAAGAACCATGTCTTACTGGTGGATAATTCTTACAAGAAAAGGAAGAGGCCCAAGGTATCTTTTGAAAAGAAGAAATCCAAGAAGGCTAAGGGAAAGGCGAAAGTGAAGGATCAAAAGAAACTTGATCCATCTAGCAAAGGAATTTGCTTCCATTGCAACAAGCC
This sequence comes from Panax quinquefolius, assembly GCA_020205615.1. Taxonomy (NCBI): domain Eukaryota; kingdom Viridiplantae; phylum Streptophyta; class Magnoliopsida; order Apiales; family Araliaceae; genus Panax; species Panax quinquefolius. The sequence goes on along the minus strand of CM035169.1, from coordinate 71,057,818 downwards.
GGGTCAATGGAAGAGGAACTACAAGGATTATCTTGCGGAACAAAAGTAGAAGAAGCTTGGAGAAGCTTCGAATCCTAATCAAGGTTTGTTTATGATTGAAATTAATTTTTCTGAAAGTTAATCTTCTACTTGGGTATTAGATACCGGCTGTGGTTCTCACATATGTAATAATATACATAGACTGGTCAGAAGTAGAAAGTTGAGTAAGGATGAGGTCGTCCTACTAGTGGGAAATGGAGAAAAGGTTGCTGCATTAGATGTACGGACTTATTGTTTAGCACTGCCTACGGGCAAATCCATTAGTTTAAATAATTGTTATTTTATTCTGTCACTTATTAGAAATATTATTTCAATATCTATATTGGATATGGATGGTTTTGACGTTATAATAAAGAACAATAGTTGTTCTATTTATAAGAATAATGTTTTTTATGGTGTTGGTAATTTACGAAATGGACTTTATATTCTTGACTTGCATGAAAAATATACTTCAAATTGAACAAACTAAGAAAATGAAAAGAGATAATGTTAATTATACCTATATGTGGCACTGTAGACTTGGACATATTAATGAAACAAGATTATCCAAGTTGTATAAAGATGGGCTCCTAGAGCTATCGAATTATGAATCATATCCAACTTGTGAATCTTGTCTCATGGGAAAAATGACTAAATCTCCTTTTAGTGGAAAAGGAGAAAGAGTTACAGAGTTGTTAGCGTTGGTACACATGGATGTATGTGGACCTATGACAACGAATGCACGAGGAAGGTATTCTTATTTTATTACATTCACTGACGATAACTTAAGATTTGGATATGTGTATTTAATGAAATACAAATCTGAATCATTTGAAAAGTTCAAAGAGTTCAGAAGTGAAGTGGAGAAACAAACGGGCAAAAGTATTAAGATCCTTCTATCAGATCGAGGTGGTGAATACTTAAGTAGTGAGTTTCTCAATTGTCTCAAAGAAAATGGTATAATCTCACAATGGACTCCACCAGGGATGCCACAACTGAATGGTGTATCTGAAAGGAGAAATCAAACACTGTTGGATATGGTTCGTTCCATGATGAGTTTTACCGATCTTCCGATGTCATTTTGGGGATATGCCTTAGAAGCGGCTATCATGCAAATACCCCAAATCCGGTATCTTCCAACCCGAACGAGATGGTCTTTATATATTGTCTAACATTCATACATTCATTCAATTGAAAAGTCTCGAAAAGAACGAACATAACTTCTATATATTTAAAGTAATATTTATATTTCCTGTGTTCTAGACCCAATTATAAAGGTTCTTTGTCATAATATCGATTACATTACAATAATAGACCTATACTATTACAAGACGGTTTAGTAATCACGCTTTAGCTTTTCCCTTATCCTGTTTCGATCCTTGGGACGTTGATCTTTAATTGCATTCATATGGTTCAAGCAAGAGTGAGCATAACTAGCTCAAACAAGTATAACAATTTAATAACAACATGCTTGACACATACAAATCGTATATCTTCAATAATCGAACAATAGTTATGAAGTACTATCGATAACTCAAAATAGCACTTCATCTTTTCTTTCAAAATGTTTCACAATAATAACAATATTTAGTAAAACATTCACTCGGTCAAAGACCTCGGTATTCATTCTTTATTGGAAAAGGACAACCCGGAAGCAAGTCAAGTAAGCCGATATTACTTACGAGCACTTCTAGGTGATCGATTTATTGTACTTTATGTTGATTAACACTACATCCATTAAACGTATGCGCGTTTAAGCATTTGGCAACCTCACGTGCTCGTCGTTTCACCGACAAAATATTTGTTTAACATTTAGGTCTTCTTTTGAAAACCATATCAAGTAGTTGACAAAAAAGATAGCAACATTTGATAATACATGAATAGATTATCAATACATCAAGTCTAGCCAAAGGAATTGGCTTCAACTTCAACATACCTCAATTCATGCGAAAGAATACATGAACTTCAAAAACTTGTTCAGATTGAACTGAGACAAGAGTTAGAATACTTGCCTTTAGCATCTGCTACGGTATATTAACTTTATGTTCAAGTCGTTCAAGTCTCTACAATACACGATCACATAATTCCTTACATTAGGTCACATATAATCAAGTATGTATATGACTATATCATACCCTTTATTTCAATCTAATGGTGTATTAGATTCAGTTACTATTCATTCCGGTTTATCATTATCCTTGCATTTATATTTTGTGACGCCCCCAAAATAGGTATATAACACCCATTCTGAGTCGTCAAAATACATGGTACAGAAACAACTATAACTTTATTAATACAACATAAAAACTGTGAGTTTAAATACAAATATTGTCATCTAGACAATATCCACACTCAAATAAGTCCTCAGTACTATTATTGATACATTATTTTACAAAAATGGTGAGGACTACTAAAACAACTTTCTAAAACCTTCATTCCATACCCCGACTAGTACTCGCTACATTCTCGCCTCCTGAGAAGAAAAATGGAACAAAAGGAAAAGGGTGAGCTCAACTAGCCCAGTAAAGAACATTATGACTAAGATAATACAGAACAAATTATCGTTAGTCATCAACAGGGAAAAATCTAATAGAATACAATAGACAACAAGTTTTAAATCAATATTCGCAACGAAAATAATAATTCATTAGAAGAGTGAAGTAGAGAATAAATTTACTATCTTCTATATATGAATATAAAAGTTCATTGTCTATCTTTTATCCCTGTAACATCAATCAATATATATCTGGAATCAAATATTCATCTTTGCACTACAGGCCAAAGATATTCATCATTTGGTCATGTTCATCTAAACACCTATTCATCTTTGCACTACGGGCCAAAGATATTCATCAGAAATCATTAATCTTTGCACTACAGACCAAAGATATTCAATTATATCATCATTTAGGACGGAGGATGATGAAAAATATTTTAAAGAAAACGAATCCAGTGAAACAAAAGAATAAATATTAAGGATTCGTATTTCAGCTATTCCATGTTCAAAAATACCTCATAAATAATCATAGTGGAGTAAAATTCAAGAATGATCAAAACATGGATACAATCAAAGCTAGTATCCAGAATAGATATTTTGGACAAAAGAAGAAAATTTAATTTTTTCGGTGAATAGTGTCGTATTTGTGAATAGTGCCGTATACGTGAATAGTAATTTCGACACTAAAAGATAGAAATTTCACAAAAAAGATCATCATGCTTCGTGAATAGTACTCGTGAATAGTAACTCATGAATAGTAACTCGTGAATAGTAACTCATAAATAGTAACTCATGAATAATAACCCCGACATGAAAAAGTTCCAAATTTGATAAAAAGTTCCAACTAATATTTTGACATAATGATATTGAAGAAATAATATCATTTTTAAAAAAATAATATCCCTTACCTTGTAAAGACAGTACTTCTAGTTGAAACACCGGATATAAACTATGACTTGAACTTACACCGTATAGCAACACTCAAAGTATTAAAATACTCACAAGAATACGCTCAATATATCGACAGAGAAAGAGAGAGAAATCTTTAGTTTCTGGTGTGATTTTCAATTCTAACCTAAGCACTCTATTTATAGGAAAATGCTTAGAACACCAAAGCAGAAAATTTTATATAATATTAATATATATATATATCAAAATTTCCTACGCACACAAATCTGGTCCAAACTTCAGCCACACATGTGCCAAAACAATAAAAATGTTTTTCTAAATATAAATATTTTAAACTTCCAAAAATCAATTATTAACTAATCCGGAACTTCAATAATTCATAATAAATAGCCCTTTTGTCAGAAAATTAGAATCTCGCGATTTTTATAGGAAATTCAATTCTCTAAAACTTTGCAGAAGAAAGGTTTTCCAAATTCCAAACAGAAATTGACAGAAATCCATAAACGGGCGATTTTACATGCTATAATCAAATTTCAGTCAAGAAATGGGCCCACAGACATGTTTAACATGTTTTAAATAACTTTTGTAACAAAAATACTCTTCCTCCTCATATACTCATATATCCCACATTCATTGTAAAAAATATCTTCATTATTATATAATATAATAAAATATTATTTTATCAGAAAAGATAAAATATCAATTTTTTAACAATTGTCACTTTAAAAATTTTCTCCATCTATAACTACATAAAATCAATATTTTCCTCATCATATAAATCAATAATTAATTATTCACAAATAATATTCTGTAATCATAGATCTTTGCAATCGAGCGGTTCAAGGAAAGAGGGGGCTTTCCAATAAGGATTTCTCCTTACTGGCACGCAATTAGGTGACCAAACCTCTCCTTAGACAGAACTTTCTAGACATTGTCAATAATGTTTTCTAATAATATTATTAAGATAATATGAATTATTGCTTCGATAATGGAAAATACTCGTGTAGTGACAATTATTGAAACAACGATAATATAAAATATCAACGTAGCAATTATTGAATCAATAAAATAAAATATTAAACAAGAACTCACGTAATAATTATTGAGTAGTGCCTTCTTACGTAAGAATCAATAATTGGTTCAATATCGTATCTTCTTGTGCAACAACGCCAGACATCGTGTTTTAACCACGTGGTATTCCAATGAAGATACTTCAGTAATAATCGCTGGCAAGTTATTTATAAACAACTTATACTTGTCGTTTTCTTCATCCAATCGCTTTTTGTTATGGGGCCTACAAAAGACTGCGCCGTCGTACTAATATTCCCCGACAACAAGAATATTCCACGACCAAACGAATATTCCCCGACAACAATGAATATTTTATAACCACCTGCTTATTTTTTAAAATAATCGCGCATTTCACCCATAAATAACCACATCAACCCTTACTATTTCAAAATGATAAATAGAGGAACTTAAATTTCATTTATTAATAATTTGGGGTCTTACAACGATACATTTTGGTACTCCCAGGATGGATTGCAAACGGTGTGTTGTGTGCCTCCATCATGATTCTATGCTTCAAGTCAGAGTCGTTAGGAACACAAAGTCTAGAGTTGAATCTAAGTATTCCTTCTTCATCGATTCTCGCTTCTGGAATAGCTCCTTCTTGCACTTTCTTCTTCATACGTATCAGCCCCAGGTCCGTAGCTTGAGCAGCTTTAACTTTATCGATTAAGTCGGTTCTACTCGTATGTTTGATATCATCTCGTGGGTACTTGGAGACTTCATCTCTATCTCCATCCTTTGTAAGTCATACAAAATGGACCTTTGTGTTAAAAACATTGCACTCGTACCCGCATATGATCTTCTACTTAATGCGTCAGCTACCACGTTTGCTTTTCCAGGATGATATTAGATGGTGTGATCATAATCTTTCAACAGCTCAAGCCAACGTCGTTGTCGCATGTTGAGTTCCTTTTGGGTGAAGAAATATTTGAGGCTTTTATGATCTGTATAGATCTCCACTTTCTCCCCCATATTGGTAGTGTCTCCAGATCTTCAACGCGAAAACGACTGCTGCCAACTCCAAATCATGAGTAGGATAATTCCTCTCATATTCTTTGAGTTGTTGTGAGGCATAGGCTATGACTTTCCCATGTTGCATGAGAACACATCCTAACCTTTTGCCCGAAACATCATCAGAGATAAAAAATCCATCAAGAACCGGATGGTATTGTCGAACAGTCTTTGAAATGAGTCTCATCTTGAGTTCTTGAAAACTCTTCTCACAATCCTCGCTCCAACCGAATTTTATATTTTTACGAGTCAGCTGAGTTAACGGAGTAGCAATTCGAGAAAATCTTTCCACGAATCTCCGATAGTAACCAGCTAAGCCTAGAAAGCTACGTACTTCGGTCACCGACTTTGGTTGATCCCAACTTTGTATGGCTTCCATCTTCGCCGGGTCAACAGATACTCCATGTTTTGACACCACGTGTCCAAGGAATGCTACTTCCTCAAGCCAGAACTCGTATTTTTTCAACTTGGCATACAACTTGTTATCACGAAGCCTTTGCAGTACCAGCTTCAAATGGTGCTCATGATCTTCATAACTTTTGGAATAGATGAGGATGTCATCAATAAAGACAACAACGAACTGATCCAAATATTCCTTGAATACCCGGTTCATCATATCTATGAAAGCAACAGGAGCATTAGTCAATCCAAAAGACATGACTAAGAATTCATAATGCCCGTACCGAGTTCTGAAGACAGTCTTTGGAATATCCTCAGTTTTAATCTTTGGTGATGATATCCGAATCTAAGATCGATCTTTGAAAAGAATTGTGCTCCTTGCAACTGGTCAAACAGGTCATCAATGCGGAGTAGCGGATACCTATTCTTGATAGTGACATGGTTCAACTCTCGGTAGTCAATACAAAGTCGCATACTCCCGTCTTTCTTCTTTACGAATAACATAGGAGCACCCCAAAGAGATGTACTAGGACGAATAAAACCGATGTCCAACAACTCCTGTAGTTGGACCTTTAACTCATGAAGTTCAATAGGAGTCATTCGATATGGGGTTTTAGAAATGGGCTTTGTACCAGGTTCAAGGTCAATAAAGAATTCAACTTCACGTTCTAGGGGTAGACCGGGAAGTTCTTCAGGAAATACATCAGGAAATTCACTAACAATAGAAATAGTATTCAAATCTGACGTGTTTTTGTTCAAGTCCGTGACATGGGCTAAGAAAGCTTGACATCCATTTTTCAATAAACGAATAGCTTTATGGCTTGATATGACAGTGATTGACTTTAATGGTTTGGTTGTTTGAATTCGCATAATAGGTTGGTTAGGAATATGAAAACTAACAACCTTACGAAAACAATCAATTTTAGCATGATGTGTGGTTAACCAATCAATCCCTAAAATCACATCAAATGCAAGAATTTTCAACGAAATAAAATTCGGGCAGTAATGTGATGGTACCGACTTGAATCATGCAAGATTTAAAATAGTAGATGTAACGAAAGTTTCTCTAACTGAGTCTCAACAGATAAGTCAAAGTCTAATTTCTCCGAGTCAAGTTTTAAGCGTTGAGCACAAGCGGAGAGATAAAGAATGGGTACAACCGTATATCTAATAAGGTATAAACTTCGCAAGAGTTTATGATTAGCTTTACCCGTGATCACCTCGTTTGGGTTCCTCACGTTTTGACGATCACGACAAACGCCCTTCCAGGAACCATCGACTTTAACTTGTCCGGGATAGCCTTTGGAGTCACCATCCCTGTTGAACTTGGTTTCGCAACTAGACAATCTCTAGCTATATGACCTTCCTTTCCACGCTTATAACACATTGGATTGTTGTGGGCGGCCAATGATGTGTCCCTCTTTCCCGCATTTGTAACATACGACCGGTGGTCGTTCTCCTCCCCTAGAAATAGTTGATGTTGGTGCTGACGTCTTTACGCTATCATTTTTGTACCTTCTCCTTTTGAAATCTCCTCCCGACTCGCTCCTTCTATTATCACGGCCACGATTACCACCAGAGTGGTTACCGCTTTGTAATAGAATGCTTTCCTTCCTCTCGGTTGTCATTGCTCGATGACCGCCGCCACCCCAGATATGACCACGGTTGTGTTCCCTCGGTTGAACATACTCATTATCTCGCTCTAATAATTGAGCCCTATTTACAACATCTGAATATAAAGAAAATTTATGAGAGATAAGATATTGTCGAATCTTGGGCTTTAGACCTCTCAGAAACATCCTCGTCATTCGTTCCTCATTTTCACCAAATGAGGTGCAAACACGGATAACTCGAAAACTTCGCCTCGTCTTTGGGGACACCGCGTATGTTGTTTTGTTCGATCGATAAACTCCACCTCCTTCATATGACGAATACTTTCGTGAAAGTACTTGTCATTGAATAGTTTCTAAAACGTTTCCCAAGACATGCTAAGTGCGGTGGTGGTAGGTGCGCCCATGAGACTCCACCAAAGAGTCGCCTCACCGCGGAACATAAAGGTGGCGAATGGAACCTTCTGTTCCTCCGTGCATCCCAAGACATCGAATATCTTGGTAATTTGTTTGACCCACGTTTCTGCCATGATCGGATCCGTCTTTCCCTTAAATTCTGGTGGTCCCAACTCTTTGAACTGCTTGGCTGTGACAAGCTGCGCATTGCTAGCATTTCCACCCGTATTTTGTGCACGAGTCTCCCTCGTCTGGTTTTGCATGAAGTGCAAAAAACTTCTAAACATCCCATCATTCATCATTTATTTGGTAACGTTGTTTACAGGAGGATTATTGCCTTCCTATTGCACGTTCCCCTGGGTAGTGATCAAAGGTGTCTCCACGGTCCGATTCACTCCATTATTAACATTCTGAGCTGCCATTCTTAAATACTACCATAAAACAAGGGTTAATAGTCATACAACATATTATCCCTATACTCTGACCGACCAAATAAATACCAAATAAACTTAGTCGAAGTCATACTAGCGAAGGAATTCCCGTCTCTCCCTCCTAGTTCTTGTCTCACATCTCAATGAGGATCATATCCCTAAGCTTTGATACCAACTATAGCGCCCCCAAAATAGGTATACATCACCCATTCTCGAGTCACCAAATACATGGTATGTAAACAAATCGACTTCATTAACGTGAGTTTAAATACAAATAAAAGTATAAAAACTCAAAAGGAGTCCTCATTACAATTATTGATACACTATTTTAAAAATAGTGAGGACTGCTAAAACAACTTTCTAGAACCATCACTCCGTACCCCGACTAGTTCCTGCTATGTTCTCACCTCCTGAGAAGAAAAATGGAACAAAACGGTGAGCTCAACTAGCCCTGTAAAGAATATTTTGACTAAGATAATATACAACAAATTAACATTAGTCTTCAACAGGGAATAATCTGATAAAATATAATAGACAACAAGTTTTAGATCAACAACTGCAGCGGAAAAAAGCAATCCATTAGAAGAGTCAAGTAGAGAAAGATTTCTACTATCTTCTAAGATTTAAAAGTCCATCATCAATATTTTATCCTTGTAACATCAATCAATATACATCTTGAATCAAATATTCATCTTTGCACTACATGCCAAAGATATTCATTTGTATCACCGGTTGGTCGTGTTCATCTCAACACTGTTCATCTTGCACTTCTGAGCCAAAGATATTCATTAGGTAATCATTCATCTTTGCACTATAAAGCCAAAGATATTCAATAATATCATCATTTAGGACTGAGGATGATGAAAAATATTTTAAAGAAAACGAATCCAGTGAGACAGAAGGACAAATATTAGGGATTCGTATCACAGTTTATCCAAGATCAATAATACTTCATAATAACCAATTTTGAAGCAGAATTCAAAAATAAAGATCAAAACATGGATACAATCAAAGATAGTAACTATAATTGACATCTTGGACAAAAAGAAGAAAATTTTATTTTTCGATGAATAGTGTCGTATTCGTGAATAGTGTCGTATACGTGAATAGTGCTGTATACGTGAATAGTAACCCCGACACAAAAAGTTCTAAATTTGATAAAAAGTTCATACCAATATTTTGGCATAATGATATTGAAGAAAATATCATTTAAGAAGAAGATAATATCCCTTACCTCAAAATATCAGTACTTCTGATCGGAATATCGGTATAAGGCTGAAGAAAACTTGCACTGATTAACAGAAACTCACAAAGTATATAAATAATCACAAAATACACTCAATAATCTAGAGAGAGAAAGAGAGAAAGCATATGTTTCTGGTGTGATTTTCAATTCTAACTTAGCCCTCTATTTATAGAAAAATGTTTAGACGTCAAGGAGACTTAACTCAAGAACTGATGGCTTTACTCGCTACTATTTCCACCCACCACATTTGAATAAAAATCTCAGCACATTTCTTCACCAACCAAGAGTGGGGCCCACCAATTCTAGAATTTTCCACCAAAATGATTTATAACATGATTTTCGAATCAGCCACCTCTTAAAATTCATAACAACTCATACGCTCATTTTTAACGGTTCAAAATTTGTGGACATATACTCAACTTATATATGTATAACATATCCAAAAATTACAACGATCCAACGGTCGGATTAAAAATTATAACTCTCGCAATATATCTCAAAAAACACTGGTTTGATTTTTAATATCTCCAATCCGACAAAATACTAATAAAATACCTCAACATTAATTCCTTCATTTATAACCACATAGATAAATCCATCATTTATATCCACATAAAATAAATATTTTCTTATCATATGAATCAATGATTAATTATTCACAAATAATATTACAGAATCACATTTATGACAACCAGGCTATTCCCAGGAAAGAGGGGGCTTTCCAATAAGGATTTCTCCTTACTGGCGCGCAATTAGGTGACCAAACCTCTTCTTGACAGAACTTTCTAGATATTGCTAATAATGCTATCTAATAATATTATTCAAATAATATGAATTATTGATCTGATAAAGGAGATACTGTGCAGTGACAATAATTGAAACAACAATAATATAAAATATCAATGCAGCAATTATTGAATCAATAAAATAAAATATTGAACAGTAATTACTGTAACAATTATTGAGTAGTGCCTTCTTATGTAAGAATCAATAATTCAACAATACATGCAATCACGTGTGCTCTTGTGCAACCACGCCAGACATCGTATTTTAACCACCTTTGGGTATTCCAACAAGTGTTACTTGATGTAACAACTACGCCAGTTATTCAATTTTGTCGTTTTCTTCATTCGCCAGTTATCCGTTATGGGCCCCCAATTGGCTGCTACCAGGTGCATACGAATATTCCCAGATAGAAAAATATTCCACGACTCAAACGAATATTCCCCAAATAAATGAATATTTTATAACCACTTGCTTATTTTGAAAATTTTGCACATTTCACCCATAACCAAAGTATTATATCAAATTAATACCTTATTATTCACAATAATAATTAGAGAAAATTTGATTTTATTCATTAATAAGTTGGGGTCTTACAGATAGGGTTTTTTCTTGTAGTGTTGCTTTCATTGTTCTCTTCAAAAAATGAGAATATAGTTGAGACTAGTCGGAGAACGGAGTGATGGTCCGAGATGGTGGTTATAGTAGTCCTCACTATTCTATGAAATAGTGTGATGGTAATTGTAATGAGGACTCTATTTGAGTTTGGATATTGTCTACGAGACAATATTCATGTTAAAACTCTCAGTTATGTTTTGTCATATTTTACACGACAGTTGTATAATGAAGTTGTATTTGAATTATGTACTGTAAGACCCCAACTTTTTAATGAATAAAATCAAATTTTCTTTATTTATTATTGTGAATAATAAGGTATTAATTTGATATAATACTTTGGTTATGGGTGAAATGTGCAAATTTTCAAAATAAGCAAGTGGTTATATAATATTCATTGTTGTCGGAGAATATTTGTTTGGTAGTAGAATATTCTTTCTGTCGGGGAATATTCGTACGACGGCGCAGCTATTTGTGGGCCCCATAACGGATAACTGTCGGATGAAGAAAATGATAAAATTGAATAACTACGTAGTTGTTACAGTTAACATTGTTGGAATACCCGGTTGGTTAAAATACGATGTCTGGCGTTGTTGCCGCAGTAGCACATGTTATCGCATTTAAAGTATTGTTGAATTATTGATCCTTACGTGAAGGCACTACTCAATAATTGTCGCAGTGAATTCTTATTCAATATTTTATTTTATTGATTCAATAATTGCTACGTTGATATTTATATTATTGTTGTTTCAATAATTGTCACTTTGCACATCTGTAAGACCCCGAAATTTTTAAATAAAAAGGAATTTCCTTTATTTTGAAATAGTAAGGGTTGATTTGATTAATGTGGATAGTTAAGGGTTAAATACGCAAATATTTCAAAATAAGCAAGTGGTTATAAAATATTCATTGTTGCCGGGAATATTCGTTTGGTCGTGGAATATTAAATCTTTTCGGGGAATATTAAATTTATTGCCAGTAGCGTGACCATGTGTGGGCCCCATAATGTGAAAGCGATTGGATGAAGAAAGCGACAAATATAAGTTGTTTTTAAATAACTGGCGTAGTGTTGTTGCAGATTAATCATTGTTGGAATACCCGATTGGTTAAAACACACTAATACGCGTTGTTGAGCAAGAAAGACACCAGTATTGCACCAATTATTGATTCTTACGTGAAGGCACTACTCAATAATGGTTACGAAGAATTCTGCTCAAAGATTATTTTATTGAGTTAATAATTGCCGTGTTGATATTTTATATCATTGTTGTTTTGATAATTGTCATTACACAAGATCTTTCATTATCGAAGCAATAATTCATATTATCTGAATAATATTATTAGATAACATTATTGGCAATGTCTAGAAAGTTACATCTAAGGAGAGGTTTGGTCATCTAATAATTGCTGCCAAGAAGAAGAAATTCTTATTGGAAAGCCCCTCTTTCTGAACCGCCTGGTTGTCAATATTGTGATTCGTAATATTATTTGTGAATAATTAATTATTGATTTATATGATGAGGAAAATATTGATTTTATGTGGATATAGATGGAGAAAATTTTAAAATGACAATTGTTGAAAATTAATATTTTATCTTTTTACGATAAAATAATTCATTTAAATATATTATTTTAATAATATATTAACGGTGATATTTTTACAATGAATGTGGGATATATGAGTATATGGGGAGGAAGAGTATTTTGTGGCATTAAATGTTTAACACATGTTTTGTGTGTTGGTGGACACAATTATTAATAGAAATTTGATTATAGCATGTAAAATCGCTTGGTTTGTGGATTTGATTACGATTTTTGTTTGGAATTTGGAAAAACTTTCTTACGCAAAGTTGTAGAGAATTGAATTTCCTATAAAAACTAGCTTAGATTCGAATTTTTCTGATGAAAGGGCTATTTATTATGAATTATTGAAGTTCAAGTCTCAAATAATTGATTTTTGGGAGTTTAAATTATTTTTGTTAAGAAAAAACGTTTTTTGTATTTTTTTGGACATCATTAACATGTGTGGCTGGTGTTTTGACCAAAAGGTGAGCTAAGGAAAATTTGTATAATTATATTAATATTATATTAAATTTTTCGCTTGGTGTTCTAAGCATTTTCCTATAAATAGGGTGCGTGGGTTAGAATTGAAAATCACACCGTAAACTCGAAGTTTTCTCTCTATTTCTCTCGATATTTTGAGCGTATTCTTGTGAGTATTTTGAGTATACTTTGAGTATTGCTAGGCGATCTGCAAGTTCCTTCAAAGACTTATACCCTAGATTCTAGCTAAGTAATCGATCTTTCGAGGTAAGGGATATTATTTTTTTGTAATGATATTATTTCTTCAATATCATTATAATCGAAATGTTGATCTGAAGTTTTATCAAATTTGGAACTTTTTCATGTCGGGTTTCTTATTCATGAGTTACTATTCATGAGTTACTATTCACGAGTTACTATTCACGAGTTACTTATTCATGAGTTCTTATTCACGAGTTACTATTCATGAGTTACTATTCATGAGTTACTATTCACGAGTTACTATTCATGAGTTACTATTCACGAGTTACTATTCACAGTACTATTCATGAAGCGTGAAGATATTTTTTGTGGAATTTCTATCTTTTGGTGTCTGAAGTTCTTATTCACACGATACTAAGACTATTCACGATATCTGATTATCTTATTCAAGAAAAATAAAATTTCTTCTTTTCGTCCAAAACATCTATTCGGATATTAACTCGATTGTATCCATGTTTTGATCATTCTTGAATTTTACACCACTATGATTATTTTTGAGGTATTTTTGGCGTGGATAAAACCAAGTACTAATCCTTAATCCTTAATCCTTGTCATTTTGTTTCCTTTGGATTCGTTTCTTTAAAAATATTTTTCATCATCCTCGTCTTAAATGATGATATTATTGAATATCTTTGGCTGTAGTGCAAAGATGAATGATTTCTGAAGAATATCTTTGGCCCAGTAGTGCAAAGATGAAAGTGTTGAGATGAATACGATCGATTGATTAATATCTTTGGCTTTGTAGTAAAAGATGAGCAGTGTTTAAATGAACATGAATTAATCGATGAATATCTTTGGCCTGTAGTGCAAAGATGAATATTTGATTCCAGATGTATATTGATTGATGTTACAGGGATAAAATATTGATGATGGACTGTTAAATTCATAGATTATAGTAGATTTCATTCTCTACGTAACTCTTCTATGAATTATTATTTCCGCTGCGAATATTGATCTGAAACTTGTTGTTTATCATTGTATTCTATCGATTTTTCCTCGTTGAAGACTAACGATAATTTCTTCAGATATTATCTTAGTCATAATATTCTTTACTCGGGCTAGTTGAGCTCACCCTTTTCCTTGTTGTTCCATTTTTCTTCTCGGGAGGTGAGAATGTAAGCGAGTCTGAGTGGGGTATGGAATGAAGGTTTTAGAAAGGATTGTTTAGTAGTCCTCACCATTTTTGCAAAATGATGTATCAATAAATGTGATGAGGATTTATTTGAGTATAGATATTATCTAGAAGATAATATTTGTATTCAAACTCACAGTTTTACTGTTGTAATAATAAAGTTGTAGTTGTTTCTGTACCATGTATTTGGCGACTCAGAATGGGTGTTGTGTATACCTATTTTGGGGGCGTCACAACATCATCTCCATTATCAGATCAATAATTCATATTATTTGGAATAATATTATTAGATAGCATTATTATGTGATACAATGTCTAGAAAGTTACATCGAGGAGAGGTTTGGTCACCTAATCAATTAGGCCAAGAAGGAGAAATTCTTATCGAAAACCCCCTCTTTCCGGAATTGCTGGTTGTCATTATTGTGATTCTCGTAATATTATTTGTGAATAATTAATTATTAATTTATATGATAAGGAAATATTTATTTTATGTGGATATAAATGATGGATTTATTTATGTGGTAAATGAAGGAATTAATATTGAGGTGTTTTATCAAGATTTTGGCCGGATTGAGGTATTAAAATCAAACCAGGTGGTTTTTGAGATATATTGCAGAGTTATAATTTTAATCAAATAGTTGGATCGTTGTGATTTTTGGATATGTTATACATATATAAGTTGAGTATATGTCCACAAATTTTGAACCATTAAAATGAACGTATGATTTGTTATGAATTTTAAGAGGTGGTGATTCGGAAATTAGGTTATAAATGATTTTGGTGAAAAATTCTAGAATTGGTGGGCCCCACTTTTGGTTGGTGAAAATGTTTGAGATTTTTATTCAAATGTGGTGGGTGGGAATAGTAGTGAGTAAAGCCATCAAAGTTGCAGCAGTTAAGTCGCTTTGCGTCATAACATTTTCCTATAAATAGAGAGGCTAAGTTAGAATTGAAAATCACACCGTAAACAAGTTTTCTCTTTCTCTCTAGATTATTGAGTGTATTTTGTGAGTATTTAGATACTTTGTGAGTTTCTATTCTTCAATTGGAAGTTTCCTTCAAATTTTATACCGATATTCGATCGTAAATCTTGATATTTTGAGGTAAGGGTGTTATATTCTTCTTAAAATGATATTTTCTTCAATATCATTATAATTAGAAATGTTGGTATGAACTTTTTATCAAATTTGGAATTTTTTTGTGTGGGAGTTCTTATTCACGATAATATTACATTATTCACGATACTCTGACTATTCATTTAATACAAAGACTATTCACCAAAAATGAAATTTTCTTTTTTTGTCCAAGTTGTCTATTATGGTTACTTATCTTTGATTGATCCATGTTTTGATCATTATTTTGAATTACGCTTCAAAATTTGTTATTTGAATATTATTGAACTTGGATAAACATGTCTGAATCCTTAGTATTTGATCTTTTATCCTTTGGATTCGCTTTTTTTAAAATATTTTTCATCATCGTCATCCTAAATGATGATACAAATGATATCTTTGGCTGTAGTGCAAAAGATGAATGATTACTAATGAATATCTTTGGCCGTAGAGTAAAGATGAGCAGTGTTGAAATGAACACGTAATTACATTGGTATATAAAATGAATATCTTTCGCTTGAAAGGCAAAAGATGAATATTTAATTCAAGATGTATATTGATTGATGTTACAGGATAAAATATTGATGATGAGCTTTTAAATCTTAGAAGATAGTAGAATTCTTTCTCTACTTGACTCTTCTAATGGATTGTCGTTTCAACGCAGTTGTTGATCTAAAACTTGTTGTTCATTATATTTCATCGATTTTTTCCTCATTGAAGACTAACGATAATTTGTTGTATATTATCTTAGTCATAAATATTCTTTCTTTGGGCTAGTTGAGCTCACCCTTTTCCTTTTTTGTTCCATTTTTCTCGGGAGGTGAGAACATAGCGAGAACTAGTCTGGGTAACAAGTGATGGTTCTAGAAAGATGTTTTAGCGGTCCTCACTATTTCGTAGAAAATAGTGTTTGGATAATTGTAATGAGGACTCCTTTTGAGTTTGTATACTCTCTAGTATACAATATTTGTATTCAAACTTTAAAGATATAGGCGTTATTATTCGCATTTGCGACAATTATATTACTGAAGTTGTATTTATTTTTGTACCATGTATTTGACGACTCAGAATGGGTGATGTAGACCTATTTTGGGGGCGTCACATGTACCATGTATTTGGCGACTCAGAATGGGTGATGTATACCTATTTTGAGGGCGTCACACTGATGATAATTTCTTCAGTATAACAGAGGTGAAATAGTGAAATTAAAATTAATTTTGCTTCTATCAATCACAAAAAATCAATTAATGCTTCCTAAATCTCACTGTGTGTGTTTGTTGTTTTTGTTTCTCAATTGTTAAGATGATGATGAACAATGATTTGAGGTATTGATCAAAGCTAGTTTGAGATATGTTAGTCATGGTAGATATATGTGAATTTGATATATAGCTATTTTAGGGGATTGGATTGAGAATATATATTCTGTATATTGGTATTAATTTTCGTTTTACAAATGGATTTTAATTGAGTTCTAATTGCAAATTAAAATTTGAATTTAATTTCTTCTAATTAGGTTTTGAAAGAGAAAAAATTGTGCAAATTGGAGCTATTGAAATTCTCTGTTATTAAGTTATTGAGGATGAACAAAGATGAAGAACATGAACATGAAAAAGAAGAAAATTGGACATTTATTTTGGCGAATAACATTAACGCCTTTGTTTTATTACTACTTAAATATATTTATATTTTTATTTTTTGTATAAAAAGTTTGTTTTAAGTAATTTATTTAGCTTGTATATTTTTTTAGTACACTAAAAAAAAAAAAAAAACATATTTTAATATACCAAAGTATTCTTCCAATATTGCTTCTTTTCATTTTTGCCCAATATATATCCAACAAATTTAATTTATTAATTTTGTATATGAATTCATTAATTTTGTATAAATACATTTGTAGAAATTATAGATTAATATATTTTATTATTAATTTATTTTAATAAAGTTAATTATTTGTTATGTATATTAATTTAATTTATATTTTGTTTAACATTTGTTATAGATTTGAGTATAATTTAATTTAATTAATTATCCAACTTAGCTTCTTTCTCTCTGTCATCATATCATGAATGCATGTGACATAGATTTACTGTTAATATTTTAACAGAGTAGACAATTTTTTAAATTTTTATAAAAAATTATAGTTTAATAAATTTTAGTCCAATAATATATTTATAAACCGAATTCGAGTTGAGCGAAAAAAGTGTATTTAAACCATTATTACCCTACAAAGTAAAGTGCTAAAGAAAGTTGAATTAGGTTCAATGTGTGGTGCACGTGACTTGCACTCCCCTCTCCCCAAAAACCCAAAACGCAAGAAACTAAAAATGAAATGGAGCAGACCACCCCTCCATTTCCACTCGTTCAATCTCCATGTCAAACATCACATCAAGAAGC
This sequence comes from Panax quinquefolius, assembly GCA_020205615.1. Taxonomy (NCBI): domain Eukaryota; kingdom Viridiplantae; phylum Streptophyta; class Magnoliopsida; order Apiales; family Araliaceae; genus Panax; species Panax quinquefolius. The sequence goes on along the minus strand of CM035169.1, from coordinate 71,039,890 downwards.
ACAACACAAAATCCAAATCAAATGGAGAAGATACTCAAAACATCTTCAAAGATTAAAACCCAACAAACTAAATCGAACCCACCACCAATAATAACTTCATCTCAACTCTCCATTGATATTATCCACAAACTTTTCTCTCTCTACCCAAAATCCAATTAACAGAAACAACATATATATACACACACACACACATTGATACAGATATTTATGCTCTCAATTTGATATGGTGGCATGGCGTATTGTTCTTGGTCATGCCCCTTGGTTATAATCAATATGAATCGGTCCCTTATTAGTGGAACAACAACAACCCATCTTTCTTCCTTCAAGCTTCACCGATTCAAAAACAGTACTAAGCTTTTTGGGCTCGAATTGCGGAGGAAGGACCGATCGTTTGAACGGCGTCGTGTCAAGTTTGTTCTCAGTGCTGAGCTTTCCAATCCCTTTTCTGGGAGTAATGGTTTGGACTCCAAGGTTATTTACTTGTTTTCTCTCAGTTCAGACTCTGCTTAGTTTGCTATTCTATTTGCACAATAGTCACTTGTGATTTATATATAGCATATGTGTGATTGGTAGATTGAAATGACTAAATGGCAAAAGGATGCGAATTCTTGGTGAATTTCATTTATATAGTGTGTATTGTGTATGTATAATTGGAAGAAATGGGTACTATGGAAATGACTTAATGGCAAACGGATCTTAATTTTTTGGGGTATTATGTTGTCCCAATTGTGTAGATTTTGCGAATTGAATTTGAGACTGGACGAGGGGAGCTAATTAGTATTGGTGTCTCCGGTATTGAGTGTACTGAGTTATAATGGTCTTAGTGGTACATCTGTTTCTTGATGATTTGATATTGTAAATGCAGATTGCAGTTAGATAATTATAGATTATTTTTCTGTTGGAGGCCATTTTTGTAAATTCATAGTCCAATGTGATAATTCTAGATTATTTTCTGTAGGGGCCAGTATGTGATAACCTTGTTTCCCCTCCATCTTCGTTTCCTCTGGTCTGTGGGCTGCACTATTTATTTATTTATTTATTTATTTTTAATTCTGGGATTGTGAAGACTGCAATTGTATTAAGAATGCCCTGACCTATGCCATTATTCACTAGACGGCTTATTTCATATTCTTTTTGCTACAGTTTCAGCTGAGTGCTGGTTCTTTTCGAGTTGGACCTTGACTGTAATATGGCTGTAACTTTTTTATTTAATAGAATCAAGAGTCACTTTTATTCTCTTCATATTGGTTTAGAAATTTTGATATTTGGGCATTAGCTCTTTTATAGGAGAACATATAAGTTGTAGTACTATTTTTTAAAAATTGGAAGAAGAAATAAGTTGAATTTGCTGGAATGTTTATTGTTCTGATTGTACTTTGTTTTCTAAGTTTACAATGACCTCAAATTCAGGAATTGTCTGTTTCACAAAGTAATTCCTTCTTTGAGGGAATTCTGGTTTCTTGTTTTTGTCTGTTATTAGTCTTATGTTTTTAACCTTCTCTCTTTTCTTTCCTTGACTGAACACTGATCATTTTAAACCAAGTTGTTGTAAGGATTAATTGGCATATAGTGGTGGTTACATTTTTTCCCGGTGCAAGTAATGGTAGTTCCTAACACTTCTCAATAGCATGTCTACATCCTGTAAAGTGGCTTTTAACATGTTAGCTTGTAAATATCAATTCCTTAAATTGTTATTTGAACTCATTGTTTTGTGGCTTTACTATGTTGTATCTTTCAAAACCATGCTGATATTGCCTGTAGACATGGGTTTAACATTTGAAAGTGCCTTGAAATGTTCATAACTCTAACTTGTAGACTGACTACTTTATATGAATTTGAACACCATCCAGTCTAATGATATATCACAGTTGCCTTGGATTGGTCCACTTCCTGGAGATATTGCAGAAGTTGAAGCTTACTGTAGAATCTTTAGAGATGCTGAACGACTTCATAATGCATTAATGACCACCTTGTGCAATCCATTGACTGGAGAATGTAGTGTTTCATATGGATTTCCGTCAGAGGATAAACCATTATTGGAAGATAAAATAGTGTCTGTTCTTGGTTGTATGGTTTGTCTCCTGAACAAAGGAAGGGAGGATCTTCTTTCGGGAAGATCATCTATGATAAATTCCTTTCACATTTCAGATGTAAATATAGCAGAAGATAAGCTTCCACCGCTTGCAAGTTTTAGGGCTGAGATGAAAAGGTATTGTGAGAGCTTACATGTAGCTCTTGAAGACTATCTGACACCTGACGATGTTCAACGAATGCATGTATGGAGGAAACTGCAAAGACTAAAAAATGTTTGCTATGATTCTGGCTATCCTCGTCAGGATGATTACCCCTGCCATACATTGTTTGCGAACTGGAATCCTGTTTATTTGTCCACCTTAAAAGAAGAAATAGAATCTGCAGTTTCTGATGTTGCTTTTTGGAGAGGTAGCCAGGTTACAGAAGAAAGTCTGAAGTGGCTCATAGACAAAGGATTCAAAACTATTGTAGATCTCCGAGTAGAGGTTATAAAGGATCATTTCTATCAAGCAGTGTTAGATGAAGCTGTTTTGTCTCGAAAAGTTGAATTGGTCAAACTTCCCGTTGAAGTTGGTACTGCTCCTACAATGGATCAGGTTGAAAAGTTTGCATCTTTAGTGTCTGATTCAACCAAAAAACCCATATATGTCCACAGCAAGGAAGGAGTTTGGCGAACTTCTGCTATGATCTCAAGATGGAGGCTGTACATGTCTCGCTACAGATCTGAATTTCCCTATAACCAGACAGTCATACCCAATGACATTATGTTGCGAGAAACTAATAAAATGAAAGAATTGCGAATCTCATCAAATTTGAAAGTAAATAACGTTTCTGATGATAAAAATGGGTCAGTGGCAGTGCAGTCTGATACAACATACAGTTCCAATGGGACAATTCTTAAAGAAGCCTCTACAGCTTCAGAAAATAATAACTACTCTGGTAATGGGGCATACAGTTTAGTTGATACCATGTCAATAACAAAGAAGATTAATGATAACGGAAATGAATCTTTGATCGACTTCTGCAGTGAGGTTAAACCTTTTGACTTGCAGCTACCTCCTTCCAATGCTTTGTCCAGAAAGGAAATGTCTTTGTTTTTCAGGAATAAAAATATCTCACCTGCCACATACTTCAATTATGAAAGGAGAAGATGGGAAGTATTATTTGGTTCAAGAGGGAACTATAATGGGACAATTATGAGAACTGAAATCAGTAGGACCAATTCTGAATCAGGGAATAGGATAGTAGGAAGTTTGAATGGGTCATCGAGTAGTAATGAGATTCCTGCTACTAATGGGACTTATGGTGGAGATAGTAGTTATACTTATATATCCTCTGGCCCCACTTCAGATGCATCTGATGGCAAAAGTACCATGAGTAAAACAGATGATCACTTAAGAGCAACTAATGAGTTAGAAAAAAGCATTATATCCTCAAGAACCTCGACCATGTCCGCTGATCAGAGAAGTAAGACTGAGGCCTCCGTATCTTTCAGAGATGACGGATTGGAGCTAATTGAAGGAAATATGTGTACTTCTGCAACCGGTGTCGTGAGAGTGCAGTCAAGAAAGAAAGCAGAGATGTTCTTAGTTCGTACAGATGGATTCTCGTGCACCAGAGAGAAGGTAACAGAATCTTCCCTAGCTTTCACCCATCCTAGCACCCAGCAACAGATGCTTATGTGGAAATCTACTCCAAAGACTGTATTATTGCTGAAGAAATTGGGTCAAGAACTTCTAGAAGAAGCTAAAGAGGTATCTACTTAGTTTGCTCACTCTCTTTATTTCTTTCTCTATCGGTAATGGGAAAGGGGAAGACCCCGCGGGGGGGGAGAGGTAAAGGCCTTGATGGTGAATTTTACTTCTACAAAAAAGGATTATCCAATTTGTTGTCGCCTGAAAGAATACGCAGACAAAAAGGAAAGGCAATTAGTTGATAGGTAGATGGTGGGATATTTTCTAGCCATATGTCTGTGCACCAGATATGGTCATACTTTATTTTTTGTGTGCAGTTGGATGGGCTCCTTACCGGGTAATTTCTAAAAAGTAAAAACTATATAAAAAACTAAAAGGAAAGGAATTAATGTTATGGTTTCAGTTAAAAATTAGGTAGAATTAATAGAATTAAGGAGGAAGTTAGAGAAAAAAGGGGAAGAGATTAGAGAAATCAAAAGATTGGAGAGGAAGAAAGGGATGAAGAAGAGATAGAAAGTAGATGGAAGAAGAGAGAAGGAGAGGAGAGGAGAGAAGGAAGCAAAATTTGTATTCAGAAGAAAGAGAACTTCAATTACATTCATCACGTTCTTTAATCAACAGAAAGACTGAAATGTATCACGTAATTCCTTCGGTTTGTATTTTTTAGTGATTATTCAGATTGTTATCTGTTTAGCCATTTCAACAGCATTTTCTGCATGAAGTGCAGGTTGCCTCTTTCCTTTATCACCAAGAGAAAATGAATGTTCTAGTTGAACCTGATGTTCATGACATTTTTGCAAGAATTCCTGGGTTTGGGTTTGTTCAGACCTTCTATAGTCAAGATACCAGGTAATGCGCTATGGTTTTAAAGTGAAACAGCATTGTTCTTTACTATGGTCTGTATACTTCATTTTGAGGATTTCTGAGCTTATAGCTGCCTTTCTTAATGTAGTGATCTTCATGAAAGAGTAGATTTTGTGGCATGCTTGGGAGGAGATGGGGTTATACTTCACGGGTCAAATTTATTTAAAGGTGCTGTTCCCCCGTTCGTCTCATTTAACCTTGGATCCCTTGGATTTCTCGCTTCCCATACTGTACGCCTCTCAACTCAACTTTAAGACTAAATGTTCTAATCTCTTCGTAAATGAGATTTTTTTCTTCAGTTCTTCACTTCCCTTATCTTTCTTCTGATACAGTTTGAAGATTATAGGCAGGATTTAAAACAAGTCATTCATGGGAACAACACAATTGATGGCGTTTATATAACTCTAAGAATGCGTCTCCGCTGCGAGATTCTTCGAAATGGAAAATCAATGCCTGGGAAAGTATTTGATGTCCTCAATGAGATTGTGGTTGATCGTGGTTCAAATCCATATCTCTCAAAAATTGAATGTTACGAACATGACCACCTGATAACTAAGGTGCGAAATAATCATGTAGTCACGAGTTATTTGTGATTATTAACTCGATGAATGTGCGGACACATTCAAGCTCCTAAACTAGAACTGCTAAAAGTGAAAACAATATTAATGTTCAACTCTTATCTCCATTAATGTCACATATATGTCACAAAAATTTTAAAATAGTTGAAAATTTATTCTCTCATATAATGTTCCCAATTATATATTCGACAGGTGCAAGCTGATGGAGTTATTATAGCCACACCTACTGGAAGTACAGCTTACTCTACAGCTGCAGGAGGCTCAATGGTAAGATACCCTTGATTGGTTTTTAACTTCTTTTACATAAACAGTATTTTTTAAAACTTCATTTCAGATGGAGGTCGGTACATAAATCGTCCCCCCCCCCACTCCCGACCGTTCTAGAGTTCTATGCTCCTTCAGATAAGTTATTATGAACAGCTGGTCTTTTTTATAGTTACAAAGAATATAACTCAGTGAGTAGGAAATATTTATCACACTTAGAAATGGATAAATTATTCTAGAATTGGCCCCCTCCAGAGAATGCCGTATTTATTAACTTTTTGGCTGATTAGAAGATTTTTATAGGTGTTTGGACCTTGGCATGTTGTACTCTACCATGTGCAATTGCTCAAAGCTCCATGTAGTATGCTTTATACTTTTTTTTTCCTCACTTGTCTAGTTATTATAGTTCTAAGAAAATCCACTTTCCTGTTTTAGACGGCGTATATTATGATTGAGAAGACATAAATTTTGGGATTCTTTGCTGATAAGTAATTGAATATAAATGTTAATGGAATTTATTTCAATATCCTTTTACTTTCTAATTTGTCTTGTTTGGGTGGGCGAGGGGTTACTACGTTCCCATCAGAAAAGGTGTGGGGTCCTTTGGTTTCTTACACTGGTGGCCTACTTTTTGACTCAATATCCTTTTTTAGTTCACTGAGAAGAAGATAGAAAGAACTAGAAGTGGATTACCTTAAGATTTTGCGTTCAATTTCAGTTTCTAGCTGTAGAACGTTTTAAAGTTGAATTGTTGTGGCTGAATTGTGTTTTGGTTGTCAAATAAGCGAATTATCTGATAATGACCATCTAGTATGCAGGTGCATCCTAATGTTCCCTGTATGCTCTTTACACCAATCTGTCCACACTCCCTCTCGTTCAGACCTGTTATACTTCCAGACTCTGCACGACTTGAATTAAAGGTATGTTTCTTTTCTTTTCCCTACTTGCATTTTTGCATCTAATTTATCAGCAGTGATGGAAAAGCAACAGACTTTTTAAATTTCTGTATGCCCTGATGATGTAAATTTAATGCTGCTTTTAGGGAGGCTATAGTACGTTTTGACTCCTGTATCATTTCTCACTACATTTCTCTATATAGCATGCTAAGAGTACTAAGAAATATTTTGGAATAAGTTGTACGAGGACATGTGGGAGTTGAAAGATATAGGTGTCCTTACCTTTCTTTTCTCCCTGCAGTTTAGGTCGTGTTGTGATACTAAATTTGTTACATGAGTTTTGATGTGGCTGCCAGGTGCCTTGTCTGTAGAATCCACTACTTGTTTGTATCATGGAATTTGAGCAATTCCAGTCCCATTGTAATTTGAAGGATCTGATGAGGTCAGATATCCATAGTTGTCATGGCGTGGCCATGGCGTCCTAGCATTGGAGAAGGACAAGACAATGCCTTGGACACTCACGTATGGGTAGCATGCCTAAGTTAAGTGATTAAGTCATTTTTTACATGACTCATCATAACCGATGGACTTTTCCAATTACCAAGCAACTCAACCCAGGACCCTAACCTAACCCATGACCCTACTCCTTTGAACGAGAGTAATGTTCGCGAGGGAGATGAAGATGACTTCATAGTTGATAACTGACGCCGGGCATAATAACGATTATTCTGCGGGCTAGGTAAACAAATAAATTCACAGGCAAAAGAAGTAAAAGAATTACCCTAAACACAAAAAAAACTTCTTTAATGATTAAATTATTATTATCAAAACAAAAGCTGACTATAATTCAACCCACAAGCCGAATTTTATAGTTAAAAGGTTTCCTTATTAGAATGTAACAAAATTCCTATAACTATGGTAATAAACTCCCAATAGGTAACAAACTTTCTATAATTATAGAGAAAATTAATTACGTAATAACATAAAAGATTTATTTCCTACTAAAACACTGCTACAATAAAAGAATTTACTTTCTAATAAAACACTATCATAAAAGAACGAAACATATCTAAAAATAAGAATGTCGGAGCCAACGCCTGAACTTCTGACCTGAAGAGATTCCCGAAGCCTAGCCTGTCCCGAAACCGAACCCCCACTCCCGATCCCGAAGTCATCCACCACCGTGGAGCCAATCCATTAACTTGTGATATTTCAGTGTCATTAATGTACTATCCGATAAGTCAGCATCATTGGACTCAGATCCTCCTACATCAGTCACCCCAGATTGGAAAGAACTCGTCCTCGAGTTCATAGTATTGTCATTGGACTCTGCAAAACAAGACTTAAGTGATTCACATTGGAAACGTCTGAGGTCCGCAAATGACTAGGAAGGCGCAACCGATACGCATTATCATTAATTTTCTGCAGAATTTCATAGGGCCCAATCTTCCGATCCTTAAGCTTATTATAATCACCAACAGGAAATCGGTCATGAGTCAACACCGCTCAAACAAAATCACCAACTTCAAAAAGTACCTGACGACGACTATCAGCCCGATCCTTGTACTTGGCATTATTGTTGTGAATAGAACGTTGCACCCGAGCATGGATATCCCGAAGATGAGCTGCCATTTCATCCGCCTTAGGGTGCGTGCGACCAACCCGTGGAATAGGAACCCCAGAAGGATTCCGTCCATAAACAATCTCAAAAGGACTCAGACCAGTAGTCCGTCGACCTGTTATATGCAAATTCCACTTGAGGTAGTGCCAAATCCCATTGCTTCAGTTTAGACCCAACTAAACATCTTAAAAGGTTGCCCAAGTTTCGGTTTACCACCTTAGTCTGACCATATGTCTAAGGATTGTAGGCGCTACTGAACTTCAACTGTGTTTCGAGCTTCTCCCATAAACTCTTCCAGAAATTACTCATGAATTTGGTGTCACGATCAGAAGTGATCGACCTTGAAACACCATGTAAATCCATTGTCTGTTGGGTTCGGGTTAGTCCCAACACAAAGTCCATACTGATATCAAACCATGGAGCTGTGTATACAACCCCTTAGACTTTTGACAAACATAACATCTCTCCACAAAGTGAAAAACAAAGTCATGATGCCAACCTTCAATTACTTCCTGAACTATCTTTTCGAAAGAAGGATCCTCTTCGTACATATTAGTAAAGACTTCAGAAATTACGACTTTGTTACTTATAGTTGTAGCATCCCCAAATCCGGGTACTTTTTACCTAAGATCTGGTACATCATTTCTATAACTATTGCGGAAGATATAAACATAAATTGTTTATACATTAAACTTTTACACATTATTCCCAAGGTCTACGACCTTAACTTAATACATATCTTCAATATCTTAAATGTTTACAATACTATTTTCGTCAGAAAATTTAATAAATCTAACTGCACCATAACTTTAATCTTGCACTTTGCCTTTGCTTCTGTCTTTACTCGAGCTTTCCTCTTAATCTGTAAATTTTTATCATGATATAGCAAAGGTGAGCAACAAATTTACCCAGCAAGTTAAATTTATTTGAGGATATATCATGATTGAAAGAATATGAATAAAAGGCTAGCTACGTTCAACAATATAATTGTGAACTAGCAGGAATCAAATTTAATAACTGAACGATCAGGACGACATGAATAAATGTCAATAATGAATATGAATTATTCAACTGGAGCAGATGGTAATAAAGGTGATCAGCCTTTCATACCTGATGAACATATGCAATATGCACCAAGTGCGAATCAATAATCAGTATAGATGTGAATAATCAACAATAATTACTCACTAACATGCTTTGAAAATACAACTCAAGGTTGAGTTAGTAAACTTGCCTGATTCGTTGACTACTGCTACGCAATTTAAGTTAACTTCTTTTGTAAGACCTATCATTAATAAGATTGGTCTTTTAATCAGCATATTCTACTTTGTATCATAATACAATTACTTTATCAATCCATTATTTAACACTTAATCACATAATTAAATATTAGATAACTCCTTACAACATTTGTATTATTATCATCTTTTGATAATTCTTTAATCACTATATCATATACATTATGATTTAACACTCGCCTTTTCATTTCATAAGTTATTCTTTAACATCTAATAAGTTAAATACTAATCCAGCAACCTGAATTCTAAATCTAGCAACCAAATTGCCAATCCAGCAGACTGGATTCCAAAGCCAGCAACCTAAATTGTAATTCAGCTAACTGGATTTCAAATCTAGCAACTAGATTGCAATCCAGCAAGCCTGGATTCACCACTCCATCAATCCAGCAAGCTGGATTCCATATCCTTTTCACGAAAATACTAAAACAACTTATTATTTTTCTATCTTTTGTCCAAACATATATACATATATTTCATACACAAAAAGTATTTTTCCATAATTTTTCAACTTCCTTTAGTATTTTCCAAAAATCATTTTTAGTGCGTAGCTTAAGAAATTAGCCCTATCATGTTCAACTCCAGAAATTCCCATCTCTTGACACAATCTTTTACGTGTTAACGTGAGCCTCCAGTTTAAATTTCGTGGCCATCGGAGTTATAGAATTTCGGTTATGGCCTTTTTCGTCGAAAAATCACAAATATTGAAATGGTCATAACTTGGTCATTTTAAGTCGGAATGAACTCATTTTTGGACAGGAGGTACTTAATACCATATATTTTCATGTCCCAAAAGGCCGGAATTTTTCTCACAAATTAAGTTGCCGAAACAGCCTCTGGAAAGTCCTTGGCAGTAGCAAAATTGAAAAGACGAGTTTTTCGTACTTTGTTAAAAATATTCCATACGGAAATCTACAACTCCTTTTTCAGTGATTCCACTTGGAGATGTTAGAAAACTCATAGATCTAACTCTAGGATTTGACCACACTCAAAAATTCGAAATATAATAGGAGATATGATCATTTGAATTTCATGTTTCGTTTTCACCAAAATCTGATTTTTAACTCTTGATGTCTTCTAAGAAAACTTTCATGTTTTCACATAATAACCAACAAAACTCATCATAACATTTACTAATACCTCATATACTCATGATTCTACCATGATACATGATTTATTTCATCAAACAATCATCAAACACAAGATTAAACACCATCAAGGCTAAAAAAATAGAATTTTCTACATTTGGAAAACCTAGCTTCACTTTTCTTGCTTTTGATCTAACTTTTGATACTCAAAATGGATAGCTCTACACATAACACATTCTAAATCATGTAGATCTAAGATTTTTGAGTTTTGAAACCTTAGATCTCTATTCCATCTAAATAACTTAAATAAAAGGATAACTTAGGTTTGGTTTTATACCTTTGATTTCTTGACATATCTTTTTCTTCCAAACTATGTGATGGATCTTGGATGGCATGGAAAATCAAAATCTCCTCTCTTTCTCCTCTTGGAGCTGCCAAATCCTCTCTTCTCTCACACACTCTCTCTCTCTCTCTTTAGTTCTTGCTAGAATAATAAAAGAGATGAAAGAGAAAAAAATAAGATAGATTTTTATTTGTTTGGTAAATGTATATAGATATATTATATGTATCTATAGAAATTCCCAACACATCTCCCCTTCACTCTCTCTTTCTCAATCATTTAGTTGTTGCTTGCAAGCTTAGCCAAATGTGGTGGCTCCAAAAATAAGAAGACATCTAGCATAGTTGGTGAACTACTTTATAAACTAAAATAAGTTATCATCATTACCCCACATGCTTCCTTTTTATTCTCTAAAAAGCACCGACCATGTGGCCTTAGATTATCCAACATTAGTTTCCTTTTATGCTTTATTTGATTTACTAAATGTCCAAAAAGTCCTCTCCCACTTGGGCTAAAAGTTGGGCCATTCTTTTAATGTATTGCTTGGGCCTCTAACCAATTTCATTGGGCCAACACTTGGGCTATAAAATTTACATAGTCCAATGCCTTTAATTCTTATCCTTTCCTAATTATTTAATTAGGGTTTTCATTTCCTCAATTATTACATAAATCCTTACTCATGCACACTTATTTCCTTAACCCAATTAGACTTGCTATAATTAGGTTATAAAATTAATTAATTGAGATGTATAAAGTAAATCTCTTAGAATTTGTATATATTCTATATATCATAATTCTCTCATCCCATAACCCTTAAGTTATTAAATTCTTCATTCCTAATATATAATTAGGATCACACTAGTTTCTTTTATTTGTTTATATAATAAACAAATATAAACCCTCACATATTATTCATATTCACATATACACTTAATCCTGAATAATTCACCACAAAAAATTTTAAATTCACTAAATTCCCTCCCAGAAATCTCAAATCCATTCACTTATTTTTTGTCTAGGTTTATTATTCAACCTTTAATCCATCATTTAAGATTTAATTATCTAAATTTTCGGGTTGTCACAATAGTGCTAAGGAGTGATGCTCTTCGGCTTAACGTGTCGGAAACACGATTCAAACTTCCTGCTTGATTTCACAAAGTGAAGGTGAATTCCTGTAAGTACGCCACTCCTTAGCATGCCTTCGGTTCAACTTATGTTGGCCATTAATGTACTTCAGAGCCTCATGATCAGTAATGAGGATGAACTCCCATTGCACTAGGTAATGACGCCAGTGCTTCAGAGACTGAATAGAACTCCAAGTCATAAGTGGAATAATTTTTCTTTGACCCGTACAACTTTTCACTGAAGAATGCTATTGGCCATCCTGCTTGACTCAAAACTCCACCAATGCCGATCCCCGATGCATTGCACTTCACTTGAAACACCTCGAAGTCAAGAAGTGCCAGTACGGTTGCTTTAGTCTTCTTCTTCTTGACCAACTAAAAATTGTATTCGCCCTCCTTGGACCATTGGAATGATTTCCCTTAAGCCACTAAGTGATAGGTGCAAGTAGGGTACTAAAGTTTTTGATGAAGTGACGGTAAAAAGATGTCAACCCATGAAAACTTCTGACGTCATGTATAGTCTTCTACAGAAGCTACGCCAAGATCGTGATCAATATTGGATTGGTCCTCGGCAAAAACAACGAAGCCAAGGAAAGTTACCGAAGTCGTGAAATAAGAACTCTTCTTGTGGTTAACAAACAAACATTCCTTTCTCATTGTATCAAACACAGCTCGGAGATGCTCATGATGCATTTCCCATGTTGGATTGTAGATGAGAATATCATCAAAGTAAACAACTACAAATTTTCCCATGAAAAGTCGCAGTAAATGACTAAATAATGCATTAATCTCATGAATATACTGGGAACATTGGAAAGTCCGAAGGGTGTAACCATCCATTCATACAAGCCATGATGTGTCTTGAACGCTGTCTTCCATTCATCTCCAGGTCTTACTCGAACCTAATGATATCCTCTTTTAAGATCAATTTTTGAGAAAACCTTTGCTCCGGACAACTGATCTAGCATATCATCCAAACGAGGTATCGAAAATTTGTATTTCCCTATAATCTTATTGATTGCTTTGTTGTCAATACACATTCGCCACGATCCATCCTTCTTTGGCACTAATAGAGCTAGTACTGCACATGGGCTCATGCTTTCACGGATGTAGCCCTTCCCCATCAATTCCATTATCCGTCTTTGTAGCTCTTCGGACCCAAATCTTTGGGGTTGAGTCTATATGCTGGCTTATTCGGCAAACTCGATCTTGGCACCATGTCAATTTGATGTTAAATATCCCTCATTGGTGGGGGAAGCTCCTCGGGCATTAAATCGGAGAATTTCGATAACAACTTTTGTACATCGACTGATACTTCCGTGTTCCTATCTGTCGAGTTGCTCCCACAAGGAAGTAGAGTATACATCACACCTTTACGATCGACCTCCGTTAGGAATCTAGACATGGACAATAGGTTAGGGTTTCGACTGCTCGAGTCGAACTGAATATGTACTAAGGGAGTACATATTCTTCTGACCATCATGAATGACACTTCGATCATATTGCCAAGGTCTGCCCAACAACACATGTTATGCGTCCATAGACATCAAATCGCACCAAGTGTTATCAAAGTATTTCTTACCGATTGAAAAAGAAACTAAACATTTTCTATCCACTGTTACCTGCCACTGTACAAGTTTTATGGAATATATTGGTTCTCAACCAGTCATCTCCTAACTCACCTTTAGGGGTCAACAGAGTCTTACGAATGACCAAAGTCTCTTGCCCATCACCATAAAGCACATCTTCATCTTCATATTCGTCATACATAGGTTCACCAACCTCTTCTTCTCCTTCTTCCATATCTTCTCCAATCAGGAGGTTTTCGCCTTTCTGACTGGCAGGCTTCCTGCACTCAGTCGCTCTGTGTCCCTGTTCGCCACATCTAAAACATCGTATAGTAGGTCTGGGATTACCTTGCGGTTGTTGCAGTGCAAAACGGGTTTGTTGAGGGGGTGTTGTTCTACTGCTTGTATTGGTTCTCATCATCGGTTTCCTGTTCTGTTGTTGCTCTACATCACGTGCTCACTGATATGCCTCAGAAACAGTCCATAGTACATGAAGACACAGGGCATCTTGCAGGGACTACCGTAAACCACCCAAATACTGTGCTACTAACTGTTCCTTTGTCTCAGACAAATCATTTCGTGCTATCAATTGATAGAACTCCTTCGTATAGTCATTAATTGATTTGGTGCCTTGCCTCAGTAGGTGTAGTAGCTTAAATAAGGATTGAGTGTAACCAAAAGGAAGAAAGTGACTATGCATCTTCTTATTCATCTTCTCCCAATCCGTGATTTTAGACCTACCCTGCCTTTCCCATGAGCGCCTCGATTGCTCCTACCAAGTAGATGCTCAACCTTTGAGTTTGATGGCAACCAGTTTTTCCTTGATGCTATTTGGAACTTCCTTGTATTCAAAGATACGTTCAACTTCATTTATCCAATCGATGAATTCTTCAGCTTGCAACGTACTAGAAAATTCTAGTAGCTCCACCTTAAAACCCAAGTCTCGATGACGATCATCTCGACCACGTCGTTCCTAGAATTGATCCCTACTATGATAAGGGTTATCAAAATTGGACTCGGAGTAATTACCATCCTCGTCACGAGCAGGGTGCGGGACTTCCTCAGCCGGAACCTGTCCACGACAACCGAGATCTTGCTTTGTTAGACGCTGTGTTAATTCTGCAACTTGTCTCTGTAAATCCTCAATCATCACGTCCTGAACGTTATAATCACGATGCAGGACTTCCTCAATCAGAACCTGGTCATGACCACGACCAAGACCAAGACCAAGAACCATTGAAACTGATGAAATCTAACACCCAGAAGATGTTGAAACTTTGATACCAACTGACGCCGGACAGAATAGCGATTATTGTGCAGGCTAGGTAAACAAACAAATTCTCAGGCAAAGGAAGCAAAAGAATTACCCTTAACACAGAAAACCTTTTCTAATGTTTAAATTATTATCAAAACAAAAGCCGACTATAATTCAACCCACAAGACGGGTGTTATAGCTAAAAGGTTTCCTTATCAGAATGTAACATAATTCTTATAACTATGGTAATAAACTCCCAATATGTAACAAACTTCCTATAATTATGACGAAAATTAATTACATAATAACAGAAAAGATTTATTTTCTACTAAAACACTGTTACCATAAAAGAATTTACTTTCTAATAAAACACTACCATAAAAGAACGAAACATATCTAAAAATAAAAATACCGAAGCCAACACCCGAACTCTTGATTCAAGATCAAGAGATTCGGCCGAGGCAGATCCTAAACCGAACCTACACTCTTGATCGCGAAGTCATCCGCCACCGTGGCGCCGGTCCATCAACTCATGATATTTCAGTGCCATCAATGTACTATCTAATAAGTCAACATTATCGGACTCAGATCCTCCTACATTAAAAACTTTTCTTGAGCTATGACTAGAGACAATAGAGAGGAGATTTTTTCAGTGTTAATTATTATGTTTTGGCTTTTAGTGTATACTATACTTCTGAAGTAAAATAAATATGTATAAAATGTACATTGTTAACGACTTATCGCTAGGCCTGACAAAATATAGTTATGGGTTGGTTTTGGTTTTCAAAATATGGTTATGGGTTCATTTAAGAACTAAAACCATATTAACCATTTTTAATATGGGTTGTGTGGGTTGGAACCATATGGTTATGGTTCAAAACCATATTAACCATTTTAATATGGTTATAGTTCCATGAAGGTTTGATTTGATATATTTGGGGGAGAATAATGGGGGGCCCTCTGCTATCCACACTCATGCGTCCAGAAATTGGAGAGTTCAGTTGAGTTGAAAAAGAAAGATGATAAAAAAAATAAAATAAAAATTATTTGGTATTTTATTTTCATGCTACTCGTTCATCTATTTATTTTATTTTCATATTTTTCCACCTCAGGTAATTAGGTGAAGACAGACTTCAAATATTTTTTACTCCCTGAGTTCCAAAATTATATATATATATATATATATATATATATAAATATATATATAAGAGTGATTAATCTACACTAAAGATTAATGTTATATAAACATATTAATTTATAAATGCAAAACATTACAAAACATATATTTTCCCAAAGTCAATTCCAAAGGGCTAAGCCAACTCCTTTCATAAGTATCTACACTGAAATGTGCAAAAGTGGCTTCCAAATTGTGAAATAACATCAACCAGGCCTCCATAACCAGTAAATGCAGTAACCTGAATAACATGACAAGCATACTGTTGAATTGTCTTGAAGAGATAGAGATGGAAAAGGACTTTAAACCAAAATAACAAGATCAAATATAGTATACATGCTTTAAATAATATAACTGCTCACCCAAATTGTGTAAATTTCTTAATCTACCCTACTTTCCATGGTATCAAGTCCAACAACTATAGGCTCGATGTAAACGATTAATTCTTCCTCTTTCTCTTCTTCTTTATCATGTCCAGTGGCTATATTTAAAAAAAAACCAAAATCAACAACTAAAGAAAGTCAAAATAACAAAATTTTAACATTTAACTTAGTCATGTTTTAATATTTACCATCTGAGCCATACAACCAATTTCGAGTACACAATAAAGCCTCCGCATTCTCAGGGGTGATTGAGCTACGATACTTTGTTATAATCTCCAATGCTAAAAGACAACTCCGAAGTAACAGTAGTAATAGGAATACTCAGAATGTCTCGTGCCATAACTGATAACACTGAATACCTATTTCTATTTGCTTTCCAATAACTAAGAATATCTAGATGCATCTTTCGATTAAGACTACTCTCTTCCAAATAAGATTCCAATTGCGACTTACTTCGATCGGAACCATATTTTTGACTTAGAAAAGAGTCAAACTCCTACAAAATTTTCACAATAGGTAAAAATAAACAAGTAAGCATATATACATGTAGATATATAAACATATTATCTTCATAATTAAGAAAATAAACAATACTTACATCCATATCATCAATATCATCTTCATTATCTCCATAAAAAGTTGGACGAGGTGAACCGGATGTAGAAGAATAAGTTAAAAAACGACAATAATCCTTATAAAGGTCACTCAACTTATCACGAACAGATTTCACCCTTTCATTGTATGTCCTTGGATATAGTTTCTTAAAAACAAATTCCACAAACTCCAACTTGAAACGAGGATCCAAGATGACGGCAAATGACAACACCAAACTATAGCACTCCCAATATTTTTCAAACTTCGCATTCATTTCAATTGCCATATAATATAAAATGCTACTTGAATCATCCATCTCATCGTAAATAAGGGATTGTATCTTCCATACCCTATGAAAATAAAGATTAGAGGTAGGGTATTGATGTACTTTGTTCAGCACTCCGTTTGGAGCCCGGACTTGTAAATACACTTTGTTCTTCCATAACAGAATACTTTATCAAAATCCAAAGCCACAACCTATTTTCACACACAAATATATTACAAACTACCAACAAGTGATTATGCTTATTAGGAATAAGTATGTATTTAAACAAGCAGTCCTTTTATCAAAATGAAACTGTTCACTGCTCACATCCCCCATGTGTATAAAATAAAGCAAATATACTAAACAGCCGCTGCAATTGAAATTTACAAATGCCCCATGTTTAAATTTTCACTTTTTTTGTAAAGAGATAAAACAAAATAGACACAGGTGATTAAATCCTCAAACAACCGCTGCAATTGAAATTTACAAATGCCAATTACAGTCACAATTCCCCTCCCCCCTCTCAAGCCTAGAACTCTTTTCTGATGTTACTCTTAACCCAAATTAAAATTAAATCAACTAAAAAGGATTAAAACAAAAAAAAAAAAACCTCTACCGGCGCAGTCACCGCAGGCTTCACCCTAGGAGCCCCACTAGGCGACGACACAGGGGCGAGTGGATTTGTGGACTTCGGCGGCCGCCCACGCGGGCGAGGCAGTGAAACGATAGTGCCGGGAGGAGGTGAGGACTTGGGCTTGGGAGGAATAAGGAAGGGTCGACAACAAAGAAAAGACGAAAAAAGAAATGAAATATGGGTTGAAAAATAGTTAACCAGTTAACCAACTATATTTGTTTTAAAAAATATGGGTCCAAACTTTAACCAACTTGAATAAATAAAAATGGTTAACCAACCCATTTGGTTCCAGTTAATATGGTTTAACCTAACAGTTAACTAACTATATTGCCAGATCTACTTATCGCCATACGGATGACATGCCAGGCGTCTTATAGCCTAATCGTCCTGGTGATCAACTACCGTGTGTCCCGCCTTGTTGACAATTATGCATATATCTGGGGGAGTATAAATTAAATGCATGCTATCATGATGTCTTCTTAACATCATCTGATTGTATTATTGTTTGTCATCTTGTAAACGAAGAAAGGGCAGTATAGGTAATGTCCAAAATAATGTGGTGGACTGGATTGTTGAAAAAGATGCACCGTTTTGTCTGTAGTATTTCAGTAAGTCTTGGGTTCCATTGGAACTCCCTCCCTAGGTTCTATTGTGACCCCCAATAAAATAAAATAAAATTTAAATTTCAGTAGTACTGATGCATTTATGTAGTAAGCAACACGTTTTTAACAGGGACCTGATGACATACAAAAGTGCAACCGGAAGACATTAATTTATGACATCATTTCATATGAATTTTCTTAAAGATATTTTGCCTGTGGGTATGCACTCCGTCTTACAAATCTGACTTTTGATCAGATTGTTACCAATAAAGCTTTTGAAAATTTTGTTCTGAGCAGATCCCCAAGGATGCGCGAAGTAATGCTTGGGTCTCATTCGATGGAAAAAGAAGGCAACAACTCTCGAGAGGAGATTCTGTACGGATATATATGAGCCAGCATCCGCTTCCAACAGTCAACAAATGCGACCAGACAGGCGACTGGTTTCGCAGCTTGATTCGCTGCTTGAATTGGAACGAAAGGCTAGATCAGAAAGCGCTTTGAAGACGTTGAAGTCCATTACAATCATGGTTTGAGGTTGGTGTAAATCACTGTACATAGTATAGATTAAAAGAAACATAGATCATCCTGCTTAGAAAGAGAATATACTTGTTCATTCCCACATTGGCTCCCATATATGAAGGTGGGGTCTGCCGTTTATTTCACTTGCTTTTTCCCATTTATTTAAATTCGCATACAAGAATGTAATTTTACTATATATTATTATATTATTATAGAAAAGGTTAAATCTTAATACTTCTCAAGGGTCTGCGATATAAACCTCTACTTACTTTACCTTATTTCTAAGACTTTACTTGCTTTACCTTTTACTTGCTCTTGCAAAGTTTATGTAGAAGTAAACACAGACAACATTAGGAGTTCAATTGAAAGGGATTATGTAAATATGCTCTAAAAGTATACAATGAAATGAACTTATTGTTATTTAGATATTGGTTCCTACTTTAATATCTGCTTGAAAATGGATATGAATTGTTTAGTTCTTCCTAAGTTTATGAAAAAAATTTGTATGGAAAAGAAATGACAGTCTTTACAAAAAGCAATTTAAAGCTATACAGAAGGAACTTTAGGTGGAATAATTTAATCTCTGCGCCAACTGTAGGGTCTATGATGCCCAATATTACTATGAAACTTTAAAGAAAAAATAAAAAAGACATTAATAATATTAAGTAAAAAAATTTAAATTGTTTGAACATGTAACTCCCGTTGTAATGGAATATAAAGACAACAGAATTTCTACCAAAGAGCCAGGGTGTTTCTGATATATAATATTCTTAGACCATTAAACTCTAGATTTGTGTGATAGAATATGTCTAGCAAGAAAGAAACCAAGTATGTCTCATTTATAAACTAACTTGAGAAAAAGGCGTTGTAGAAATAGTTTCAAGGCTTAAGTTTGTTGATACATTAACATTAAACTAAAGCATCTCATATTTTATATTAGAAATTTAGAGTAGCATACCATATATAGGGGTGAAAACGAGTCGAATCTCAGCAAACACTCTAATGTTTAGATTCGGCTCGAATCGAAAAAATTGAGCTCGAATTCGATAAGGAAATTCTAATTTTGCGCCAGATTCGACTCGGATCATTATTCGGACCTACTCGGCTCGTAAGTACTCAACTCGTTTACAAAACGAGTTACTCACGAGTCTTCAAATCGAGTTTCGAATATGAACCATTTCAGTTAATACTGAACCACTACATACTAAATTGATTATTGAACTAATATTTATATATAAGTCTTTTATTTTTATTTATGTAAAGAAATTACAAAGAATGTAATACAAATTGACAATCAATTCACTGATTTATTCAAGTACAAGCTTACACAATTTAATACTACACTTTATAAATTATAAAGATTGATACAAATATCACATATTTAGCTTGTTAGTATGGATCATACCAGTATTCGAATATGATCCATCGAGCAGGTATCGAGTATGGTTCGAAAAAAAAATGAAATACTCGAACCCTAATCTGAGCAAATACTGGTATACTCGAATTTGATTCATGTATCATTAAACAGAAAACGAGTATGGATCATATTCGACTCGAATCAACTTCGAATTCGAGCTTTAGATCATATTTTCGAACCAATCTCGAGTCGAGTATCGAGCTACTCTGCTCAGCTAACACCCCTAACCATACAGCTCTCAACTTTATACGAAATCATCCAAGTACAAATCCTTCAAAAGATAGAAATCTTGAACTTCTAGGACTATAACTATTACAGTCAACTTAAACAAGTACATTAAGCAAAGCAAACAAAAACAATGATACAATTATCAAACTAATACCCACTTAAGCTTTCTGTTGTCTTTAATCTATAAATTAATACTCGATAAATTAATAATCTCTCTAAAATAATATTTTTTTCCCAATCCCGACTTGGGCTAATGAGATAAATTAATAATTTCGATAAAATAATAAATTTTAAAAAGACCCTTATATAAATATATGGTCCCATCAAAAAAATAAATTAATAATTCTTTTAAATTACAAATATTCTAGGGTAATCTTGTAAAATATGATTCTATTCTCATTTTTTTTTGTCTTGAAATTCAAATCTAATTGAATTTCATTCTTAATTTTTCTCATTGCGTCCAAAAGTTCAGGTGTTGCATTCTCAAATTATAATAAAAACTTGTAAATAGTTGTTGACGCTATGAGTGCTTCCTTTTGCGTTATTGGCTCCAAAGGTATTGTATCATCCTCACAAGTATGATACATTAATTTAATAAGTATGATACATTGCATCAAAAAAAGAATGATATAAACATCAATAAAATGTAATAATTTTAATGTAATTAAATTTATGTTCACCGAATAGAAAAACACTCTTTAAATTAATAAATTATTAATTTATCGATTAAATAATAATTCTCTAAATTAATTAAAAAATTTAATCCCAATAATATTAATTTATAGAGGTTCTGCTGCATTTTGCTAGGTCTAAAGTATTATATATGTTAAAATTTGTCTTCTCAATTTTTTTTTTGTTTTTACATACAACTGACCTATTTATAATAGGAAAACTAACACCTATTTATGATTATACAACAATTATGGCTAGTATTATGGAAAGTCCTTAACAGAAGGGATTCTATGACTAGTATCATGGAATACTCTTAATTGAAGATTTTATCACGTCAACAACTCAATCCAACACTCCCCCTCAAGTTGATGCATACAGATCTCTGATGTGAAACTTGTCAAGTGAGTTGTGAAAATCTTTACTTGATACAGCCTTTGTGAGTATGTCTGCAAGTTGATCTTCAGATTTAATAAATGGGAACCGAATTACTTTTGCCTCTAAATTTTCTTTGTGCGATCATGTTGTATCGGGTTATGAGAGCTAGCAATTGCAGCTTTATTATCACAGAAGAGATCAATCTCGGAGGTAGGAGCAAAACCCACCTCAGTAAGCAGTCTTTTGATCCAGAGAAGTTCATAAAGCCCTTTTGCCATTCCTCGGAATTCAGCCTCTGCACTTGACAATGCCACTACATTTTGTTTCTTACTTCTCCATGTAACAAGATTCCCTCCAGCAAACATAAAATAATCGAAAGTAGATTTTCTGTCTGAAATATTTCTTGCCTAATCAGATCTCAGATATCATTCGAAATAACGATATGGAGCTTTTGAAATCGGTCTTGGATTTCTTGCTAAGTCTATTACTTAATTCGATTTCATCATCGGTGGAAGACCAGGCAGATCGTCCGGAAACACGTCTTGAAATTCATTCACTACGGGTATATCTTTAATCTCTACTCCCTTTTTCTGAGTATCTACGATGTAAGCTAAATAACCTACACATCTTTTCCTTAACAACTTCTTGGCCTGCATCAACGTAACGCAACACGATTGCTTAAGTGATGAGCTACCATGAAACACTACCTTAGACTTACTCGGAGTCTGAAGGTTCACACACTTATTCTGATAATCAAGTATCGCTGCATGGTTATATAACCAATCCATTCCCAGTATTACGTCAAATTCTCCCAATCTAATAGGAATCAAGTCTACGCTCAGTTCATGTTCTCTAACGTTTGCGCGACAATTTCGATAAACGTATTCTACAGGGATTATTTCCTTATTTGCAACCTCTATGTTCAAGGAATCTTCTAAACGTTCTCGGGGTGTACTAAATTTACTAGCAAATTCTTCAGATACAAAAGAACAGGTGGCACCAGAATCAAATAATACATAAGCATTTATATTATTGATTGGGATTATACTTGACACCACGCCCTTTATGACCAACTGCGTCACGGCCCGATCGTATGTTAAAGGTGAAGCGATCGATCGGTTGGGTTTATGCAGTCCACCAATCATTAACTTGCTCCCTCCTCCTTGGCCTCCGCCAGCTCCATTGTTTCCTTTCTTCGGGCAATCCTTTATCTGGTGCTCTGTCGATCCACAAGCAAAACATCCTCTGATCTTCTTTGGCTTTGGGCAATTTGGCGAGATGTGCCCCTCTTGGCCGCAATTATAGCAAGTGGTCTTTCCTTTCCAACATTCTCCCTGATGGTTTCTTCCACATTTGTTGCAAGCTTCGGTCCTTTTCTTGAAGTTTACCTGGTGACTCCCACCTTGGTTATTATTTCGGTTGTTGCTGTTGTGGTTGTTGTTGTTGTTTTCCCATTTCCTTTTTCCCGATTTACTACCTCCGCTGCTGCTTCCTCCACGATGCTCGCTACCAGTGTTCTTATTCTTCTTCTCTTTATGATATAGACTTAAGGCCTCACTGCCACCTTCCGCAATGACTGCCTTCTCCAACAGAGTCGTGAAGGAATCAATCTGAAAGACTGATACCTTATTATACAACCACGGCTTCAACCCTTGCTTAAAACGTCTCGCCTTCCTCTCCTCATCCATAACTTGGTGTTCTGCAAACCACGCTAGTTCATTGAACTTAGCTGCATACTGCGCCACCGTTATATCGCCTTGTTTTAATTCTAGGAATTTTACTTCCATCCTACTCTTCATACTCTTCGGGAAATAGTTCTCGAAGAACAACGTAGTAAACCTCTCCCAAGTTATCATTCCTTCCCCCGCTCTCTGCTTGTTAGTTTCCCACCAATAGTTTGCTTCGCCCCTCATCATGTATGTGGCAAATACAGTCTTCTGGTCTTCACCCACACGTGCTATAGTGAAGGCCTTCTCGATCTCCTTGATCCAGGTTTGCGCAACTATCGGGTCAGTAGTTCTTGTGAACTCTGAGGGTTCTACACTCTTAAAGTCTTTGAAGGTTATTACTGGGACAGCTCGGGGAACGGGTGGTACAGGTTCGTTTCTTCCCCTCAAAGCTTCTCCTAATAAATCTACCAGTCGCTGTATCGGATCTACTGGACCTCTCTCATCGTTAACTGACTCTTCTGGAACAGGTATTCTACGTCTGGGTGGCATTTTCTGCATCACAAAATTTCATCTTATTATCTAACTATCATATTCAAACATTTCTCAATTGAAAAGAACTAACAGTTTATAACATGTTTCTGAAATAAGATCATTTATATTCATATGCCAAATGGTTACAATACTTGTTCTTTTCTAGCATACTGCTATAAATGAAAACACATATCCCCTAATATCACAAAAGACAGGGACAACACTAGCTTACTACCCCTCTAACATTTTTCAAAAGTTCGGGGTTTACCACTATCTCACATCTTACACAAAAGACTGAGATTACCACAATATTTTAACAAAACATAATTAAGAATACTACACTACTGGACTTTTCCCTCTAGACTCAATCTAACATTCCACGCTCCACAGTGCTTTCATACTCCTTCTGTGTGATGTGTGCCACTATATCCCGACTTATGGTATGTCGAGTCTGTCCTTGCTCAGCGGGGTAGTGATTTACCCCATCGATCAATCTCTCCATGGCCGTGCGTAGAGCATAGCCCATCTTGTTCATCTTCCTCCTCTTGCATCGCACCTCATCTTCAAGATCACCTACTCTGTCATTAGAATTCTCCCACTTCTCTTCAAAGTGGATCCTATCCATCACTTCCATCTCTAACTGAGTTCGGAGAGCCTCCTTCTCCGCCTTCTCACTCAACACCCTCTGTTCCAATTCTTCTAATTTCCCTGCTAACTCAACATTCCTTGCCATCGATCGGTGAAACAAGGCCCCCATCTGGATCCCTGCCTCCTTACGGTGAGCAATTTCTACCTCCATCTCCTGCATCACTAGCTGCCTCTCAAGAGTCTCAGTCTCTAGCTCTTCGACTCTACTCCCTAACTCCAAAATCTACTCCTCATACTCTCCTAGCATCCAATCCTCAAAAGTAGTCCCGTCGGAGTCCTCCATGGGCTCGGGTTCCTCTTCCACGGGTTCGTTATCCATAGGCTCCTCCTCCGGATTAGATTCCTCAGGTAGAGGCACCATCTCCTCCTCCTCATCATCGTCATAAATAGGGGCAACTACCGTTATAGGCTCCGCTATCAAGGGTGCCTCATAGACTACGTGGATATCACGCGGCTCCTCCTCTACCACTCGGCTAGGTCCTCCCATGTCAGTCATCCTACAATCACCAACATAAGACAAGACAAACAACAACTCCATCAGAATGTTAAATAAACATAAGTTCATTGTATAGAATGAAATTACATTTCATAACACACTAAGTCTCTCAGGGAAAACTCTACATGAGTTGTATCCCCTTTCCTAACTTCTAAGTTTTCTTAAGTTATAGTCTAAAGATTCTCGTTCCTAAGCTTTATAACTATAGCTTTGATACCAACCTGTGACGCCCCCAAATTCTGACCTCCACTTGGTCACCCGAATTCGGTTCATCACGTTCTCAAGGTATTACCATAATAACTAAAATCACACATTCACAACGAAAGATCTAATTTAGAATAATATACAACGATTTATTATAATTATTCCCCCAAGTCTCGCAACCTACAGTACTTAATAGATTGCATAATAATATCGAATAAAGACTTATTACATAATCCTACTTAAGTTTAAACATAGTTTGCAAATAGTCTTACTACAACATGATAGATTTAAACATAAAAGGGACAAGCTAGTCAGTAGCCTTGCCCTTGCCCTTGTCTTTCCCAGAGACACCTCCCTGTTCCACCTTAGCTGAAAGGTTTTAAATAAGCAAGGATGAGCACAAATTGCCCAGCAAGTAATATACAACAAGGGTGTAGGATATAATATCACAAGGTTTGAAATATCGAAGGGTTATTTCTAAGATAGTTCAAAGTGTCAGAATAACATCATGAATAAGGGATATGACAATTCAATATAATTCAACAGATATATATGAATTCAATGGCTAACAATATATCCAATTTGGATAAGCAATTTATCTTGAAAATCACTAAAGACCATTGAACTTTCACTAGAGTTACCAATATTAAATTGATAACCAAAAATATCAAGTACTATAGATGATCAGTCTACAATACTTCACGTTATGCATAACTCCACAATAATATTTATTCATGTGTTGGGGTTTCCAACAACATACACTCCCCTTACCAAAAGGGTTGTTCAACTCAGTTTTCAAGATTTCCGCACCAATCAATTGGTTTGGACAGTTTTATTATAAACATGCATATAGTCTAGCCGAATCAAATGGCATCGACTCTTTCACAATATTCAAGATCAATACTAAGTTCATCATGAATAATAGTTCTCACAAGGGTTTAAGCATATTAGCTCATTTGAACGAGAAAGTAATATAACTTGTATTCAAAGAAATAAGTTTACGGTATTCGTCGAATAAAGAATGCAAATATACTTGCACAATAAGAGTAGGGTTCGGATACTTGCCTTAAGCGTTGATTACCATTTATAGCGTAAAATCACCTCAACGAACTATATTATCCTATTTATGTATGTATAGGTACTCATTAGTCACACATCTTGACATAAATCTCAACATGCAATTATCACACATATATGTATCCATACACCTTAGAACTCATAGATGTATAATTCACATTGTTCTTACTTTTAAAAACCTTAAAAACATTTTAGCAATTTAAGTCTCATATACTCATTTCTTGTTTGTATACGTGAAACATTACTTGAGTTACGCATTCTATATTATGTCGTTCACACATACGTGTCAAGGAGCTTTTAAATTAAGTTTGGTCTTCTTTATTTACTTTCACTAATTGTTATTATTTACTCATAACATTTCTATTTCACAAGTTAAGAAATTTTATTGCATCAAGATTAACCATAGTATTTATTAAACCACATAACCATGATAAATAATCTTTTCAAAGCATGCTTACATATATTAGGTTTATTCGGACGTAGCTAGTATAACTCTCTACTTAGAAATTCAGTTTAGTTTATGCGTGGGTAACATATATCAATTTGATAATATTTATCAATTAATCCAGCCTTTTCCAAAGTCACGATGTTGTTTCCAAATCCGAAGACATCCCGCAACGTTTGAACCCGAAGACATCTTTCGAAGTCGAAGACTTCATCTCCGAACCCGAAGATATCTTGTCACGTTCGAACCCGAAGACATCTTCTGAAGTCGAAGACATCATCTCCGAACCCGAAGACTTCAAAAATAACTTCAGTCAATACTTTATAAGTAACCTTCTATCATTTTACTTGTTTAGTCAATTGTTTACTTTATTTTATTTATCCATGTCTCATTACATAAATAGAGTATTCTTACTTTACTTAGTATTATTATTATATTTTATCTTGTTATTAATCCTATTTTATCTCATTTTATCTAAAAAAAACAAGTCTTCAATTCGTTTATTGACCCAACCTCGAGTGGGGACCGACTCAACACTGAAAATGACCAAGCACCTAGGCGCTTGAAATAAGCTTGGGTTGAGCACCTAGGCGCTCCCCTGCAGAAGCCAAAATCCAATTTTTTCAACATTTTCTGTTTTGACCCTTTTTGATTCAATCTTTCATAACTTGCTCATTTCATATCCAAATGAGTTCAAACCACTTCCATTATCTCATAAACTTACATATCTTCAATATGTGATATCTTGAACAATTTTCCAAAATATTTATTTAATCAAATTATTTACTTTTCCAAGCTAAGGTTCTCATGTTAGCTTGTCTTATCGATTATTTTGCTACGAGTTCATTTTATGCCCGAATCCGATGATTCAACTTGGGTTATGATCGTATTTCATACATGCTTAATATAACATTTTAGAATTACACATATCTCTTACACCTTTTAATCACAATTATCAAACTTTCAAGTATACTAAGCTATCTTTCATGCTCACATGCTTCTACATGATTCATTTTTACTTAGATCACATACCAAGACATATAAATCACATATCCTCCTTCCAATACTCATCATTATACTTTTAGATCAATCATGATCACACAACACATAAACTTCCCACAATCAAGCATGCATTCTTACTAATATCTATATATACTAACTTAGCTTGACAAAAATAAAGCTAGATTATGAACTTACTTCTTGAAGGCTTTCTTCCTCTTAGCTAGGAACCTTAAGTAGTTCTCCACCTTTTCTTCTTCTTCTTGAACTCCTCTTGAACCACCAAAGTGCAAGAGTTCCTCTAGGTTTCTTCTACTTCCCTCAATTTCTCTCTAGCTCTTACTATACTACTAACACTTACGAAATTTCAAGTAAATGAAGCAATGAACTAGGTGTTAGGTTTGTAATATTCAAGAACGCAATCAAATTGCTTAAAAAGTGCGGAAACGTGTAAAAATCAGAGTTTAAAAATTTTACAAACCATATACCCGGATCACCCTTTATGCACAATTATTAATTAAACGAAAAAGATAACGAATAAGAATCATACCCTTGAAGATCGAGCTTCCTCGTGTACAAGTTCACCTCAATCCTTTTCGCGTTCAACTTGAATCCCATAGGGTTTGGTTCCTTCCTTTGATCAACGTTAGCCACCCAAGTGTTTGGCCTCTAGAGGTAATCTACCAAGGAAAAAGAATTTTCAAGAAGAAGGGGTATTGGCTCAAACCCTAGTTTTTCCTATCTCAGATAGAAAAAGGCGTACTCTCCAACTATTGGAATCACAGTATGTTGTAAAAAGTCAACAACCACATCACCCATAATAAGACTCCTCTTATTTATAGATGTGGGCAACCCACCTTAACAATTAAGGAATTGAGTTTTATTTAATTAATTAAATTCTTTTAATTAATTAAGCTCCCTAATCTTATTAGGGATAATTAATTAAACTCCTTTAACTAATTTTCCTTCCTAATCCAATTAGGAATAAATGAGAGTACTTATATTAAATTAATTCCTAAACTCTTTTAGAAATTAAAATAATAATAATAATTGTAATAATATTAATAAGACTCCTCTTATTAATTTATATTTAATATTTCAAAATATTAAATAATAAATATTAAGCTATTTAATTTATTCTATCACCATAGATTAAATTAAATATACATAACTTATATTATTACGATTATGCCATTAACTTCTTAAATAATTATTCTTCCTTTTATGGTGTGACCCTTTAGGTTCTCCATATTAAACCTAGGTTGTGAATAAATCAATTAGAACAATTCTAATCTTATTTAAATAAATAAATTAAACAATTAATTTATTTAAATAAATAATATTTATTCTACAATAGGGATAAGCCTCCCTAGCGATCAACGACATTCCGAGATAATATAGATTTCAACATTAATCATAAAAGAACCTTTGAGTAAATAGTTACCGTCATAATTTAATCCTTTCACCATAAAATGTCCCAATTAAATATAAGATATGGAATTATTGCAAGTCTTATTTTATTTAATTATATGTATTTCGACTCTTAAATGCACAACTCCAAATATTACAAATTAGAAACTCCTTTTTAATTTCATTTCGCCTTGCCAAGGACTCTTTGGGTTGTCATTTATCGAATCACATAGGACATTTTTTCTTTTTTAATAGAAGTGGTAGATTCTTTATTGATCATACATTATCTCCATGTACAACTTATTATACCCAAGCATACCCTTTGATATACCCTAAAGGTCTTAAGGAATAAGTCAAAGTATAACTCATCATACACAAGATACTATGATGATCTCAAGTCCAAGGATCACTAGACTACTATCACTACGAGAATTCTATTGACGGCAAGTAAAACTCCATTAGGTATTCCTTAGCGAGCCAACGCTCAAAGTGAACTTATTCTCTAATAAGCACCTACATACTTGCTTTAGTGTCTCCACACAAATGATCATGAGATCAATCATCCTCATCCAATGAAGCAAGCAACGTATGTACCAATCTATCCGGATTCACTAATACCCAATTTAGTAATCCAATGATTGGGAACTATTTTAGTTTTAAGCTTTCTAAGAATTTAGATCTCATTAAAATGATCATCATCATTATTCTAAAAGCATTGCTTAAAACTATGGGTTTATCACATATTATAAAACAAGATCATGTAGATAATTAAAAGCCTTTAATAAATTAATACTTTTTATTAATAAATGAATAAGATTGTTACAAAGTATATGCTTTATCATCAAACATGATTGGCTTGTGTTCATATTACTTTCAATCTCCCACTTGCACTAAAGCCAATCGCCATCAGTATCTTATACTCTTCTTCTCTAAGTGACGATTATCCTGTTTGTTGGATAAGCTTTAGTTAATGGATATGTAATGTTGTTCTTGAGAGTCCACCATCTCTATAGTGATTTCCCATCTTTCAATGATTCTTATAATCAAATGAAAGTGCCACAACACATGTTTAGATCCAAGATGAGACTTAGGAACTATTCCTAGTTACGTAATAAACTTTTAATCCAAACAATCAACTTGCAAACTTCATTTATAGCTATATACTTTGTCTTTATCACTAAACCAAAGAACTCTTTTCTTTGTTTGGAAACCTTTCAATTCATCGCACTAATTGTTCAAGGTAACCCTTTACCTTAAAGTGGATTTTTCGTCGTCTTGGTGCATGTCGAAAAACTTGAGTCTCATTAAGCCCTCTAGTTTTAATTAAGACCCACCATGAATATGATCACATCCTTAGTGCCGGTTAAGCACTTTAAGATGTTTTTCACTGACTCATAGTGAACTTCTCCATAATATGACTGATCAACATTAGGTCTCGTATATTTCATTGCATACATGATTGTTACTCATGCGATCTCTCTTCTTTTTAATAGTTTGTGGGGACTATAAAGAGAGATACACTCCATAGCTCATCAACATGAGACATCTCTTGGAGTTTGCCATGCTAAACGACTTTAGCATCAAATGAATATACGTTCCTTGGGTTAAGTTGAGTATCCTTTTAAATCTATCTATATAGATTTTATCCCCAATTAAGATACTCTTCCCAAATCATTCGTGGAGGAATGTTTAGACAACTTTATCTTTACTGATTGTAGCATTGGTATGTTATTCCTCATCCGTAGTATATCAACATATAGTACTAGAAATTTCACGACGCTCCCACTGACCCTTTTGTACACACTAGAAGTCTTACATCATCGCATGTAACTCGGATCATCATATTCTATGATCGCGTGTACTCTCATCATCATCATCCATGATGAATCCATACCTCCTAGGTATCTTGAGATTATTCCAGATTTGATTATCTTTGTGGTACAATAGGTCTATCTCTGTGTTCTTCTTATTTGATTTATAGTGTTTTGTGGTTCTTGAACTCTTCAAGATCTATTATCCTCCCACTAGCCCCTTCAATGATAAACACCTTTATCTTAGAAGGCAGCGTGTTTCGTAACAAACACCTTTTGCTAAGTAGGATTATAGAACATATACCCTAAACTTACTTTAGGATGTCCCACAAATTGTACTTGTCAAATCTTGTCCCAAGCTTATCCTTTGAAACCTTTTCACATAAGTTGGACAACCCCTTATCTTAACATACTTAAGATTAGGAATCCTCCCTGCCCATAACTTTTATGGAGTCTTGGGGCTAGATTTTGAGGTTACCATTTTCGTAGATATGCAGCCATTTCTAGGACATGACCCTAGAAGGATATTGGAATGTCGGTAAAATCATTATGGACCGCACCATGTCCAACAAGGTACGATTTTTCATTCAGATACATCAATCAATTATTGCGTATCAGGATGTTTCCATTATGAGAAAACCATTTGAGATGATCCAGAAACTTATTGCACAAGTATTTATTCCTTGATCCGATTAAAGAATCCTAATACTTTGCCAATTTGTTTCACTTCTGAATTCTTTGAACCTTTCAAATAATTCACACTTGTATTTTAGCAAATACACACATTCAACTCTTTGAATGATCATCTCCTTTTGTTATACTAATTTGTTCAATATGCAAAATTATTTTCATGTAAGTCAAGTATACTAAATTTATTAAGTAATATTCCAGTTCTATACAAAACATTATTATTATAAATAGAACAACAATTGTTCTTAATTATAATACCAAAGATTTCATTGTCAATAATAAAATGGAAATAATATTTTTAACAAGAAGCGGAATACAATAACAACTTATTGACTTAATAGATTTGCCCGTAGGCATTGCTAAACTATAAGTTTCTATGGCTAATATGGCAACCTTTGCTACATTTCCCGCACATAGGATTACTTATATTTGTTTAGCTTTCCACTTCTGCTTGGTCCCTTCATAAATCTATATTTATGATAACCAAAGTCAGTATCCAATACCCAAGTAGAACCTTGACTCAAAGAAAATTATTTTAAATCATGAATAAATTTGTATTTGTAACCAAAACTTCACTAAGCTTCTTTGGTTAGCCTCTGCAAGATGCTTCTTGTAGTTTCTTTCCAGTGTCCAGGCTTATAGCAGTGGAAGCAAACTCCTTTGCTATCCGTATCAGTTTTGTTCTTATTATCCTTTGTTTATACCTTTCTATTTACCTTCTTTGAATCGTTCTTCTTTTCAGAAGATCCTTTGGCCCCTACCAGTAAGACTTTATCTTTCTTGGTTGGAAAGTGACTCTCATCATTTTTCAACATGTTAAGCAAATCAACGAAAGTCGATATCTAGCTTGTTTATATGAAAATTCACAACAATTGTGAAAGGAGTCCCGGAGTGAGTGCAAGATCAAATCTTGGCTCAACTCTCCATCCATGACAAAACTCGTTGTCCTAATTGATCAATCAAATTGATAATGTTAAGGACTTTTATCCGCATTTGTAGTGTCATCGGTTATTCTAGATCGGAAGAGCTCCTTAGATATCTGATATCTTTCAGTCCTACTTTCCTCACCATCAACTACTTGATGTGCAGGAATATAGTAAGAGAATCCATAGTTTCAAGTCGATTTGAAGCTCGTTACTTTCATGGATGCGAGCATGATGCATCGAGCCAATTGTGCATCATCTTGCCACTTTCTAAAAGTAGCAATGTCTTCCTCAGAGGCATTGTCTGCAACCATTGCAGGGATAGGCGTATTAAGGACATAAGATAGCTTTTCAGCCGTGAGAACTATTCTCAAATCTCTTAACAAATCCGTTTAATTCGGCCCGGTTAATTTAGCATCTAATATGCTTCAAGTAAATGATAGTAATTTTAGACATTGTAAAATTTCGTAAATGAATTTGTAATTAACAACATTTTAACATACATTCTTTTATTAATTACCAAAATAATTTAGGTCTTGTTTTAAATTGGTATCTCCCACTATTTTCTTCAAACTATATTACCCTCACTTATATAGTTCGGGCAAAATCTAATTAAAGATTACCTAGTGAGAATAAGGATCCCATTTCAAATGTATATAGCCTTGTGGTGACACAACAAACTATATATAAATAAATAGGTAGACAAACTTTTTGTGAATTACATCAACTATGCAACTCCTTTTCTTTTGCCTCTTAGATTATTTTGATCAAGTGGTGGCACATCCGAATCAAAATTATCCAAGTTAAGTCCGACCTAGCACTCCATATATTCAAAAAGAAAAATATTATCCTTGTGGTGACACAACAAAACAATATTTTCAATTTTCTTTATAAGCATCAAATGTGATAAATTAACATCTTAAATACTTAATACTTGCCTTGTGGTGACACAACAAACTCATATTAAATATTTAATACTCTATTAATTTTATCATGCTAGAGAAGGCGACGTTCGATATTCCAAATATCTTTGAGCGCTTAGGACTTAATATAAAAATTGAGGGTTTGTTATTAATTTGTCTCATCTTGTTTAAGCGCGCATTTATATATATATATAAATACGCGTTATATTAATTAACATGCGAAGCATGTTTGCATAATATATAATATATATAGTATAAGCATGCACATATAGAATACTATATTCTACCCGGATTGATTATGGACTTTTATTCTAGTTTGGTTCACTAGAGCCACCAAGTGAACCAAAAGGTCAAACCCCTAGGCGTGAAAGAAATAATATTTAAATATAACTATTACATTTAAAACGGGCTCCATTACAAACGGATCTTCATGCGCTTCTTGTCCCTTGATCTCCAATTCTTCAAAATAATTCTAACTATTCCTATTACAAAACTATTTAAAATAAATAGAAACCTTGATCGTGATCGAGGGAAGTACATAGAGAGAGATAGAATTTACATTAAGAAAAATTAGAGAAGGCAGTCTGTGAGACCCCATTTAATAAAACCCATACATTCATGCATCCAACTAAAATAAAATCCAATCGCATTGGTCGATAGTCCATAATCAATCCCATTTATTATCATACACATCACCATATGCATCAATAAATAACATTCATCTCATGAATAATAAACATTTAATATATATATTGATATCATTTAATGGGCAAATTTAGTTAGTATAAAATCTAATTTTGAATCAAAATAAACTCCTTTATTTTAATCCAAATTTAAATCAAAATAAAACTATTTTATTTTAATTTATCCAATTTTGAATAAAATAAACTATTTTATTTTAATCAAAATCTTTAATCAAAATAAACTCCTTTATTTTAATTAATTATGGAATCAATTCCATGTAAAAAAAAAAATAAACTCCTTTATTTAAGGAAACACCGATTTTCTTTCCTATTCACAAATAAACTCCTTTATTTTGAATAATATGAAATCTTATTTCATATTTAAATAAACTCCTTTATTTAAGGAAATACGGATTTTCTTTCCTATTCACAAATAAACTCCTTTATTTTGAATAATATGAAATCTTATTTCATATTTAAATAAACTCCTTTATTTAAGGAAATACGGATTTTCTTTTCCTATTCACAAATAAACTCTTTTATTTTGAATAATATGAAATCTTATTTCATATCTAAATAAACTCCTTTATTTAAGGAAACATGGAATCCAATTTCAACTCCAATTAGTTATCATGGAATCCAATTCCAACTCTAATTAGTTAGCATGAAATTTAATTTTAAAATTAAAATAAATTTTATATTTTAATATTAAAATAAACTTTTTATTTTAAAATTAAAATAAACTTTTTATTTTAATAATAAAATTATTAAGAATATATATTATATATAATATATATATGAAACGGAAATATATATTATATATATAATATATAAGTAATCATAAGATTACTTTTGAAAAAAAAATCCTGTTAACTCATATTGTGATTAAGCATGGGCACTTTTGTATACAAACTTGGTCCACGCAAATCACGTGAATAGCCTTTGAAAGGGAAAAAAAAAATTAGCCACGTGATTCACTACTTCAATCAGCAACAAGCAGCTAGTACCGTTTTTGTTTTTTGTTTTTTGTTTTTTTTTGATTTCCTTGTTGCCTTGAAAACCGAACAGATCCCTTGTAAAAAAAAATAAGGGACTCCAGCTGCTTCATCCACCACGCGGTTCAGAAGTATTATTGTTACAGCGAATTTGCGAATTCGTGAATTTTTTTTTTTTTTTTTTTTAAAATTTTATACAACAAAATTATGCCCAATTAAATTGTTCTAAACACATATCAATATACATATCAAATTTAACAATTAATAATTCACATAAAGGTTTGGCTCTGATGCCACTGTTAGGTTTGTAATATTCAAGAACGCAATCAAATTGCTTAAAAAGTGCGGAAACGTGTAAAAATCAGAGTTTAAAAATTTTACAAACCATATACCCGGATCACCCTTTATGCACAATTATTAATTAAACGAAAAAGATAACGAATAAGAATCATACCCTTGAAGATCGAGCTTCCTAAGTACAAGTTCACCTTCAATCCTTTTTTCGCTCAACTTGAATCCACCGGGTTTGGTTCCTTCCTTTGATCAACGTTAGCCACCCAAGTGTTTGGCCTCTAGAGGTGATCCACCAAGGAAAAGAATTTTCAAGAAGAAGGGTATTGGCTCAAACCCTAGTTTTTCCTATCTCGTATAGAAAAAGGCGTACTCTCCAACTATTTGAATCAGTATGTTGTAAAAAGTCAACAACCACATCACCCATAATAAGACTCCTCTTATTTATAGATGTGGGCAACCCACCTTAACAATTAAGGAATTGGGTTTTATTTAATTAATTAAATTCTTTTAATTAATTAAGCTCCCTAATCTTATTAGGGATAATTAATTAAACTCCTTTAACTAATTTTCCTTCCTAATCCAATTAGGAATAAATGAGAGTACTTATATTAAATTAATTCCTAAACTCTTTTAGAAATTAAAATAATAATAATAATTGTAATAATATTAATAAGACTCCTCTTATTAATTTATATTTAATATTTCAAAATATTAAATAATAAATATTAAGCTATTTAATTTATTCTATCACCATAGATTAAATTAAATATACATAAATATATTATTACGATTATGCCATTAACTTCTTAAATAATTATTCTTCTTTTTATGGTGTGACCCTTTAGGTTCTCCATATTAAACCTAGGTTGTGAATAAATCAATTAGAACAATTCTAATCTTATTTAAATAAATAAATTAAACAATTAATTTATTTAAATAAATAATATTTATTCTACAATAGGGATAAGCCTCCCTAGCGATCAACGACATTCCGAGATAATATAGATTTCAACATTAATCATAAAAGAACCTTTGAGTAAAAATAGTTACCGTACAATTCAATCCTTCCACCATACAATGTCCCAATTAAATATAAGACATGGAATTACTGTCAAGTCTTATTTTATTTAATTATATGTATTTCGACTCTTAAATGCACAACTTCAAATAATGCAAATTAGAAAGTCCTTTTTAATTTCATTACGCTTGCCAAGGACTCTTGGGTTGTCATTTATCGAATCACATAGGACATTTCTCTTCTTTTTAATAAGTGGTAGATTCTTTATTGATCATACATTATCTCCATGTACAACTTATTATACCCAAGCATACCCTTTGATATACCCTAAGGGTCTTAAGGAATAAGTCAAAGTATAACTCATCATACACAAGATACTATGATGATCTCAAGTCCAAGGATCACTTGTACTACTATCACTACTGGAATTCCTATTGACAGGCAAGTAAAACTCCATTAGGTATTCCTTAGCGAGCCACGTTCAGTGAACTTATTCTCTAATAAGCACCTACATACTTGCTTTAGTGTCTCCACACAAATGATCATGAGATCAATCATCCTCATCCAATGAGCAAGCAACGTATGTACCCGATCTATCAGGATTCACTAATACCCAATTTAGTAATCCAATGATTGGGAACTATTTTAGTTTTAAGCTTTCTAAGAATTTAGATCTCATTAGAATGATCATCATCATTATTCTAAAAGCATTGCTAAAAAACTACGGGTTTATCACATATTATAACAAAGACATCATGTAGATAATTAAAAGCCTTTAATAAATTAATACTTTTTATTAATAAATGAATAAGATTGTTACAAAGTATATGCTTTATCATCAAACATGATTGGCTTGTGTGCATATTACTTTCACTAGGATGGGTTATATTTATTGGCAAGGTCTATGTATGCAATACATGTACTAGTACTTGGTATAATACTTGTATTTGTACACCCAACTAGGTATTAACCATGGGTAAAAGGTGATTAGGTAAAAAGAAATTACCAACTCCTTCACCAATTATGTCCTTCATCATGAGCCCACATGGGATTGCTTGTAAGCATTTTTGTGCAACAAAAATCAGCACTTAGGCTAATAGGGCCAAATTTCGGCCATGAGGGGTAGCATCTATATGTTGCACTTTTATTTTATCATTTGTACAATATGCTAGCTTATTGTTACCTATACACATACATCTTTATACCTATATATGTATATATTCCTATATATATAAGTATACTTATCTTATATATGTATTCATATAATCCATGTACATTGGGTTTGTCCAAATTAATATTTGAATTGGGCTAGGTACAAACACTTGTACACATTGGGTTAAACATTAGTCTACCAATTCAAATTCTTGGGCTAAACTCCCAACTAAGCAAGTATGTTACATTAATAATGTTGGGCTTGGATTTATCCTAGATCCAACACTTCATTAAGTTATCCATCAATTAATCTCATTAAGAAGTTAATTATACCACAAAAGGCTTAATACTTAAGCTTAATCAATCATAACCAAGCTTATCAACATTATCAATAAATTTCTTAATCCTTTCAAACATGATTCAATTAAATTTTTGGTTTCACTTTTCATGACACACCAACATATATATGTGTTCAAAATAAATATTCAAACCCTTTTATTTCTAATTTATAAAAAATCTTGGGTATTACAACACAAGTCCAACAACAAGTATCATCTTCACATTACTTTCAACAACTATCATCCTACTTGGTATGTTATTCAGCTCACACAAACACTTGCATTTTGTTCCACTCACCAATGTCCCCATTCTGTCATTGTCTTCATTGGGGCCACTGACTATTCCAATTGAGTTTGTTGTAGAAGGCAAGCACCATGCCCAAAACTCACACTCATCGCATACAAAATATAATCTCCCCTTCGATGGTTTGTTCGAGTCAACGATTCTTACACTTGCTTTTTTCCACATTTACATCGTCTAGGTATGTAGCGCAAGTCACAATTCATCCTTCCTACATCATTGCTTGACGAAGACATGACTCCTGATTCACATAAACAACACGAAGAATAATATCAAAGAGTAGACCATAAATGTATATATACTAGTTTTAGCTTGAATTTACTTTTCGCTCTAATCTAATACCTTCAAATTTTCACATTAACACTACATATGATAAACAAGTCAACCCCAAGCTTTAATTTGGTCTAATATATAGTTTTCAGTCAAAATAGTTCTTTTAGAACTTTTATGAAATAGCTGATAGGCATAGTTTTAGGCATCTATTTTTATAGACACTGTTTACAATAACAACCCATAACAACCCATAACAACATCCTTATTACTCCATAACCCAACCTATCTCTTTGTGCCTAATTTCCATACATAACAATAGCATACCAGTGAACTAAATCTTACAGCAGCAACATAGCAACTAAAAGGACAAATAGTCCATCAAGTTCATGCCCAGCCATTCGGCCATGAAAGTCATTTTCTTGACAAGGATGGAATGAAAAAGGAATGGAAGGGGATTGGAAAACTTACCTTCATAAATTGCAAATGGTTGTTGCTCAATTCTTTCTCCTTTACCAGCCGGATTCCTTTTCCTTCTCTCACTGTGTGCTACAGTTTCTGGAGCTTTAGTTAAGAATTAGCTTATTTTTGCTTAGATGTCACTTCCTCTATCAAATCAAAGAGCGACTATTCACCATCAGGAAAGACAGTAAGGCAAGTGAAAGAAGAAATGAACTTCTAAGATGGTAAGAAGTATACTAACTGGTAAGAACTAAACTTCGTCTGCTACATCATGTCTGCAATGGATTCATATCTGCTTTTAAAAGCCAAGAGGAAGAAGAAAGGGGATATTTCAGACATTTTCTAGTTGCTTTTGACCGTTACAGCTGTCGACGTCGGGATTTTTAGTTGTCCCTTTCCGTTACTTGTTCTTTGGTGTTCTCATTTTAGGTGAGATTTGTTTGAAAAAACAAGTGAAAAAGGTCCGACATGTATAATGTCGACGATGGACTGTTAAGAGTCGCCAGTTGGTTTTTTAAATGGTTGTACCAACACAACCGAGAAAAGGTTTGCACATTGACCCAGTGATGTGACACTGCTAAACGGGTCGGTGAAATCGAGATTCATTAGGGTCCGGGGACTTGATTATGCAGAGGGAAGGTGTTAGGCATCCGTGTTACCACGGTGACCGCCTCTTTTCAAGAAACTATTATCTGAATATGTGTGTGTGTGGGTCAATGTGCTGTTATTTGGAAGTAGTGCGAGGCCTCGTTCGCACCTATATACACAGGGTTTGAATTTATGTAAAAATTCAATTTTTGGCAAGATATAACAATGATGTTTTTATAAAAAATGTTTTTCAAACCCTAATGCTCAATAGTAATTGAGACCTTTTACACTTCTATTTTATTAAGTGTTCAGCTTGATTGATTTTATTTAAAGATGCGAGGCATCCGTACAAAAATAATGTACAAAATAATGCCGACTTCCTCATGGGTATGGGAACCATCTGAGGAAATTCAGACACCACAGAATAATTTACAAGCTGCTTACAGCTGAAAATGTCCATCACGGGAACCGAATCTAAATCCAATAAGCTGAATATGTGATCACATGATTCCTAGGCGCACATGATACCACAATTTATATGAAAATAGTAAGTAGGTATATATATATATAAAAGCTGTAAATATATATATACATACACGATCACCAACCACGAAGCACCTTAATTGGGGATCAGAAATGTAAATAAAGCTGTAAAAGCTATCAACCGCCACGGAGGAAACTCCAGGCGGGACGAAACGTAAATAAAGCTGTACAAAGTAATCAACTACCATGAAGTGAACTCCAGGCAGGACAAAACGTAAAGAAAGCTGTAAAAGGGATCAACCACCACGAAGTAAACTCTAGGTGGGACGAAACGTAAAGAAAGCTGTAAAAACGATCAACCACCACGAAGTAAACTCGAGGTGGGACAATATATATATATATATATATATATATATATATATATATATATATATATATAAGCGATAAATGCAGGATGTAAAATCTGGACTCATCGAACAAAGTTGACAACAGTTAAATTAGTTATATATATATATATATATATATATATATATATATATATATATATAAAAGCAGTAAACGCACTATCGGATGTAAAATCTAGGCTCATCGAACAGAGTTCGACCACAGTTCATATATATATATATATATAAAAGCAAATAAATATAGAATGTAAAATCAGGCTCATCGAGCAGAGGCCACACGCTAATATATATAAATCTATATATATATATATATATATATATATATATTAAAGCGATACGCAACTCAGGGCATCAAGTTCAGGCTCATCAAACAAAGTTCGACACACAGTTTATATATATATAAATATATGTATATATAAAAGCAAATAAATGCTCTAGACCGAAGTCTAGGCTCAATTGAGATATAACTCGATAATGTTAGTCCATATATATATATATATATAATATATATGTATATACAAACTGAAATAAAACTACGGACCGAAGTCCGGGAAAACGCACACAACACGACTCTTAACGTGAAGAAGAGTGTGTGCAAAGATGAAGAGAAAGGCTTTAAAGTGTGTGAGAAGGCTTACAGTAGACTGCCAAAGGAGACTTCTATATCTTTAAAGTGGGTAAATATTGGGTTTTGTAGGTACAAAAGTAGCTATATATGAGCTCACAGGTGTTTAAAATGAGAAAGTACTCCGTATGGGGTGAGTCTGAGCAAATTGGGTAGGGGCTTCCTCATAGTTTTCTCTTCCAAAATGGCCACCCCAAGCCCTCTATTTATAGAGGGTGGAGTCATGACTCGGCTGGCCAGCAGTGTACCTATATAGGCTACCGGGTTGCCCGGGTTTTCTGCCTGGTCGGGTTGGGTTGTCTCGAAGTACGTGCACTCGGGCACTGTAATGTCCGCTCGAACTTTCAAAAGTATAATCCGAGCATCCGATTGAGGTATACAGGACCTATTTCAGACTGCCATTGTCGAGAGTTGTACAATGGCATGAGATTAGAGTTTGTACGAAGTCATTAAAGATGGGACAATGCCCTCCGGTCTTCAAGCTTCAAATTCTATCCGTTACCCCGCACAATAGTCACTCGGGATTGGTTCTCCTTGATTCTTGTGGGACATTGTTGTGTAGAGATGTGTGTATGAAATGTTGAGACGACGTGGCATTGCATCGTGTTGGCGAGATGATGATGTTGCCCCTCACCGGTGTTATTGCCGGTTTGGGCTGATAAAGCTGACGTTGCTCAGGGCTTCGCTGAGATTGGACTGTTGCAATTGTTAAAGGTCCTCAGTGTCATCTCTGAGGTGTGCATGTCCTCCCGGTGTTATCTTCGAGTTGGTACGGAGTATCTCGTTGTGAGAGCCGAGATTGAAGCTGGTTGCATTTGAAACAAGCATTTTCGGGGTTATCTCCGAAACTACATTCCTTGGGGTGATCACCAAGGTTGGTGGCTGTTCCCATGATTGGGACTGAGTCTGGATACCTCGGGGTTATCTCCGAGATTAATCGGTCTTCTCCGGTGTGTGTTCCGGTATTGGATCCGCACGCCTCGGGGTTATATCCGAGATTGGAATTATTACTCCTAGTGTGTTCTGGGGTTGATGCTGAACTTTCGGTAGTATCTGGAATGGATATGAACTGTCTTCCAGGGTTCCCTCTTGAAAGATGAATTTGTCCTCCTGCAATGTTAGTGACAGGTGTACAGAAAATTTCGAGTGTCTAAAGATGCCCCTTTTTATCATACTCATGCATGGCAATGCATGGGTAGGATAAAGAATCCTAGACACTTGAAATGCAATAAGACAAACATGGTACTATATGTAGTAACATGATGCAAATGTATGATGCGTGTATGCACGGGTTGTAGCCCAACATCTTTGGGGATGATTCTCGGCTCCCTGTTGCTTTTTTGAGGGATTAGCAATGATGACCGATTTGATGTGTAATCCGAATCTGCATTAGGATGTTGATGTTGGGGTTATCACCAAATTCCCGGGTCCTTAATAATGACTTGATCCTGGAGATGTACCTCTTATGCGTAAGAGATCTGTGGGGATAAAGCTTGGTCTGTTTGAGGATGTGTATAACATATTCCCATCATCGATCCTCTTTGATAACATTGAGCTTTCTGGTTGGTATCGCCGGGACATGTCGAAGACGCATGGGTTTATCGCCAACAACAAATCTTTGTCGGGGATGCTCGACCTTCGTTGACGTGTACTCATCGACATGTGAATCAGCGGTGAAAACCCCCATGGGATAGGTATCAAGGTTGCTTGACCTTCGCTGACATGTGAATCAACTGCTGATATTCTATGGGTAGATTGTCAAGGTTTCTTGACCTTCGCTGACGTGTAAATCAACGGAACATTGCGTTGTGACCCCCGCTGGGGGTCCGCTGGGGAATATGAGTAATCGAGCATGAAACCCTCGAATAGCTCTGGAGCTCTGATAGGTTTAATCGTCATCGGCTGAGATAATGTCAAGGCTGCTTGACCTTTGTTGATATGTGTGTTAACGGCTAAAATGTGCATTTTAATCCCCTGCCGGGGCTTCACGTTGTAACCCCCGTCGGGGATCACGTTGATCTTTTAGGGTAACGACTCGGAGTTGGCGGCATTAGACTTGTACAAGGTATTGCCGGATGTGATTTGCAACAAATGAGATCATTGGCAGGGTATACCTCGTGTTCGTATGACTACCAATGAGTGATACACAGACTCAATGGTTCATCCGAGAAGACCAGGATTGCATGTTGTTGTGCTCAATTGCGTGGCATTTTTATTCCCGATTTGACCTTTCTAGTCCGTAAGAACTCCTTTGCAACTCAAACTGGACCGAGCCGGAGGGGTGGGTCCCACATAGGGGTGCCGCAGGTGCACTTGCTTCAGCCGCAGATGAGCCTGCGGCCAACCGTGGATGATATAATCCAGCAGGTTGGTACCACAAGTCACTTTCAACTTGTTTCGCCAAGGAAAATCCGAGAGCCTCCTTCAGATCTGCTGAGTTCGGGCTACTTTCTGCAAATTCTATCACCGTACAAGTGTTCTACACTATCCTGGTAACGTATGCATGTATTTTTTCCAGTTTTTATTCGTTGGAATTTGAGTTATAGCATGAAATGCATCTAAACACATAGTAGTGATTATGTATGCACAAATGACTTGCTAAAAAATATTCAACATAGTAAATGTTAGTATTAAACCATGCTGAACATAATGATGTGAAAAAATTTGACTTTTGAGATAGTCAATTGGCACCTTTTGCTATTTTTGTCTATTTGAGGTCTAATGAGCAAAAGGTAGAAAAGGCAAAGTACTCCTGATATTGAGGTTAACCTTATGCATGGATGATTTTGATTTTTAATGCATATATTGTATATGACTTTGGGGGCAGGTGTGCTACTGAATGGCCACCTAGACATGCCTATGTGCATGTGGA
Organism: Panax quinquefolius; assembly: GCA_020205615.1. NCBI lineage: Eukaryota > Viridiplantae > Streptophyta > Magnoliopsida > Apiales > Araliaceae > Panax > Panax quinquefolius. Next base: position 70,996,094 of record CM035169.1, on the reverse strand, counting down.
TAGTCCTATTTTCAAAGGGGACTATGGCAAAAAAATTCAAAGTAGGCATTGGGTAATCATGCATTTTAACTCTATTGTATGTTAAAGTAAATGCATGCATGCATATAGTCATAAAATGCATTCTAGAAAGCTCCAGATAAGGAAATACCACACCCTTTCTGAGGTGATTTGGAGACTTGTTGTCCAGATATTATGGATCCGGATTAGCCGAGTAGTTCCCGTAGGACCACTTCTGGTATACAGAGGAGGGCTTCTAAAGTACCTCGACCCCGTTCTGTCAGACAACCTCGTCGATTGGTGGAGGCCGTGATTTGTCCAGTCCGGGCTGAGGTGCCATACGTTAAGGACGAAGATGAGGATATTCTGATTGAGGATCCCGCTCCCGCTACACATGTTCCCCGTAGGGAGCTCCCTTGTATTCAGGTGGTAAACCCAGAGCTTCTGGGTGATTTGAGCAGACATCCCTCGATGTATTTGCATGCTAACGAGGTATGACGTTAGATCTTAATCTTCCTTCTTTCCTATTGACGAGGAGTAAAGGATTCTGATGTTGATCTATATTTCATGCAGGTTCCCGGCTTCACACAGCCTCGAGGGAATTGGTTTAGTATACACTCCATGTATCAGGTTCTTCATCCTAATTACAGAACGGTAGTGCATGATTGGGGATTCGGGGTATTCTTCTCCATCCTTCCCCGTCGTTGTCCCTGGGGTTATCTCAGGGCATTGTCTGAGCGATGGTTTCATCAGACTCAGTCACTCCATCTATTTGGATTATGAGGTGATGATGACGTCGATGGATTGGCGATTTATCACAGGTATGGAGTTTGGAGGGGAGCCAGTGCCTTGCATGGCAAATATTACCCCTACCGTCATCAGATCCTTGTTATGAGTTTCGGCGGAGGCGCTCAAAGGCAGGACTGTCCGTTCAAGTCCTTTGAGCGTAGATGCTATGAGTGGGCTTTTGAGTGAGCCCATGCCTGATGATGTCAAAGTCAAGGATCGCATTCTTCGGCGATTGTTCCTGATGATCATTAGAGGCTGCTTCATAGCAGATAACTCTTCTACGCTGTCGTTTTCTTTGATCAGCGTCACGCGTCATGTGGACGGTATTGGAGAGTATGATTGGGGTTCCTACACCTTTGCCTATTTCCTCCGGGGCATACGTATGCGCTCACAGGGTTTGACTGAGGCTTGGCTAGGCTTTTACCCATTTCTGCTGGTGAGTATTTCTCTTGTCATTTCCCATTTATAGGTTAAGAGTGTTTACTGATCGCAGATGTTTTGCCATTGTGTTGGCAGTTTTGGGCCTACGAGAGGCTCCCATGCTTGCGTCCCGTGAGTGTGTTAGGTTTAGATACCTATCCATGAGGACGACGATGGCATCATTCCATTTTGTCGGAGTTCCCTATAGCTGAGGGTTTCACTTACTGTCGTATGCAGTTGGAGTTGCTAACAGCTGACACCATCACATGGATTCCCTATTCAGGGGAACACTTGACCATCTGTTTTGAGGATGGATACCCGACTGGAGTCGAGTACATGATTTCCACCAGGAGAGTTCCTCTCTTCACAGATGGAGGCTGGGAGCTCTATTTAGGAGAGCGTGCTATTAGGAGCACCACAGGGGAGATTCGTATGCCGATTTTGCCTCCTGTCAGGCGTCATTAGCCTGTATCGCAGTCACTCGTCATTGACATCCAATTGTTGGGGGGTTGAAGGTTTTGCATTATCAGAGGGTCCATGTACTCAGGAAACGTTCCAACGTTGGTGGTTCCCTCGTACTATCGGAGCCCAGTCCCGCGCCACACAATTTATAGGGGATATGGTTCCAGGATCTGTGATGATGATGGATTGGATAGCTTGTGTCCGAGATCTGACTCATATGACACAGATTTATAGTTTGACCCGGCAGTTGGACCAGGCACATATATTTATCCGGCATTTGGGCAGAGATTCGGCAGAGGCAGCTTCGTTTGACCCTTCCAGCTCAGGCGCTGGCCCCTCAGATGACCCATTCGGTTTTGTCGATGCAGATCCTTCTCTATATAGGCTTGACATCCCTGTTGATAGAGATCCAGTGACTCAGGAGGAGTTACATCAGGTGGATTGGATTGATGATATAGATATTAACACCATTGTCTTCTTCTGATGTGTATTCTCGTTATATCTTTTGATAGGCCTCTGTTAGATATTGGGTGGTTGTACCCCATTCTCGCTATATCTTTTGATAGGCCTCTGTTAGTAATAGGGCGTCTGTGCCCCATTTCCCTGTATTTGTAGCTGTACAGAGATGATGTTTTAGATGTTGATATACTTAGGAATGTATACACAGTTTTTCATTCCACATCATATTGCCATCTATTATCTGCTATGCATGTATCATGTTATGCATATGTATGTATGTCCAGAGATATTCAACATTGACTCCTGGATGGTCTTATGACACGGCCCGTACAGATGTCTTCTTCGACAGTTAGCCGTATTGATCATACCCCACCATCATTGGTGGCATCGGGTATGCGATCGTGGTATGATTGCATGTCACCATTAGATAGGGTGACTGTAGATCATTTGCTGCAACATATCATGACCTTATTGATGTTTCAGGTTCCCGCAGGGTTTGTAGATGGCATACTAGAGCATTAGGTATCAGATAGGCATGTTTTCTGATTCGGGACCCATGAGTTGACTCCTACTCTGGAGGAGTATGCACGATTGACGATGCTGCCACTGGACAGACCTTGCGTGTATATGGCTCTAGGAGATATGAGTCGACGGTTCATGACTCTCACTGGATTGCGGCGCAGAGTGGTGCAGGATGAGCTTACATCTAGCCGCGTCATATCCCAGCATTTTCTGTTCGACAGATTTGGCTCTGAGGATAGTTATTCACGACATTCCAGGGATTTCATCGCACCGGAGGATCATTGGCGTTTAGCTGTGGTTGATATATCTATTATTATGCGTCTTTGTCGTATGTCTATATGCCACAATACATGGATGCGATAGACATCGGAGTCATCATGGCAGTGAGAGCTCTCAGGGAGGGTCGTACCATTATACCGATGATCATAGCAGAGACCCTGTGGTCAGCATCTTACTGCTGCACTTATCCGATAGGAGTGTTCACGGGTAGTTCGATCATGCTATATGTGTGGTTTATGTCCCACTTGAGACCGATTTGCACTCTTAGATGGCATAGGTATTGGTTCACCCATGATATAGCCATGTCATACTCCTTTCAGCCATCAGAGTGTATAGATGCTATGTCTTGGTCCACATTTTTGGCGGATATCAGAGATCCATTTGTCATATTGCCGTGTTTGGGGCTTAGTTCACCATACAACTTTATTACTCATGCTCCGGGCATGGACTACCTCCCTCTGGCTGGTTTGAGGGGCGTGACTACTTATCACCCACTGGCCGTGATGTCACAGTTTGACCAGTTTCAGGATTTTCATCCTTTCGAGGGGGCGATAGGTCAGCGTTCAGCTTCTCGATATCTTTCAGCAGAGGACCGATCCCGTGTGTACGCTTGTTGGGATCAGCGTGAGATAGCTGATTTTTCCATTAGTCATCCAGGTTGTTCTGTAGAGTATTTCGCATGGATGGAGACATAGATTTTATCGGCTGCGGTAGTGTCCATAGTACCGGATAGTGAGTCAGATGATGTAGAGCCCATGGAGGACATCGATTCCCACATCGAGGAGGAGCCCGCTATTGGGTTGTCAGTATTTCCTCTAGATTCTCCCAGTACTAGAACTGTTGTGATTCAAAGACTTTCAACCACGATTACTTTGAGCAGAGTCTTCATCGATGACCTTGAGAGAGATCATGCTCAACCTTGACAACACTGCCCTTGATGGGAGAGATCGACTCTATTAGAGAGAGACGAGGCACTAGCTCGCAGAGATATCACTGTTGTTGAGAGGGATGAGGCCAGATCAGCCAGAGATGCAGTGATAGTTGAGCGGGATATTGCTATATCTACCCGGGATGTAGCTGTCACAGATAGTAGTGTAGTGAGGTCCCTTACCACTGGCATGATCGCAGAGATGAGCGCTTACATTGATGAGCATATTGTCACCATACAGATGGCTGCAGATATGTTGGGTCGTGTGGATATTCTCGTACAGGAGACCACAGCTTCGCCTCCTTCTCCTGAGAGGGACGCCATATTGGGCTTGTTAGCTCGCATATACCCTGACTTGTAGATGAGCATGTATTTTCCTGCACAGTCTAGCTTAGCCATTTTGTCATGTACAATTTACATTGTATATATCAAACATCATTATATATATAACAGGGAAATATATTTTTGGATCACTTCCCTTTTAGATATGCTTTGCTACTTGCTTGATATTTTGCCTGCTGCTTTAGGGCTTGCGACCTTGATGTAATTCGAATTCCTCCTGGGTGGATGAACATTGAGTTGTCTCTGGATAGTTTAGAATGGATCATCGATCTGTATGTATCCCTACCATCTTTGGTGTCTTGGGACTGGTTTATGTATGGAAATGTAGAGAGGAGTGTGGCTTTCCTCTATGAGATTGACCGCACCACAAATGGTCGCCAATACTTCTATTTAGGAGAAGCCCAATTAATTCCATCTCTTATGGATTGGTGTTGCTCTTCAAGGTATGACCGTAGCTTAGATGGTCGTCGAATCTCCTATTTGGGAGGAGTTCAGGTAATTCCATCCCTTTGGTCTGAAGCCGAATGAAATGTAGTGGATTGAAGGATGATCCCAGTACCAGTTGACAATGGTTTATGTTTTGGTAGGGGGTGAGACCGAACCATGAATGGCTGCCTACATACTCCTATTGAAGAGGAGATTAGGTCTGCGTAGTTCAAACTTGGTGTAAGAGGTTCAACGTTGTATATGGAAGGAATGGTGTATGAATGTTTTTGTTTTTGTAAGGAGAAGGGTAGAAATGTTTTTGTTGTTTTTGTTTTATTGCGACCGGGCTATATGAAATGGTTGCCTACGTACTGCTATTGAAGAGGAGATCAGGTCGACGTAGTTCGCCCCTCAGGGCGAGGTGAAAAGCGTGATCCCATGTGCAGGTCAGATTGCGGGGAGGAGAAAGTTTAATCCTAGGTTGAGGATAAACTGCAGGTAGGAGAAGTTTGATCCCATGTATGGGTAGCCAAACTGCAAACGCAAGAGGTTCAATCCGTAGTGGGATGACCTAAGTCGTAGGAACGCAGAGAAGCCAGGCTGCTGGCTTGAAAAAGTATATTTTCCCTGAGGGGTGAAGTGTGGAAGAATTGTATGTGGTAAAGGGTTAAAGAACCGGAATGACTGGTGATCTGATGGTCCAACACCAGGATGTTTTCTTGAGGACAGCTTCAGACATAGTACCATTTCACGGTGTCCGAATTGATGAGTTGTGGAAATTCATCGCCGTCCATTTGTTGCAATTTGAGAGCACCTCCAGTAAATACATCCTTGACAACAAATGGGCCTTCCCAGTTAGGAGCGAATTTTCCCTTAGATTGATCTTGGTTGTCAATGATCTTCTTCAAAACCAAGTCATGTTGTTTAAACTGCCATAGCCGAACTTTTTTGTTATAGGATCTGGCGATCCTTTGCTGATATAACTGACCATGGAAGATAGCCGCGGTTCACCTTTCGTCTATTAGAGACAATTGGTGATACCTATCTTGTACCCATTGGTCTTCATCCAGCTGAGCGTCTATCAACACTCTGAGGGATTCCATTTCAACTTCTATGGGTAGCAATGCTTCCATCCCATAGGTTAATACGTAGGGGTTGCCCGGTGGAATGCGCATTGAGGTTAGGTAGGCTAGCTAACAGAGTGAGAGGCAATAGGTCAGGCCATTCTTTGTGGTTGGCAGGCATCTTTTGCATAATCTTCTTGATGTTTTTGTCAGCTGCTTCAACATCACCATTCATCTTCGGACGATAGATGACGGAGTTAAGATGTTTGGTGTGGAATTTACTGCATAATTCCTCCATCATTTTGTTGTTGAGGTTCTTAGCATTATCTGACACAATCACCTCTGGTTGTCAATATCGACAAACGACATTGTTTCTGATGAAAACAATGATGACTTCTTTAGTAACCCTGGGGAAGGAGGCTGCCTCTACCCACTTGGTGAACTAGTCAATCATGGTGAAGATAAATCGATGTCCATTACTGGCTTTAGGCTTAATGGGCCCGATAACGTCCATTCCCCACATTGAGAAGGGCCAAGGTGAACTCATGTTATGGAGTTCCCTTGGAGGGGCGTGTAAAGCATTCCCATGAATCTGGCATTGATAGCATCTCCTAACATGGTCATTGCAATCAGCTTTGAGAGATAGCCAATAATGTCATGTCTTGAGGACTTTCTTGACAAGGAGGGGGCCACTCATATGAGGGCCACAGACTCCACCATGGATTTCATCCATAAGCCTTTAGGCTTGATCTTTGTCTAAACATCTGAGGAGACCTAGTCCCGCATCTCTTTTGTAGAGCGCATCTCCACTCAGCTAGAATTTTATAGCAAGTCGATGGATCCACCTTTTCTCAGGCGGGCTTGCTTCCGCGGGTGTAAATCCATCTCGTAGATATTCCTTGATATGCTGATACCAAGGATGTTGGATGGGAGGTAGCTCATCCGATATTTCTCCAATGTAATTCCCATAGGCTGGGGCCTTGTGCAGGGAAATTGTGACGCTTGGCAAATGTTCCTTATCTGATATGGGAATCAAGGAGGCCAAAGTTGTTAACGCGTCCGCAAAGTCATTCCTATTACGAGGAATGTGTAGAAAGGAGATTTCTTCGAACTCCATAACTATCTGTAAAACTTGCCGATGGTAGGGAAGCAAATGTAGTTCCTTGGTTTGATAGATTCTGGTGGATTGTCTGATTACCAACTCTGAATCTCCAAAGACAGTTAACCTCCTGATGCCCATTGAACGGGCAAGTTTTAGCTCCATGAGACAGCCTTCATACTCAGCTGTGTTGTTGGTACTGATAAACTATAATTTGATGGCGACGGGATCGCTCCCCGTGCGAGATACTAGAAGCTCGCTCCGGCTCCGAGAACCTTCCATATTAATGTACTCCATCAAAATACATCTTCCATGATTGGCGCATATAGTACTGATGGTGTTGTTGAACTGTCATTACTCCTTCGTTGGGGAAATATGTCTCCAAGGGTTTGAAATCCCCTGATGGTGCGGCGGCCAGTTGATCCACAATTCCTTGACCTTTGATGGACTTTTGAGTCACATATACGATGTTAAATTGTTGTAGAATCAACTGCCATATGGACAACCGACAATTTAACATGGGTTTATTGAACACGTATTTGAGAGGATCCACGCGGGATACGAGATGGGTTGTGTGACCATGGAGGTAATGCTGTAACCTCATGGAAGCCCATGCTAAAGCACAACAAGTCTTCTCAATCGAGTGTACTTGTGTTCTTCTTCTTTGAATCTTTTCTTTGAGGTAATAGATAGCTCGTTCTTGGCCTCTATCGTCGTTCTGTCCCAGCATACAGCCCATGGCGTTGTCACTTATGGACATGTACATGAATAGGGGAACATAATCCCTGGGTGGCACCAATACAGGAGCTTTGACTAGTTATTCTTTAATTGTGAGGAAGGCATTCTGGCACTCATCATTCCATTTCATGGAGGAGTTCTTCCTTAATAGCTTGAAGATTGGCTCACAGGTTGCTGTGAGTTGAGAGATAAACCGGCTAATGAAGTTGATTCTTTCCAAAAATCCCTGTATTTCCTTCTCTGTCTGAGGAATGGGCATTTCCGTAATGGCCTAGATTTTGGTAGGATCCAGCTCAATCCCTTTGTGGCTTACTAGAAATCCTAGCAACTTGCCAGATCTAACGCCAAAGGCGCATTTAGCTAGATTCAACTTCAAGTTGTACTTACGCAACCTGTTGAATAACTTTTTGAGATGGTCTATATGGCCATCCTCCTTCCGGGACTTGATAATGATGTCATCCATGTAGATCTCGATCTCTTTGTGCATTAAGTCTTGGAAAAGAGCCATCATAGCTCGTTGATAGGTGGCTCCGGCTTTGATGAGGCCGAATGACAACCGTCTATAACAAAAGGTTCCCCAAGGAGTGATGAAAGCAGTTTTCTCACGATCTTCCTCAGCAACCATGATCTGATGATACCCCGCAAAGCAATCAGTGAAGGAGTACATGTCGTATTACGCAATATTGCCAATAAGAATGTGGATAAATGGAACGGGAAAGCTATCTTTAAAGCAAGCTTTGTTCAAGTCCCGGTAATCCATGCAAACTCGCACCTTCCCTCTGGGTTTAGGCACGGGCACAATGTTGGATATCCACTTAGGATATGTGGACACCATGATGATGCCAGCTTGAAATTGTTTCACAATTTCTTCTTTTACCTTTAAACTCCACTCAGGTTTCAATCGCCTGAGCTTTTGCTTGACTGGCTTAAATCCCTCTTTGATGGGAAGGCGATAAAGGACAATGTCAGTGGACAAACCCACCATGTCTTCATAAGACCATGCAAACACATCCTGGAATTGGGTTAATAACGTAACCATGTCATTCCTTTGGTTTTGAGTAAGGTCTGAACCAATCTGGATTAACTTAGGGCTTTCTAAGGTTCCGAGATTGAAAGAAGTGGCTTGATCAAGGTTGGGTTTAGGTTTGTCTTTGACCCATTCTTGAATTTTTGAAGGCACCTCAATGTCCTCATGTGTATCCATCAAGGCTGAATTCATCTCTACATCAAAGGTACAATCCTTGTGGAGAAGAGGCACCGTATTAGCAAGTACATGCACTTCTAAATTCAGGGTCCTGAAACAAAATATGCTTTCACTTAGTATATATGAAATGTTTTGATCATACACAGTGTTAGCATATACTGACAAGATAAACTGCTAATACTGTATAGAAAAGTAAGCAGTTATTATATCTACAGGATAAAAAGAGTTCTGCCCGTTTTACCCTTGATGACCAATGCAAGAAGCGCTGTTCCAATTGGCAAGGGCAAAGTCCGGGTGGACTGCAGTGATGGAGGGATTGTCATCATCCTCCCTATCCTGAATGATGGCCATTACGTCTGGGAAATCATCGTCTGGGGTGTATCTGTTGGTATATTCATCATGAACGATGATGCGTATGCCTGACATCATTCGGATGACGTCTTGCTTGATTCTTCGTTCCTCCTCTTCCATTGTGGGATTTGGAACAAAGACTTCTTTCTCCTTCTCCGGTACTGGCTTGGGAAACAACATAGCCATTACATTGGCTGGCACCTTTACAGGAGGTTGTGCGGACTCAGAGTTTGAAGGCGAAGATAAACGCCACTCGCTTGAGGCTGAAGGAATCTGCCGATGCTTATGAGGATTCCTATGACTAGAACTGTTAGAATAGCCTAGTCCAGCTGTTCCAGTTTGCCTGGTTAATTGAATTGGGTACTTAATACCCTGGCAATCTTTACCCAGCCCTTGTCCCGGCTTATGACCCAATGACATCATTTCTTGAGTAGCCGACATTACCTCGGCAGAAATCTTGGGTTCGGGAAATGGCGTTCCAACAGCATGGTATTGGGTATTGCTTACTTCCAAGGCATGAAAATTGACAGGCTCAACATCTGCATTGGCATTGATGAATGGCATGTCCCCGTGTTGAGGACACTCTGGTTCAGCGTTGACCGTGACTAGGCTATTGTTGATACTGTATTTCAACTGTTGATGAAGAGTGAGGGATCGCCTGACGTATATGGATCCATGGTCGTCCCAAGAGCAGGTTGTATCCCGAATCTATCTTGAGTACATGGAAAGATAGGTAGAATGTGTGGGGACCAATTTTGATTAGCAGTTCAATTACTCCGACTGAATTTCGGCGGGCTCCATCAAAAGCTTTGATGACGGTATGGCTACCCCGGAGTCGGTTGAGAATGATATTCATCTTCACCAAGGTAGCGTATGGACATATATTTAGAGATGAACCTCCATCTATCAAGACTCCAGCTAGCATGTATCCGGAGGACAAGACCGCAATGTGCAAACGACTTAATGGACCGGTCCCCTCAAGCAGATGTCATCATCAAGTAAAGGATATCACATTGTTGTTGAAAATGTGATCAACCAGATGTTGAAATTTTTCCGTATCAACTGATGTTGGTAGATAGGCTTCTTCTAAAACCTTCAGCAAGATCTTCTGGTGATTCTCGGAAGTTAGGACCAAGTCCAAAATTGATATCTGTTGTGGAGCATCTTTTATGCTTAAAACCACCGTGGCTTCGTGATGACCCATAGTGCAGAGGAATTTTTCAATCTTCTCCATGGGTATTTTCCCCTTTGATTTGATGGTAGGCTTTATCACCCGTTGGGGAAGATACATTGGATTTTCTTTCGACACTATAGCAGATTTATGTGAGGTGGATCCTTTACCTTCTCCATAATTCCACAGAACTTTGCGCAAGCTAACAATAGGATATTGTGCTCTGCACAGCAAGTTGATTGGCTCAGGAGCGGCCACTTTCAAATGATTGTTGCTTCCCTTGAGTTGAATTGTTGGTATTGTGAGTGATTTGTTAGCCCCATCAGCTTCAGTGGATATGACTGCTACCACACTCTTCCACTTAGTAGGACCTGTATTCTCATTTACACATAACACAATATCATTGTCCGCTAGGTGTAGGACACCACTGTCAATTAGATTTTGGATGAGGTGGCGGAGTGCCCAACATTCTTCTGTGCTGTGACCGCGAGAATGGGAGTGATATTGACATACTCCGTCAGAATTATACCGTCCTGAACGGGGGTTGATTGGAGGTAGAAGGGAACTGATCCTTCTTTCATTGATTAACATCTGAAGGATTTCCTCTATAGGTTGGCCTAAATAGGTGAATTCCATTTTGTTGGCAAAATCTCGACGGGCTTTTGCATTTGCTCTCTTTGTCACTTTGTCTTCTAGCATTTCATTTTCTGAAAATGACGAGGGAATATTCATGATAACAGGTAGGAGACTGGCATACTCCTGGCTGATTAATTGACGAGTCACTTGATGCTGATAAGTCACCAATTCTGCCAATTGTTCAATTTGCTTGCATAGAGATTTCATTTTTCGTTCCATTGTGAACTGGAACTTGGCATAATCCCATTTGTCAACACCGTCTTTGAGGGTCTGGGAGGATTCACAGTTGAAATTGGAATTCTGTCCGTTGCTCCAATTTATCATGTTGACCTCTTCTTCTTTGTGTTGAGGAAGAGGGTTGTCTTGAACGTGAGGATGATCTGGTTTGATGACCATGATCTCACCGTTGTCTATCAGGACTTGAATTTTATGCTTCAAGGCTCAATAATCCTGAGTATCATGTCCAGGTGCCCCGACATGATAAGCACATTTCCGAGTAGCATTGAAACCCCGTCCATTAGGGCTGGCTGGTGGAAGAAGATGCGTAATTTTCTTCTGTGTTGTCAGAAGATTGAGAATATTCTCGAGGGTGTCCCCTAAGGGTGTGAACACTCGAGGGCATTTGACTTCTCCACCTTTTGGTATTGGAGGGTTCGCAGACTGTACTTGAAAGGGAGTGTAGTTTCTCTTTTGAATAGGCATGTTCTGACTGCCTTTTTAACCCTATAGTATCAGGGAAACATCTTCCTCTTTCTTTTTATGGACCCTCCGGGGGTTGTTTCCATAATTTTTGGATTGGATGTGATCAGCAACAGCTTTGAGGGTAGCTAGGTCTTGAATCTTTTCGGACTTCAAACCCATCTCAGCCATCTCCCCGTGTTTGACCATTTTAGAAAATGGTTTGCCGATGCCAGCTAAAACTCTTTCATAGAAAGGCACTTCTTGTACATCTATGAAAGTTATAACCATCTCTGATTTCGTCATGGAAGGAATAACTTGGGCAGCCAGGCGTCTCCACCTTTGAGCATACTCTCTAAAAGACTCGTTAGACTGTTTCTTGATCTTGGTAATTTGATACCGATCAGAGCCATCATCGAGACCGAAAAGTTTGATTGAGTGAGGAAAGCGTGTGCTAGCTCTTCCCAGCTATGGATCTTTGAGTTGTCTAATCTTGTGTACCACGAACAGGCTTCTCCAGTTAGACTCTTTTAGAACAGTTGCATTCTGAGCTTTTCGTCCTTTGCATAAGATCCAAGTTCTCCAATAAACACCTTTAAATGTGTGTAAGGATCTCCTAACCCGTCATATTTTTCAAAGTCAGGAGTTTTAATCTTTTCTGGATAATGAAAACTAGGAAAAATGCAAAGATTAGCATATGAAACACTCCCGTGTGTTCTAATTCCTTTGATAGCACGAAGGGTCTCTTCCATTTGGAGGACTTTCTTTTTGATGTCACCAGTGTCTGGATCTCCAGTGGGATGGGAAACATCATGGGTTTTGTTGGTCGTATCCAACTGCAGTTCAGGTATTGTAATGACCTGGGTTCCCCCTTGTATGGAGGCTTAAACATGCACGAGTATTTTTGGACCCTGAGTAGACTGGTGTAGTTCTTTGAGTAGAACAACTAAATCTGTAATTTGTTTGCTTAATTCATCGAATTCTTTGCGAGAAACTGGATTAAGTTCAGTCTGGTTGGATGACGACATGATTGACTGTAGGCTTGCAGCCTTTTTGGATTTTGACTAGGTAGTAGGTCCGATTGGTTCCCTGCGAAAGACTTGCATAGTTTAGTCTTTAGGGAATGTGTATAATAACATGTTATGTGATATGCCCATTTTAGTAATTTTATCCTGTAAAACAGATGTCAGCTGTTTGTAGCGTGTTAATTAAAATATGTATGTGTACACATTTCTTCATATTTCTCATTACATGGAGATATATATGGAATATAATTACAAGTAATTGAAATGAGAGAGCATGAAGAGACTTTCCTCCGTTTTAGGTTTATAAGAGGATGACCTATCTTAGGTTACTCTCGCGACTTTTTGGCATTAAGGTTCCCAAATCATCATAATTTACTCAACAGGAAATTAATCCGATCTTTTAACTGGAGCGAATTTGGGTGGTGCCTTTCCTGAGCCTCGGGGAATCAGTCTTCCCACGAGTCAAGTAATCAAACACCGAAGGGATAGCCTCCTGGTGGAGGGACCACACAACATACATTCACATACATCGCGTCTCACCGTATGAAAATAATGACATGTGTGAAGCACTAATATCACAAGCAGATATGGTGCGAGGCACTAAGTGCAATAAGGAAATGCATTCGTACATATTAATCATAAATGTAAATGCAACATCCACACACAAGCAGATAATAATTTTGAAAAGATTGTAATAGCGACTTAAGTCCTCTTACTGGATTCCCCAGCAGAGTCGCCACCTGTCGACGTCGGGATTTTTAGTTGTCCCTTTCCATTACTTGTTCTTTGGTGTTCTCATTTTAGGTGAGATTTGTTTGAAAAAATAAGTGAAAAAGGTCCGACATGTATAATGTCGACGATGGATGGATGTTAAGAGTTGCCAGTTGGTTTTTTAAATGGTTGTACCAACACAACCGAGAAAAGGTTTGCACATTGACTCAGTGATGTGACACTGCTAAACGGGTCGGTGAAACCGAGATTCATTAGGGTCCGTGGACTTGGTTATGCGGAGGGAAGGTGTTAGGCACCCCCCGACATCCGTGTTACCACGGTGACCGCCTCTTTTCAAGAAACTATTATCTGAATGTGTGTGTGTGGGTCAATGTTCTGTTATTTGGAAGTAGTGCGAGGCCTCGTTCGCACCTATATACACAAGGTTTGAATTTATGTAACAATTCAGTTTTTTGCAAGATATAACAATGATGTTTTTATAAAAAAGGTTTTTCAAACCCTGATGCTCAATAGTAATTGAGACCTTTTACACTTCCATTTTATTAAGTGTTCGGCTTGATTGCTTTTATTTTACAGATGCGAGACATCCGTACGAAAATAATGTACAAAATAATGTCGACTTCTTCATGGGTATGGGAACCATCTGAGGAAATTCAGACACCGCAGAATAATTTACAAGTTGCTTACAGCTGAAAATGTCCACCACGGGAACCGAATATAGATCCAATAAGCTGAATCTATGATCACATGATTCCTAAAGCATACGATATCGCAATTTATATGAAAGCGAAAGCAAGTATATATATATATATATATATATATATATATATATATATATATATATAAAGCTATAAATATATATATATATATACGATACGATCACCAACCACGAAGCACCTCCATGGGGGATCAGAAATGTAAATAAAACTATAAAAGCTATCAACCACCATTGAGGAAACTCCAGACGGGACAAAACGTAAATAAAGCTGTACAAAGCAATCAACTGCCACGAAGTGAACTCCAGCAGATTTAAACATAAAGAAAGCTATAAAGCGATCAACCACCACTTAAGTAAACTCTGTGGGACGTAAACGTAAAGAAAGTCAGAAGCGATCAACCACCATGAAGTAAACTCTGTGGGACGAATATATATATATATATATATATATATATATATATAAAAGCGATAAATGCACGGATGTAAAATCTGTGCTCATCGAACAAAGTTTGACAACTGTTATATATATATATATATATATATATATATATATATATATATATATATATATATATATATATATATATATAAGCTTAGTAAACGCATTTAGGATGTAAAATCTGTGCTCATCGTAATGTAGTTCGACAACAATTCATATATATATATATATATATATATATATATAAAAGCGAGTAAACACAAGGATGTAAAATCTGTGCTCATCGAATGAGAGTTCGACAATAGTTCATATATATAAGTATATATATATAAAAGCGAGTAAATGCAACTTGGGATGTAAAATCTGTGCTCATCGTAACAGAGTTTCACCACAGTTCATATATATATATATATAAGCAAATAAACGCCCAGATATAAAATCTGTGCTCATCGAATGCAGTCCCACACACACTTAATATATATAAATATATATATATATATATATATATATATATATATATATATATATTAAAGCAAAGAAATGCTTCAAACAGAAGTTCAGCTCATCGAACAAAGTTCGACACACGATTCATATATATATATATATATAAATAAACGCTTCTGCATCAAGTTCAGGCTCAATCGAAACATAACTCGATAATGTTAGTCCATATATATAAATATATATATATATATATATAATATATATGTATATACAAACTGAAATAAAATCATGGACCGAAGTCCGGGAAAACGCACGCAACACGACTCTCAACGTGAAGAAGGGTGTGTGCAAAGATGAAGAGAAAGGCTTTAAAGTGTGTGAGAAGGCTTACAATAGACTGCCAAAGAAGACTTCTATATCTTTAAAGTGGGTAAACACTTGCTTTTGTAGGTACAAAAGTAACTATTTATGAGCTCACATGTGTTTAAAATGAGAAAGTACTCCGTATGGGGTGAGTACAGAGCAAATTGGGCAGGGCTTCCTCGCCGTTTTCTCTTCCAAAATGGCCACCCCAAGCCCTCTATTTATAGAGGGTGGAGCTGCAGTGTACTGCTGCTACCGGGTGCAGTGTACCAGAGGCTACCCAAGGTTTGCCTGTGTTTCTCGGGCCGGGTCGTCAGTAAGACGTGCACTCTCTGCATTGTAATATCCGCTCGAACTTTCAAAAGTGCAATCCGGGCATCCGATTGAGGTATACAGGACCTATTTTGGACCGCCGTTGTCGAGAGTTGTACAATGACATGAGATTAGAGTTTGTACGAAGTCATTGAAGATGGGACGATGCCCTCTGGTCTTCAAGCTTCAAATTCTATCTGTTACCCCGCACAATAGTCACTCGGGATTGGTTCTCCTTGATTCTTGAGGGAAATTGTTGTGTAGAGATGTGTGTATGAAATGTTGCGATGACGTGGCATGGCATCGCGTTGGCGAGATGACGATGTTGCCCTCACGGTGTTATTATTGGGTTTGAATGATAAAGCAGCGTTGCTTTCAGGCTTCACCGAGATTGACCGCCGCAATTGTTGAAGGTCCTTAGTGTCATCTATGAGGTGTGCCTGTCCTCCCGATGTTATCTCTGGGTTGGTACGGAGTACCTCGTTATGAGAGCCGAGATTGAAGCTAGTTGCATTTGAAACAAGCATTTCCGGGGTTATCGCCAAATCGCATTCCTTGGGGTGATCACCAAGGTTGGTGGTCATTACCGTGATTGGGATCGAGGATCGGATACCTCGGGGTTATCTCCGAGATTAATCGGTCTTCTCCGGTGTGTGTTCCTGTATTAGATCCGCACGTCTCGGGGTTATATCCGAGATTGGAATTGTTACTCCCAGTGTGTTCTAGGGTTGATGCCGAACATCCGGTAGTATCCAGAATGGATATGAACTGTCTTCCAGGGTTCCTTCTTGAAAGACGAATCTGTCCTCCTGCAATGTTAGTGACAGATGTACAGAAAATTTCGAGTGTCTACAACAACCCTTTCTCACACGCTTTTGGCATCTGACCTGTAACATTCCAGAATTTTAATTATAATATTAAATATTTATTGAATTATATAAATATTTAGTGGATGTGTTTATCATTGAATAAATATTTGTTTAATTGATTTGATTTTATTTGGTTAATTATTTGTTAAATAAATAATTAATGAGTTAAGGAAATTATTATTATGTTGATATTTCAATTTGATGGTTAATTATTTGTATTGAGTTATGTGATTAAATGATTTATTTAATTAATTGTTATTTAAATTAATTAAATTAAATATGAAAGCTTGATTAAATAAAGTGTGACAAATAACTATATTATAAGGAGTTATTAAAACAAATTAAAGTAGTTTTAATTTAGTTTTATCCAAACAAGGTTCAAGGATATTAATTTTTTAATTTTAAATGGTTTGCCAAACAAGGCCCTATGACTTTTGGATTTTTAATTTTTTGAATTTAAATAAAATAAATTAAAATAATAAATATAATATATTTATATTATATACGTTAGTAACTGATTTTACAATTAGTAGTGTTATTAAGGGTTATCAGTTTTATTTCTTGCGCTTGAATATCAGTTGATTTTCTTATTACGCATTCTATTTTCCAAGCTTGAGAGTTCAGAAAGTTGAGAGAGAAGTTGTGAGGGAATTGAGAGAATCTTAAGAGTTTTCACAAAGAAATTCCAAATGATTAACAAAATGATTGTATTAGAAATTGAAGGTATGTTCACAACCTTAGTATTATATATATATATATATATATATATATATATATATATATATATATATATTTGTGTGTGTGTATGTATGTATGATGTAACATTCTAGAATTTTTAAATGTAATTTTAAATATTTATTGAGTTATATAAATATTTAATGGATGTGATTATCGGTAAATGAATATTTGTTTAATTGATTTAATATTATTTGGAGAATTATTTATTAAATAAATAATTGATGAATTAAGGAAATAATTATTATATTGATATTTCAATTTAAATGATTAATTTTTTGTATTTCGTTATGTGATTAAAGGAGTTATTTAATTAATTGTTATTTGAATTAAATTAAAATAAATATTAAAGCTTGATTAAATATAGTGTGACAAATAACTATGTTATAAGGAGTTATTAAAATAAATTAAAGTAATTTAATTTAGTGTTTACCAAACAAGGCTTAATATATTAATTCTTTAATATTTTAAATGAATTGCCAAACAAGCCTTATGGCTTTTGAGATTTCTAAATAAATAAAATAAATAATATAAATAAAACAAATAAAATAATAAATATAATATATTTATATTATATACATTTATGTTATAACCGTTAATATCATTAGTATGCGTATTAATGTGTCAGTTTCTTTTACGTATTATGTATATTGTCTAAGCCTAAACCTAAGAAGAACTACATAGAAAAATTATAGAGAATTATAGAGAGTTTGAGAGTGAAACCTGAGAATTTGTCTGCAATTGCAAGATTGTGCAAGCTAACTTGAAGGTATGTTCACAACTTTGATATTATATATGCATATATGGGTTTCACGGCAAAAAATTGCATGTTCTGTGAAAATCAAAATTTGTGAATTGTTGCTATATAATTGGTAATTTTGATTATACATGTTTATAATGCTAGAGTTTATGTTCAAACAAGAAATCGCATGCTAAATTCGTTTAACAGTGGAAGAAAAAGTTTTGACAGTGTATGTTTGTATATATATTTTCACGTGTTCATGAAAAGTACCATTTTAGATGGTCAATTCTCATATTAAACTGTAAATTGAGGCTTGCATATGCTAGTTCAATGAGATATGAGTATAACGTAATTTGAATGAGATGATTTGGACAAGAATTGAAATCACAGTGTTCAATTTTGTGAAGGAACTCGAAAATGGAGTTTTTGTATGAAAACTTGAATTTTGAGAAAATAAAATAGTTTTAGTTAGTGTTAAATTGTGCTAGTTCATTGTAAATGTGAGCAATCATGTTTAGGATAGTTGTATATTTATTATACGTGTTAATATTACTGTCTATTGGGTAAAATTTGTGTTTGTTGGGCTAAAGCGACTGCCATTGCTCATAGCCTTTCTCAAGATTCATTCGAACACTTGCGCAAGAAATTGCCACGGCGTTAACAAAAAAAAATAAATAAATTGGTTTATTATTACCAATGCCGATCCTCCCAAGTTTTTGTATGGCGCAATTGCCGCATATACCTACGGTTTGAGATTCTAACTTCTGCTATTTCAGCAGACTTGGGAAAGTGTCACAACATGGTCTGAAATTGTGTTAGCATGTTAAATGTGTAATGTTAAGGTTAACATAACATAGTGAGTTGTGGTTAGTATGATCAAAGTTGCAAAAGTGATTAGTAAATCGAAAACGCGTTATGTGATAACATAGTTTATACAATGAATGATAGTTAAGTGTTATGATGATTAACACTTCGGAATTCTGAAATGTAAGGCGTAACATAAGACTTGTGTTAAAATAACAAGTTTAACTAGTAATGTGTTTTATATTGAAACGTGAATATTAGTATGTCTAATAGATGTTATGGTTTTTAATACTGTGTTTAGGTGAACGTGAGTTTAATATTTTAGCTTACGCTCGAGGCAAGTCTTCTAACTCCATACTTTCATTGAGTTAGTTTGTTATGTTGATGCAAGTTTTCTAACTCTACACTTTCATTGAGTTAGTTCATTTATTATTACTTCATGCTTTTGATTGAGCAAACTCTAACTCTAGTATTATTGGAAATTCTCAATTGATTGATTCATTCTAACTTGTTTACAGTTAAGCAAGTTTCTTAAAGTTCAGAAATTTCATTTCTAATGTTATAAAACTTGAACCTTAGCTTATTTTACTGTTCAAGCAAAGGTTAACCATTTTATTCATTCTATTGAATACTTATGCTCTATAGTTAGTTCAAGCATGAGATAGATATATAGAATCAGTTCATTTATGATTCTCAAATGTTCTAAGTTATGTTGTTATTAAACAACTGTTGTATTATTCAAGCATTGTTGATTCAACTAGTTCCCTAGTTGATGATCATTAAACTTCAATTACCCTTGAAAGCTTATCCAAACCAAACTTTCTTTGGTGCGGACTTGTACTCTAAATACTGAGATGAACAATCCTATGTTTAGGGGTTTACGCTTAGCGTTGAAATGGTTGTGCACAATACATTGTACGAAGGATTGATCCACCTAAGTACGTGGAGTCCTTATAGTCATATGATTGTTAACGTTAAAGTTGAAAGATTACTTATAACTGTGGACATGGTTCATGGTCATTTGACCCTCAGTAGTTTATTTAAGAATGTTAATAGAACAAATTATTCAGTTCTATTAAGCCTATGAGTTGGCAAATGTTGAAATGTTAATAGAACATATCATTCAGTTCTATTGAGCTTATGAGTTGGCAAGTATTGAAATGTTAATAGAACATATTATTCAGTTCTATTGAGCCTATTATTTGGCAAATGTTGCAAAGATATTTATTCTTATCTTAAGTGAGCTTTGTTTGCTCACTCTTACATATTTATACATTTATTGCAGCTATGAATGAGAAGGTAGATAAACCTACAACTAGCAAAGGAAAGGGAAAAATGTACAAGTGATGAAGACTTGTAATTTTGTTTTATCATTGATGATAGACTTTTAATAATGATGTGATGTAATAATTTTATTTCCGCACTTGAATGATTGTATTAAAGGTTAGAGAACCTGGGAGATAATGTATTTATTTAAGTAATCCTGTATGGGAAGGTTTTTATTATTCAATTTATTATAATTGGGTAGCTAGATATGAATGTTTTGATTACGTGAACACCAAATCTTGAGGTAATGAAGTACCGGGATTTGGGGGTGTCACAAGTTGGTATTAAAGCTTTAGGTTATGAACCTTAGGTGGGGAAAAACCTTAGGAAGTAACCTTTGAAAAGATAGTGGTGATTAACTCCTATCGAGTTTTTAAGGAAGAAATAATAAAGCACTTATGTGATTATGTGTTTATACTTATGTGCTCGTGAGTGTCGAGTAGTAATGACTAATGATTAAAACTTAAAATTTTGTTGTCAGGATGACTAATGTTGGAGAATCCAGTCAGGCTAGGGAGGATAGACCTCAGATGCCTATAGAGGAGGAGCCTCGAGACATTCATGTTAGTTGGGAACAACTACTGCCACAGGAGTTAGCCCCGTTGGTCACAGTGGTTGAAGATGAGGATGATGATGTGGAGACGGATGAGGAGGATCCTGTTGAGTTACCACAGAAGGATGAGGATGACGAGGAGAGTCCACTAACCTCGATAACTGCTCAAATTTACGATGAAGTCTACGACCATAACGTGGAACTTCAGGATACAGTCAAGGAATTTCAAGAGATAGTAGCTGAACAACAGACTGCAATGACGCAGAAAGACGATGAGATCCTAGATCGTGATGAACGACTGACTAATGTCAAGGAAAAGCTAGAACAGATTGAAGGAGAAAAAGACCAATTGATCGAAGAGGTCGCTGAACTGAAGAATAAGCTAAGGGAAGAAGCTACGAAGAGGACAAGAGCCGAGGACGCATATGAAGTAATGTTTCAATGAGCCTGGATAGCAGTGAAAGACGCACATGCAAAGAGAATGAAGATGGAAGAGATGAATAGAGTATTCAACACCATGGTTAATCGAGCTCAGGATCGAGTCATGAAATATCCTATTCAGTTCGAGACGTTGCCATCGTACGTATTAGATCGCAGAACAATGTTCCGAGTCATGGAGGAAGAACGTAGTAAGGCTAAGCAGTATCTTAGTAGAACATCGTAGTTGTTGTACAATGAATAAAATGATTAAATAAATTGTAAATCCCAAGTGTTATGAAACTTATGGGATATGAGGATGATGTTGTCCTGAAACTTTTGTAGTTCAGGAAAGTAATGTAAATAGCAGTAATGCTATTGTTTTATGTTTTCAAAGAGGTTATGAATAAATAAAAGTTGTTATTTTATTCAAAGTGTTATGTGATTTGTGGTTATTTCTTTTGCGGAAGCAAGTTAAGTAGAAATTACTTAAAAGAGTTGAGTAATAATCTAATGGGTGTATTTTTTAAACAGAAAATGCCTCCCAGACGTCAACCACCACGACAGAGAACCAACGAAGGAACCAACAATAACGACAATATTGATGCTAACCCAGTTCAATAATTAGTGACGTTACTGACAGGAGCGTTGCAGAATCAACCACAGAACCAAGGAACAACCACCTGAATTTTGAGGGTTAGTGAATCCAGTCGAGGCACATACTTGGATTATGGAGATAGAGAAGGTGTTCGATGTTGCTAGGGTAGGAGATGATCAGAAGACTGCTTTCGCAACATTCATGTTAAAAGCAGAAGCTAGTTATTGGTGGCAGACCAATAAAACTCAAGAAGGACCAGGGATGATGATCTGGGATAGGTTTAAGGAGATATTCTTCGAGACCTATTTTCCCGAGAGTTCGAAGGGTCAGCTGGACATACAATTTCTGGAACCGAGGTGGAACGATGATCAGATCTCGAGTATGCCGCTAAATTCAAATGAGTTAGCGAGGTTTGCGCCTTTATCAAGTCAAGACAGATTTAACGCAAGACGAAGAGGTTTGAACAGGATCAAGCCCCGTTTACAAAGTAGGTTTCCTATTTTAATTTAAGACTTTCGCATCAGTGATGGAGAAAGCAATACTCGCTGAAGGTGGAGGTGAGGCAGTGACAAAGTTCAATCAGGAACAGAAGAAGAAGAAGAACGAGGTGGAAATCAAGAAATGAGGTGGTAGTGGTGGAAAAAAAAACAACAACAACAACAACAACAACTTGAAGAGGAAGTGGAATGGAAACGTGGGTGCTAGAAACCAGCAGGGTAACCAGCAGATTAAGAAGTTTGAAGCATGTGCTACATGCGGTAAGTTTCACAAGGGTGCGTGCTTGATGGGGAAATGAGTATGCTTTAATTGTGGCCAGGAGGGTTACATCGCCCCAAATTGCACTCAACCTAAGAAGAACGTGTGCTTCACGTGCGGATCCAAAGATCACTTTGCTCGTGAATGCCCTAAGAAGAAGGATGGAGTGACAACCAGAAGAAATGGGGGTAACAATGGAGGTACATCATCAAACAAACCCACAGCTAGAACATTCAACATGACTGTGCAAGATGTTGTGCAATCAAAAGATGTCGTGTCAGGTATTATCCCAATCAATGATATTGATGCTTATGTATTATTTGATTCGGGGTGCTACTTGCTCATTTATCTCTGATTAATTTGCTAAGAAGTTAGAATTGCCTAGAGAAAAACTGAATTTGTAACGACCGAGAAATTCGGATCTTATTGTAAAATGATTTTATTAAATTAAATAATAATAAAATTCTATTCTATGTGTTATCAAGATGGTTGTCATTGTATAACCTATTGATGTTAAAATGTCGTAGTATTTGAGCTACGTGAACAAATTAAAGTGTTTGAATTTCTAAGACGAAAATAAAGGTTTTTCGAGAAATTTTCTAAAAAACACTATTCATCGATAGTTGCTCGGGATTTATTTTTGAATTTCCAAGAAATACTTAATGATAGAATGACAAGGTAAGATGGATTATGTAATAAAAATCTAGTTATGGAAAATGTAATATTTCGCTTGCGGACTTAATTTATAAACGTTAAGGAAGGCGAAGTAGTAATGAATAAGTAATAATTGTATAATACTTAGGTATTGTACAAAGGTAATGAAAACGAGTATAATACGAAGTATTATACGAGTTGGTATGAAGAATGAAATATCGTATATAATTTCTATATGAATTAGAATACGAAAGTGATACATAAACTATATGTATAGGTATTAAGTAATGTTAATGGACTTGGAAGATTGGTTAACAATTGGTACAAGTCCAAGTGAATAAAATGTTAAGGCCCAATTATTAATTAATGAAACAACTAGTGTGTGTTAATGCAAAGCCCAAGGATTTATTTAATCCAAGCCCAAGCTAGAGTCCATGAGTTGTTTGACCCATGGGGTAAACCATACTAATATGGTTAAAATGTGGTAACCAAGTAAATGTAATGACCAAGTAATAGAAGTAATGGCCAAGCAAAGGATAAGAGTTGTGTTAATCAAGTAATGAATAGTAAGGAGGTGGCTTAAGGAGGTGGGTTGAATTAATGACTAAACTACCCTAGCTTTGCAATTTCTATAAATAGAAAGAGCTTGCTAGCCATTTAATACTTGTTCAAATAATCTAGCATATTACAAAGTGCTTAAGCGTTAGAGAGAATAAGCTACAATAAGTTACTTTCATTTGTAAGAAGAAGAAGAAGGCTACTTTACAAAGACTTCAAAGAGTAAGACTTCTTCTCCATTTATCTTTTATCTCTACCATGATAGGTTGATAAGAAAAGTATGGAATAAGGAACATTGATGTTAAGAAGTAAGAATAATGTGTAATCAATGAACTTAAGCCACATAAGTTAGAAATAAGTCATTTGAACTTATTAAAGTTATGAACTTATTATAAGTTAACCTTGAATGTTAATATGAAAATTAAGAACTTGTATAATCATATGTATCATGAATACATAAGTAAAGTTATATGTTAAGAACATATAAGGTATGATGATTAAGAAACTTTAATTGTCATAAGTCATGAACAATGAAATCTTAAGTAGTTTATAAATTTGACAAGTTATAGGCTCATGAAGAAATAAGTCTAAAAGCCAACAATGAATATAAGTTGTTGTAATAAGTAGGATGAAATGTTCACATGATGAATGAAATTCATTTGTAATGTTGAAAAAAATCATAAGAATGAAGATTTGCCAGAAATTGCATGATTGGACGATAATCGTCGAATTCGTAAAATTCTCGGAAAAGAAGGCAAATTTTTTGTTTGAACTTGGAACCATTGTTTTCCGATGGAGACAATTCATATTTGGCATTTAAGAGTTTCAGACTAGAAAATGACCGGATTTCGACTTAGAACGAAGAAACGAGCGTTGAACGTTCATAAACGTTTATCGTTTTCGTTAAAAATGAACCAATAGGTGATTTTTTAGCAAACGAAGTCAAATAGATAAAATTCTTGCATGAATGCGTAGATTACGTAATTTGTGAATCGTAGGCTTTTGAAAGAGCCAATTCAGACTTATAACGAAGAAGTTATGCGTCCGGGAAGTTCACAAAAATAAAAAGACTGAATTTTTTTCTGGTGCACAGAGTTTGCGTCGCGGCACCAACCCTAGACCAAATTGGTCACGCCATAATAATGTAATAAAGTTGTTCGAAAGCACATCATGATGCGCAGGCAGTCACGGCTCACCAAGTAAGGACTCACGTCGTAACGCCAAGTCCGGACAATAATGATTAATTAACTCAGCCGCAGTCACGAGATGTAAAAGTATAAAGCCGCCGTCGCAAACACCGGCCTCGTAACAAGGATGGTAATGAATGTTTTTAAGTACAAAGAAAGGAAATCTAATTGATTTAAAAGTAAACACAACTTAAGGAATGTAATGTAACATTGTTTAAACTTTGTTAAACCTTAAGGATGTTGTATAAAGGTTGAGATAACCTAGTCGAATATAAATGCAAGGATAATGATAAACCGAAACAAATAGTAACTGAATCCAATACACAGTTAGATTGAGATGAAAGTATGATATAGTCATATACATACTTGATTATATGTGACCTAATGTAAGGCATTATGTGATCATGTATTGTAGAGACTTAAAAGACTTGAACATAAAGTTAATATACCGTAGCAGACGTTAAAGGCAAGTATTCTATCTCTTGTCTCAGTTCAGTCTGAACAAGTTTTCGAAATTCATGTATTCTTTCGCATGAATTGAGGTATTTTGAGGTTAAAGACAATTCCTTTGGCTAGACTTGATATATTGCGTGGATTATTGATAATCTATTCATCTATTATCTAATGTGGTTATCTTTTGTCAACTACTAGATATGGTTTTCTAAAGAAGACTGAAATGTTAAACAAATGTTTTGTCGATAAAACGACAGGCACGTGAGGTTGCCAAATGCTTAAACGTGCATACATTTAATGGATGTAGTGTTAATCAACATAGAGTACAATAGGCTGATCACCTAGAAGCGCTCGTAAGTAATAACAGGCTTACGGACTTAGTCCGGGTTTTCCTTTTCCAATAAAGAATGAATACTCGAGGTCTTTGACCGGAGTGAATGTTTTATTAAATATGGTTATTATTGTAAAACCTTTTGAATGAAAGATAAAGTGATATTGTGTATTATCAATAGTACTTTATAACTATTGTTCAGTTATTGAAGATATACAATTCGTATGTGTCAAGCATGTTGTTATTGAATTGTTATACTTGTTGAGCTAGTTATGCTCACTCTTGCTTGAACCATATGAATGCAGCTAAGACTGAACGTCCCAAAGGATCGAAAAAGGATAAAGGAAAAGCTAAGGCAGATTGTTAAGCTGTCTTGTAATAGTATATGTCTATTGTTGTAATGTAACTGATATTATGACAAAGAACTTTTGTAATGGGTATAGAACTTGGGAAATGTAAATATTACTTTAAATATATAGAAGTATTGTTCGTTCTTTGAGACTTTTCAATTGAATGAATGTATGAATGTTTGTACAGTATATCACCATATCCCGGGTTGGAAGATACCCGGATTTGGGGGTGCTACAGAATTTCCCTTTGAACATAAAGATTACGAATAAAGAGATAATCCCTGTTAGATTCGTATACAAGAATCGTAGGGTGAACATTAAGGAGAATATAATGGTAGATTTGATTCCGATTATATTGGGAGAGTTTGATGTTATTTTGGGAATGGATTGCCTGTTCAAATATGGAGCGGTAATTGATTGACAAAAGAAATGTGTAAACCACTATTAGGTTTTGTGAAAATCAAAGTAGCAATCAAATTGCAAAAATAGCGGAAGCATAATAAAATCAGATTTTAAAATTTTTCATAAACCAATTACCCGGATCATCCTTTATGCATATTATTAATTAAAACGAAGAACAAGAAGTTATGTAATCACACCCTTGTAGATACGAGCTTCCACAGGTATGAGTTCAACTCCTACTTCTCCGTAATTTCCTTGAATCTTCGGGTAGATTCCTTCCTTTGATCAATGTAAACCACCCAAGTGTATGGCCTCTAGAGGTGATCCACCAAGGAAGAAGAATTTTCAAGAAGAAGGGTGTTGTAACGCCCGAGAAATTCGGATCCTTTGTAAAAACATTTGAAAGAATTAAATAATGAATAAAATAATATTATTTGTTATTATATGTGTTAATAAGATGTATGTCGTTCTATAACCTAGAAATATCAGAATATCGTAGTATTCGAACCACGTGAGAGAATTAAAGTGTTTGATTTTCCAAGACTAAAATAAATGTTTTTCGAGAAAGTTTACAAAAAAACACTATTCACCGATTATCGCTCGAAAATTATTTTTGAACTTTCGAGAAATACGTAACGTTAGAATATCGAGGCGAGATAGATTATGTAATAATAATCTAAGTATAGAAAATGCAATAATTCGCATGTGGACTTAATTTGGGAATATAGGTATTAAAACCTAATGAAATGAATTAAGGTAACTTGGTATAAAATACAAGTCTGTTAGTTCCTAGTAGGCACAAGTTATCTAGAAGGGGGGGTTGAATAGATATTTGAAAATCTTTTCTCTTTAAACTTGCTCTTAGATAATGATTAAAACTTAGCGGAATTAGTATTTGTTTTAATCTTCTTTACCAAGCAATGGAGTTATGAGGGAGTAAGGCAGTTATGGCAGGTATAGCAGTTATAACAGATATAGCATGAATGTAAATGACATAATTGTTTTAAAGTGGTTCAGAGCACTCAAAGCTCCTAGTCCACTCTTCTACTCAACGAGTAGGATATCCACTAAGGATGTCTTTTACAATCTTCTGAATCACACAGATTCCTTCTAGACCAGCAGTCTAGGAACTTCTCTAGTTCACTCTTGAACTCTTCAAGTCCAGCAGACTTGGCTTTCTTACGATTCACTCATTTAACTCTTCAAGTCCAAAGCAGACTTGGTACTCTTCTTCAGATTGATTGATAGTTGTTGAGTTCTTGATGGTTGCTACTCGCTTGTTGTGTAAGCCTTTGGTTCGTTAAGAACTGAGTAGCTGAGCAAGTTTTGCAATATCTCAGATCGTAGAGTTGAGCTTGAGAGAGATGTTCACGTTGTTTGATTAATGCTTGCTTGTTTCTCTCTTATCTGTTTGATCTGTATATATGTGATGTTGAAAACTATCCGTTGGATCCATCCGTTGTGGCATTAAATGCGTCTGAACTTTCTGTACTGTGATGGAGACATTTCTGCACATCTTCTGAATTCTGTATTCTGGCCCACTAACACTGCTGGCTGCTTTCTCACCTACCACCTGAAAAGGTGTTTTGTCCCACTTACCCATGGTACTATCCTTAGCTTCTTTACTACGCTTCTTTGTTGCATACTAAGGATATTTCATATATTCTAGGACTGATGAGCACTGCAGCATCTGGGATCCATTCCTCACTTGTTGAAAACATAGATCATGAGGCTCGACGTTTTCTGACATGAGATAGATGATGCTCTACGATTTGGATCGTGGTGTTCTACGATTTAGATCGTAGTGTCTTTGACATCTTTTGTGACGCCCCCAAAATAGGTATACACAACACCCATTCTGAGTCGCCAAATACATGGTACAGAAACAACTACAACTTTATTATTACAACAGTAAAACTGTGAGTTTGAATACAAATATTATCTTCTAGACAATATCTATACTCAAATAAATCCTCATCACATTATT
This sequence comes from Panax quinquefolius, assembly GCA_020205615.1. NCBI lineage: Eukaryota > Viridiplantae > Streptophyta > Magnoliopsida > Apiales > Araliaceae > Panax > Panax quinquefolius. The sequence goes on along the minus strand of CM035169.1, from coordinate 70,967,774 downwards.
GATTCATTATTTTACAAAATGGTGAGGACTACTAAACAACTCTCTAGAATCTTCATTCCATACCCCGACTAGTACTTCGCTACATTCTCACCTCCCGAGAAGAAAAATGGAACAACAAGGAAAAGGGTGAGCTCAACTAGCCCATAAAGAATATTATGACTAAGATAATATACAACAAATTATCGTTAGTCTTCAACAGGAAAAATCTGATAGAATATAATAGACAACAAGTTTCAGATCAATATTCGCAGCGAAAATAATAATTCATAGAAGAGTTACGTAGAGAAAGAAATCTACTATAATCTATGAATTTAATAAAGTCCATCATCAATATTTTATCCCTCAGAACATCAATCAATATACATCCGAATCAAATATTCATCTTTGCACTACAGCCAAAGATATTCATCACCGGGTCATGTTCATTTAAACACACTGCTCATCTTTGCACTACACAGCCAAAGATATTCATCGAAATCATTCATCTTTGCACTCTGTGCCAAAGATATTCTTAAGAAATCATTCATCTGCACTACATGTGCCAAAGATATTCCATAATATCATCATTTAAGACCGAGGATGATGAAAAATATTTTTTAAAGAAACGAATCCAAAGGAAACAAAATGACAAGGATTAAGGATTAAGGATTCGTACTTGGTTTTATCCACGCCCAAAAAATACCTCAAAAATAATCATAGTGGTGTAAAATTCAAGAATGATCAAAACATGGATACAATCGAGTTAGTATCCGTAATAGATGTTTTGGATGAAAAGAAGAAATTTTATTTTTCTATGAATAGTACCGTATACGTGAATAGTGCAGATATCGTGAATAAAGGCCGTGATACGTGAATAGTAACTCTACACCAAAAGATAGAAATTCCATAAAAACATCTTCACGCTTACGTGAATTAATGAATAGTACTCGTGAATAAGAACTCTCGTGAATAGTAACTCATGAATAGTAACTCGTGAATAGAACTCGTGAATAGAATGAATAGTAACCGTGAATAGATACATGAAAAAAGTTCCAAATTTGATAAAACTTCAGATCAACATTTCAAAGATAATGATATTGAAGAAATAATATCATTACAAAAAAATAATATCCCTTACCTCGAAAGATCAAGATTTCTAGCTAGTAATAATCTAAGTATAAGGTCAAGGGAACTTGCACCGCCTAGCAATACTCAAAGTATACTCAAAATAGTCACAAGAATACGCCAAAATATCGAGAGAGAAATAGAGAGAAAACTTCAGTTTCGTGTGATTTTCAATTCTAACCTAAGCACCCTATTTATAGGAAAATGCTTAGAACACCAAAGCGTAAAATTGAATATAATAATATTATTTATAAACAAAATTCCTTAGCCCACCTTTTGAAATCTGATTTCAGCCATAGCACATGTTAAATGAGGTTCACAAACTCACCAAAAACGTTTTTCTCAAAATAATTAATTAAAACTCCCAAAATTAATTATTTTGAACTTCGAACTTCAATAATTCATAATAAATAGCCCTTTCATCAGAAAATTTGAATCTCGCTAGTTTTTATAGGAAATTCAATTCTCTACAACTTTGCGTAAGAAAGTTTTTCCAAATTCCAAACAAAAATCGAATCAAATCCACAAACCAAGCGATTTTACTGTGCTATAATAAAATTTTGGCCAATAATTGTGTCCACCAACACACAAAACATGTGTTAAACATTTAATGCCACAAAAAATACTCTTCCTCCTCATATACTCATATATCCCACATTCATTGTAAAAATATCACCGTTAATATATTATTAAAATAATATATTTAAATGAATTATTTTATCAGAAAAAGATAAAATATTAATTTTCAACAATTGTCATTTTAAAAATCCACATAAAATCAATATTTTCCTCATCATATAAATCAATAATTAATTATTCACAAATAATATTACAGAATCACAATATTGACAACCAGGCAGTTCCCAGGAAAGAGGGGGCTTTCCAATAAGAATTTCTTCATCTTGCCGCAATTAGACGACTCAAACCTCTAGATAAAACTTTCTAGACATTGCCAATAATGTTATCTAATAATATTATTCAGATAATATGAATTATTGCTTCGATAATGAAAGATAATCGTGTGTAATGACAATTATGAAACAACAAAGAATATAAAATATCAACGCAAAGAATTATTAACTCAATAAAATATCGAATAAAGAATTACTATAACCATTATCGAGTAGTGCCTTCACGTAAGAATCAATAATTGGTGCAATACGCGTGCTATCGCTCAACAACGCCAGATTAGTGTGTTTTAACCACCGGTATTCCAACAAAGATAATCGGCAAATAACTACGCCGCTATTTAAAAACAACTTATATTTGTCGCTTTCTTCATCCAATCGCTCCGTTATGGGGCCCACACACGGTCGCTACTGGTCGCATTTAATATTCCCGACGCATTTAATATTCCACGACCAAACGAATATTCCCTAACAACAATGAATATTTTATAACCACTTGCTTATTTTGAAATATTTTATGATTTAACCCTTAACTATCCACATTAATCAAATCAACCCTTACTATTTCAAAATAAAGGAAATTCCTTTTTATTTAAAAATTTTTTGGTCTTACAACCTCCCTCCTTATGAAATTTCGTCCTCTAAATTGACGACGCACTCGGTGTGTTTTGAAAAGGTGAGGATACCTCGCTTTCATTTTCGCTTCCAATTCCCTGTGTCATTTCCACTATAGCATGATTCCTCCACAAAACTTTAACTTGTGGTATAACCTTCATGGCGTAGGACATGCTCCTTCCTATCCAACATCTCTTGACAGTACCTCCTCATACGTTAAGTCTTGGCTATCTCGTCCTGGGTGCTCTAACTCTATAAGCGTGGTTCGGTCTTTCACATATTTCTGAAGTATGATATGTGAAACACATTATGAACACGAGACATACTTTGAGGTAACGCAAGTCTATAGGCTACATTTCCTACTCGGTCAAGAATTTGAAATGGACCGATAAATCGTGGATCGAGCTTTCTCTCTTCCCAAATCTTGTAACTCCCTTCCATGGAGCAACTCGCAACAATACATGATCCCCTACACTAAATTCGACGCCCTTTCGATGAAGATTCGTGATAACTCTTTTGTCGATCTTGTGCCGCTTTGTATACGCTTGTCGAATCATTAGTCATACGTGATTAACTCGGGTCCCAACAATGTTGCTTCACCTACCTCATCCCAACATATCGAGAACGACATTTTGTCCATATAATGCTTCAATGGAACCATGCCTATATTTGTTTAATAACTATTGTTGTATGAGAATTCCACCAATGGCAAGTACTTATCCCAACTTCCTTTGAAATCTAGGACACGTAGTTTTAATATATCTTCAAGATTTTGAGTAGTCCTTTCGATTGCCCATCCGTTTGAGGATGGTATGCCAAACCGAATCATAAATTCGCGCTCCATAGCTTTCTACAAACTAACCCAAAATCATGAAGTGAATCTTGGGTCACGATCTAAAACTATGGATATCGGCATGCCATGCAATCTCACAATCGATTTACGCATATACGAGAAAGACGCTCAAGGAATAAGTCTCTCAGATCGATAAGAAATGAGCAGACTTGGTTAATCTATCAACAATAACCCAAATCGCATCTATGCCTTGAGAAACCTTGGGAAGATTAGTAATGAAATTCAGGGTAATGTGTTCCCACTTCCATTCCGGAATCTCAAGTGGTTGCAACGGACCCTTAGGTACAAGATGCTCCGCCTTTACACGTGGCAAGTTAAACACATCGAGATAAACTTTGCAATCTCTCTCTTCATATTGTTCCACCAAAATGTATGTCAAGAAGATCATAATACACATTTGTTACTCCCGGATGGATTGCAAACAATGTGTTGTGTGCCTCCATCATGATTCTATGCTTCAAATCAAAATCATTAGGAATGCAAAGTCTGGAGTCGACTCAAGTATTCCTTCTTCATCAATTCCGCTTTGAATAGCTCCTTCACTTTCTTTCTTCGTGATCACCCGGCCTGGTGGCTCGAGCAACCTTAACTTTTTCTATTAAAGTTGGCTCTATGCGATACTTGACATCATCGCACTCGCTCTCGTGATATGATCTTCTACTCATCGCGCCGCCTACCACGCTCGCTTTTCCAGATGGCATGGTTAGAATATGTATTTGAAATGAGTCTCTCTCGAGTTCTTCAAGCTCTTCCCACATTCCTCGCTCCATTCGAATTTTGTATCTCTACGAGTCAAATTGCGTTAATGGAACAAATGATTCGAGAATATCCTTCAACGAATCTCCGATAATAACCAACTAAGCCTGTAAAGCTACGTATTTCGATAATCGACTTAGGTTGCTTCTCAATCGTGACTCATATCCCAATCTTGGATAAGACGTCACAATGACACCTATCGCTTTACTATCGCATCTAATACGACGCCCCTACAGAGAGTTCCGCTTAGGTGAATTCCACAAAGGAAGTCACAAGATAAAGGCTCGTGTACCAAATTTATAGTTGAATTTTTAACTCCTCAAGTTCAATAGAGCCATTCGATATGAGATTTTAGAAATGAGTTTTTGTACCGGGTTCAAAGTCGATACAAAATTTAATATCGTGCTTTGGGAGTAAGCCAAGAAATTCTTCAGAAATACGCCAGAAAAATCAATAACAACAGAATATTATTCAAATCGACGTGTCTTTATTCAAATCCATAACATGGACTAAGAAAATTTGACATCCGTAATAAACGAATGACTTCATGGCTTGATATGAAAATGTTTGACTACAATGGTTTGATTGCTTGAATTCAATAACAAAGTTGCTTAGGAATATGAAAACTAACAACCTTACAAAAGCAATCAATTTTGGCATGATGAGTAGTTAACCTTAAAATCACATCAAAAGCAAATATCTCTATAGAAATAAGGTTACTGTGTAATGTGATAGTGCCAACTTGAATCAAACAAGATTTTTAAACAACGGATGTAATGAAAGTTTCTCCTAATGGAGTCTCCACAGATAGGTCAAAGTCTAATTTCTCGTGAGTCAAGTTCAAACGTTGAGCGCAAGTAAGAGAGATAAAAGAATGGGTAGAACCCAGATCTAGTAAGGTATATACTTCAAGAAGAATTTATAATTAACTAACCCGTGCTAACTTCGTCGGGTTCCTCGATTTTGCCTTGGCCACGACAAACGCTTCTTCCAATAACCGCTGACTTTGACTTTTCTCGGGACATCCTTTTTAGTCACCATCCCATTGAACTAGGTTTCGCCACCGCATAATCTCGAGCGATATGTCCTTCCTTTCCACAACTATAGCATACCTTAAACTGCTAGGCGGCGCCAATGATATGTCCCTCTTTCCCAAGATTTGTAACATACGACCGGTGGTCGTTCTCCTCCCTTAAAACTAGTTGCTATAGCGCTACGACGCCTTCACATGGTCGTTGTTGAATCTCCTCTTTTTAAAATCTCCTCCCACTCGCTTCTTCTATTTTCATGGGCCACGATTACCACCAGAGTGGTTACCGCCTTTGTTCAGATTCTTCTTTCTCCGTTGGTTATCGTTATTCGATGACCGCTATCTTCTCAGATGATCCTCGGTTATGGTCCCTCGGTTGAACGTACTCGTTATCTCGCTTCTAACAATCGAGCCCCGCTGACAACATCCGAATAGAGAGAAAATTTATGAGAAATGAGATATCGACGTATGTCGGTTTCAAACCTCTCGTAAACATCCGCCATACGCTCCTCATTCTCCACCAAATGAGGTGCAAACTCGATAACTCCGCGAACTTCGCCTCGCATCGGGACACCGCCATGTTATTCTCGCTTCTAGTCTAATAAACTCCACTTCCTTCATACGATTTAATACTTTCGTGGAAGTACTTGTCATTGAACTGCTTTCAAACGCTCCTGACATACGCCGAAAAGTGCAAATGGATGGGTACGCTTCATGATTCCCACCAAGAATCGCGCCGCCACGAAACATAAAGGTGGCGAATGGAACTTTCTGTTCTCTCCGCATCCCAAGACATCGAATATCTTGGTAATTTGTTTGACCCACGCTCCGCCTTTAATCGGATCCCGCTTTCTGCACTCGGTGGTCCCAACTCTTTGAATCGCTTGGTCGTGACCACTCGTGAATTGCTATCATTTCTCCTCAGATTTTGAACACGAAGTCTCCTCGTCCGATTTTGCATGAATCGCAAAAGCTTCTAAACATCCCTCGCTCATCATCGCTCGCCAGTGGTGTTGTTCACAGGAGGAACATATCACCACTGTTGCACGCTCTCCTCGTTGGTGAGTACAGCATCTCCACTGGTCTCATTTACTCCATTGTTAATATTCTCACGACATTCTCAAACATCGTCATAAAATAAGGGTTAATTAAGGAAATCAATATATCACATAATATCCCTATATATCGACCAACTAACAAATAAGCTTAGGTAGGACACACTAGCTCAAGGATTTACTCGCTCTCTCCCCTCCTAGTTCTATTCCCCGATCTCCACCAGAGATCATATCCCTAAGCTCGATACTAACCGTGACGCCCCCAAAATAGGTATACACAACACCCATTCTCGAGTCGCCAAATACATGGTATGTAAACAACTACAACTTTATTATTACAACAAGAAATCGTGAGTTTGAATACAAATATTATCTTCTAGACAATATCTATACTCAAATAAATCCTCATCACATTATTGATTCATTATTTTACAAAAATGGTGAGGACTACTAAACAACTTTCTCTAGAATCTTCATTCCATACCCCGACTAGTACTCGCTACATTCTCACCTCCTGAGAAGAAAAATGGAACAACAAGGAAAAGGGTGAGCTCAACTAGCCCAGTAAAGAATATTATGACTAAGATAATATACAACAAATTATCGTTAGTCTTCAACAGGAAAAACTGATAGAATACAATAGACAACAAGTTTCAGATCAATATTCATAGAACGGAAATAATAATTCATGTAAGAGTTACGTAGAGAAAGAAATCTACTATAATCTATGAATTTAATAGTCCATCATCAATATTTTATCCTCGTAACATCAATCAATATACATCCGAATCAAATATTCATCTTTGCACTACAGCCAAAGATATTCATCGATTGGTCATGTTCATTTAAACACTGCTCATCTTTGCACTACATGTGCCAAAGATATTCATCGAAATCATTCATCTTTGCACTCATGTGCCAAAGATATTCTTAAGAAATCATTCATCTTTGCACTACAGGCCAAAGATATTCCATAATATCATCATTTAAGACTGAGGATGATGAAAAATATTTTTTTAAAGAAACGAATCCAGTGAAACAAAATGACAAGGATTAAGGATTAAGGATTCGTACTTGGTTTTATCCACGTCCAAAAATACCTCAAAAATAATCATAGTGGTGTAAAATTCAAGAATGATCAAAACATGGATACAATCAGAGTTAGTATCCGTAATAGATGTTTTGGACTTAAAAGAAGAAATTTTATTTTTTGAATAGTACCTAGTATACGTGAATAGTGTCAGATACGTGAATAAGGCCGATACGTGAATAGTAACTCCGACACCAAAAGATAGAAATTCCATAAAAACATCTTCACGCTTGAATAATAGTACTCGTGAATAAGAACTCGTGAATAGTAACTCTCATGAATAGTAATTCGTGAATAGTAACTCGTGAATAGTAACCCGATACATGAAAAAGTTCTAAATTTGATAAAACTTCAGATCAACATTTCAAAGATAATGATATTGAAGAAATAATATCATTACAAAAAAATAATATCCCTTACCTCGAAAAGATCAAGATTTCCATTTAGAATACCGTATAAGGTCAAGGAACTTGCACCGTCTAGCAATACTCAAAGTATACTCAAAATAGTCACAAGAATACGCTCAAAATATCGAGAGAGAAATAGAGAGAAAACTTCAGTTTCTGGTGTGATTTTCAATTCTAACCTAAGCACCCTATTTATAGGAAAATGCTTAGAACACCAAAGCAGAAAATTGAATATAATAATATTATTTATAAACAAAATTCCTTAGCCCACCTTTGAAATCTGATTTCAGCCATAGCACATGTTAAATGAGGTTCACAAACTCACCAAAAACGTTTTTCTCAAAATAATTAATTAAAACTCCCAAAAATTAATTATTTCGGAACTTCGGAACTTCAATAATTCATAATAAATAGCCCTTTCATCAGAAAATTCGAATCTTGCGTGTTTTATAGGAAATTCAATTTCTACAACTTTGCGTAAGAAAGTTTTTCCAAATTCCAAACAAAAATCGACCGAAATCCACAAACCAAGCGATTTTATTGTGCTATAATCAAATTTCTATTAATAATTGTGTCCACCAACACACAAAACATGTGTTAAACATTTAATGCCACAAAAATACTCTTCCTCCTCATATACTCATATATCCCACATTCATTGTAAAAATATCACCGTTAATATATTATTAAAATAATATATTTAAATGAATTATTTTATCGTAAAAGATAAAATATTAATTTTCAACAATTGTCATTTTAAAATCCACATAAAATCAATATTTTCCTCATCATATAAATCAATAATTAATTATTCACAAATAATATTACGTAATCACAATATCGACAAACAGTGCAGCCTGAGAAAGAGGGGCTTTCCAATAAGAATTTCTTCATCATGCGCAGCAATTAGATGCATCAAACCTCTCCTTAGACAAAACTTTCTAGACATTGCCAATAATGTTATCTAATAATATTATTCAGATAATATGAATTATTGCTTCGATAATGAAAGATATTGTGTAATGACAATTATGAAACAACAAAGAATATAAAATATCAACGCAAAGAATTATTAACTCAATAAAATATCGAATAAAGAATTATCTGTAACCATTATCGAGTAGTGCCTTCACATAAGAATCAATAATTGGTGCAATACCGTGCTACTCGCTCAACAACGCAGTATTAGTGTGTTTTAACCACCGGTATTCCAACAAGATTAATTCAAGAATAACTACGCCATTATTTAAAAACAACTTATATTTGTCGCTTTTTTCATCCAATCGCTTTCACGTTATGGGGCCCACACATGGTCGCTACTGGGCCGCATTTAATATTCCCCCGACAAGCATTTAATATTCCACGACCAAACTAATATTCCCCGACAACAATGAATATTTTATAACCACTTGCTTATTTTGAAATATTTCATGATTTAACCCTTAACTATCCACATTAATCAAATCAACCCTTACTATTTCAAAATAAAGGAAATTCCTTTTTATTTAAAAATTTTTGGTCTTACATGCATACTACTACGGAAGCTATTAGTTCGAGAGCATTACGATTTCCCTTCATCCTTCAGACACAACGATATTATTCTTGCTCGTGGTTGTTGATTTACGCTCCCCGAGAGCACACTACGATTGATTTTGGAGATCCTAAAATAATAAATTGATGATTTCTTTAAATAAAAAAATATATATAGCAGTAGTAATTAAAGTTTACGCAAACTGTAAGATTATATGGAATGAATTAAATCTTAATATTATAAGTATTTATATTTTATAGTCGTACCAAATAGAAGTGTTCATATTTTTATAAATGTACTTACATTTAGTATTATTAATTTGTGTAATTAGTTCGAACGGAAGGAACTTAAAGAGTTATATTTGGAATATAAATTTTGGAGTATTAATAATTGATATAAGGCGATGATTAAAGGCATATTAAATAGATTATGAATTATTGAATTGGATTATATTTAATTTGAGGTGAATATGTTTAGGTGATGAATAACGTTTCGTATTTGATATCGTTGGCAATTGAGAGTAAGATTTTGTGGAGTGTGCTATAAATGGTTTGGAAGTATCAGGTACGGATTACATACTCTTTTAGCGATACCTTTGTTAAATTTGATTTGTTCGTTTTGTTCCTCGTTTCGAATTTCTGTTATTATTTCACATAATTGTTTCTTGTGAAATTGATATATTTATTTCATTTTGGAGTTGACACATTGGACTCGTACTTGTACTCTTTGAATGAGGTTATCATGTCTAATATTTATTTTGATAATTGTAGAAGTGATATGTTGCTACCTTCTTTTTGAAACCTTGTGACTATAATTTGATTTGGTTCAACATGTACAAATAGAACCCTTTTGTTGGTATTATGTCGCATGTGTTGTGACATGATATTTTTGTTAGAATATACCGTAGGGTATACCTGAGCTATAACCACCTATGGGGGTACCACAGGCACGTCGTCTTGGCACGAGAGGCATGACACTTTCCATGACGGTGTGATTAGTCCACGTCGTCTCCATTTTGGGCTACGGAGGAAGTGGGCCATTTGGTGTTTTGTTGTGGGAGGCGTATGGGTTAACCCTAGTTTTCTGTTCTACGGATTTGTGATGTTGTGCCAAACACACATATCCGATTTGCATACATTTGGATTCGCGATCCAATGTGTGATTTGCCTGTGTGGCATTGTTTTGATGTGCCTGTGTGGCATTATTTTGGTTGCCTATGTGGCATCATTTGATTTACCTGTGTGGCATTATTTTTACTTGCCTCTGTGGCAAGGTATATTTCTGAGCTCATTCGGTATGAAATAACTCCAACCATTTGTTTCAGCCTATTATTTTATTGGATTAATTTTGCTGGTTCCTGTTCAGTTCAAGTCATTGAGTTAGTTACTTCAGTTCATTATTTCTTTATTCTCTTATTGGTTTCATCAATTATGTTGATTCAGATATATTCCATTCAGATCTTTGGATATTATATTTTCGTTCGTATTTGCACTTGAAGCTTTGTTCAAAGATTTTGTCTCGCTTATTTTCGTGATATCGCTTGTATATCTCAGATCCGCATCGAGCAATTGGCTCATGCTGTGTTTTTCTTCCGGCAGGTTTGCAGAGGTGATTCAGGGCTAGTGTGATGAGAGTTTTGCCTTTGACCATTTAGGTTGATTCGAATTTTAAGTTTTGATTATTTTGACTCAATTTGGAGAATTGTATTTAGTACTTCATTGATGGATATCACTATTAATATTTTGAAGTTATTAGTTCTTTGTTTACTTATTTTGAGGTTTGTTGTGCTTTGCACGTGACCTCCCTTTCCTTTTCGGGAAGGGGGTGTTACAACCACTCTACGATTTCTGAAGAGTCCCCTTCAAGGCAGGCACACTACGATCTTTAGGCTCTACATTTTTTGCCTTGACTTCTGCAATGTTGATCAGATTGTTGCACTATGATTTCTTCAAGACTAATCTATTACATCTCAAGATCAACCTAACAGTTTTGATCTTTCTATCTATACATTCTTTAATGTAATGATACACGCCGAAAAGCTCAGATCAACCTAACAATTTTGATCTATCACTAAGTCCTTATACATATATTCATTTAAGGACCTTACAAATAATCATGAACATATACATTTAAAACATCAAATCATAAATGCATTCTCCCAACAATCTCCCCCTATTTGATGTTGACATAACCAAGGAGATTTGTTGTCATGATTATTAGTGACTAGATGCATTTGCAGGAAATTTAAACATGACTTAGTATTTCAAAGGAGCAAACTAAAATTTCTAGAGAATAAGTATGAATTTATTGATGATCGTAAGATATTACAATTCAAAGATTACATCAATAGGAAATTTAAGTTTTAACTTATCTCTGCTTCCTCGACCTCTTATTTGGAGGTGGGGCATGCCTCCTCACCCCTTCTCTTCCTTTCGAGCTTCCTTATTTCTTGCTAACTCTTCCACCGCTTAGACTTAGAACTGGATTCTCTTCATGTTCGTGCATGAATGCAGGATCTCAAATTGGCATTCTTATGCGCATCTAGTAGACACATCTTTTGAGCTAGGAGTTGGCTTTTATGACTTAGAGGAATAGTGTTATAATTGCTCGTCGACCGCATTGTTGAGTCGATAATGTCTTCGCAGAGGGCTTCGTGATGCCCGAGCATGAAATCGACTTCTCCCCTTCTCGAAGTTTCATGACCTCTTCCTCCGCCTTCGCCTCCTCGATCTCCCTTTCCTTTATTATTCTCCCCTTTATGTCAAAGATCAAGGGTTCAATATCGGCAGATGTACCGATTAACTCCTTGAACAAGCTCATTCGGTTGGCTTTGGGTTTGATCAATGTCCTCTATTCTCCTTGATCCGTTTTTCACTCTAGCTTCTTTATTTTGGAGGATCATCGTAATCATATCATTATGCTTCCCGATTGGCATAAGATTTTCGAAAGTCATGTATGTAGTCTTTCAAGTTGAGAATATTGTCCAAAGATAATTTGATGTTGACGATCTTGGTGTTTCGCATTTCAAGCACAGCCTCTCTTTGCTTGGTAGCAACCTGGAAGTGGATCTCATCTCTGTCTGATATACTCTTCAGAATCTCTTTGATAATTTCCTTAGCCTTTTGGTAAGCTTAGTATTCATAGTGCTGTGGAGATTATTTGCGGTATTGTGATCATTTGATTTAATGGGATATTGATGAGATCGAGTGAGTTTCTGTGCTTGCTTCTATAGACTTGATCATATTTTCAGAGGTGTTTTTAAGTCATCCTTGGTAAGTGTGCTTGGGAGAGTATCATTTTCTTGAGGATTGTTCATTGGAGGGGTTTTTGGGTGAGATTGATCTTGCAGATTGTAAAGAGCGAGATCAAGACTGAAGTAGTTATGTGATGAGGAGGATGGTATATCAGCTGGAGGGGCTTGGGTTTGGATATCTGGGATAGATGACTCTACGATTTCAATATTGGACTCTATGATGTGGCTTGAGTCTGGAATCATGGAGTTTGTGATTTAAGGGAGCAGGGTAAGGTTGACTTCTTCTGGTTCTTCGCCATGTAATTTTGGGATTCTCAAGAATCGAAACCGATTTCATCGGATTGAGAATCACTTCCAGCCATGTAGAAAATTCATAGAAATAGCTAAATGAAGATGATGGCAGGTGATTAACTCTAAAACTGGTAGGGATAGACAATACCTCAGGTTTATCTTTTGATGAGGAATGGTTGGTAAGCAGCTTCTTGGAAAAGATGACTTTCCCTGGAAATCCATTAGCCAGAACTGAGATTGATGGATATTTCTTGAAGCTCCAAAACATGTGATCCCATGAGTTCAGAATTTGAGCTTAATGGTATGCTATCATGGGTAGGTAGGAAAATAGTTGAGTGTACATATAGCTCCTAAATCCATCTTTCCCTACACCAGTGATTTCAAGCTCATCATTATCATCATCTTTTTCTTCTTCGTTTTCTACTGAAGATTCCATTATCTCAATGGTCTCTAGAGGGTTTGGCATTGGCTCAATTTCATCTTGAGCAAGGACCTCTTCTTCAGCCATTGGGATATCATGAGGCTCCCCTTCAGCATGAACATCTTCTTGGAGGTTTAGAAACTCCCCCTCATCTGGTATAACTTCTTGACCTGAAGACTTCTCCCCCTCAGCTGGTGTATACTCAATCATGAGAATTTCAGGGATCTCCCCCTCAGCTGGAGCATCTTCTTCTAAGTTTGCTTGGGATAATTCTACCTTTGCAGCCATACTCTTGGCTTCCTTCTTTAGCACTTTTTCATTTTTAAGAATATACTTCTTGACCAGCTTTCTTTTTGCTTTGCTGGGTTTAGCCACAATTTCTGGATTCTCTTGAGTTTTTGCTTTGCCATGTTGAACAGCCACTCTTCTTGAAGCAGCTTCTTCCATTTCTGCCACACTAGGCCTGGTCTCAGAGAACAACAGAGACTCTACGATCGAAGAAACTGTTGGTCTTTTGGACTTATGACCAGTTTTGTTCTTCTTTAGGATCTGTGAAATGGTGGCTCGATCCTCTTTAGCTTCTTCTTACTGTTACTTCTTTCTTAGCCTCCTTATAGTCTCTATATCAGAGGACTCTACAAGAATGTTAGTTGTAGATCCTTGAGGCTCTTCGTCTTGTCTTGCCCTTAGCTTTCTCTTACCCTTGCTTTTTCTGGCAAGAGTAGATGGTTCTCCCTTATCTGCTTCTTCTTCTTCTTCTTCAACTTCTTTGACAACAGACATTCCTCCTGGAAAGCTTGCTTCCTTTAGTTCCCCAGTTCTCCCACTGGACTCTGTCATCATTCTTACATACTCAGTAGGGTTCCTTTCCCAGTTCTTAAATAACTGCTGTGTCATTCTTCGATTTGGGTTGATGGCTTCTCCTTCATCATCCCCAATTTTGTCACCCAATACAGATTACAGAATGATGCTAATGAATCTCCCATACAGCATCTTTGGAGTACTCTTTGATTTCTTCGAGCTGACGATCCACTTTGCCGATCCACTCGAGCAATACAAATTTATAGTTGAGTCAGGTACCATGAACCATGGTATACATGAGCTTAAGTCGAGTCTCATTTACCGAAGTCATGACCTGAGCTCTTGCAGCAGATGCATTTCCCAATAATGTCAGCCAAAAATTCATACCTTTGAGGGAACTCCTTCTTTTTGTAGCCTTTCACAGAGGGATTCTTCCTGTGGTGCATTTTCTTCAAGCCCTCTTGGAAGCTTATGCTATCTAGAAATGGGTGCCCCACGTTCTTGAAACCTAGGGCCAAATTGAAGTTTTCTTCCCTTAGCCTCATTTCAACTCCTCTTACTCGTGTAGTGATGGTGTTGTGTTCGTACATTCCATTCTTGTAGAATTCCTTCACTAGCTTGGGATAGATGAGGGTTTTGGTGCTCAGCGCCTCTTCAAGACCTGCCTTCTTCAGTAGCGCTAAGGTCTTGTGAAATTTTGGTGGAGCATCCTTGAACTCATCGAAACAGAGTTTGTAGCCTGAAATTACATTTAAAGCAGCCATTGATTCTGTAGTTGAGAAGTGGGATACGACTGAGCTTTCTTTTGATTTAGGGTTTTGCTTTGCGAGAGAGAGAGATGATCTTTTGAACTTCAGATTTCAAAAACACGGTTCCAATTTGTACTTGTTGTAGCTTCCCCTCTCTCTTTTTGACTTAGTGGGATAGGTGTCACCTTTTGCTTAGCTCTACGATTTTGACTGTGCATGAATGTACTGATTTGCCCTTTGAGTCTTCAGAGCTGAGATGTCCTTAGGATTACTACGATCATAGAGGTAGTCTTCTGGTCGTTGAGTCTATCCTGCGATCGTCAAGTCTGTCCGGCAGTCGTTGAGTCTGATCACCATTCGTAGAGTCTGTCCTACGATCGTCGAGTCTGTCTGGATCCTTGTGATGAGTTTTTGACAAAGCATTCTTTTTAAGGTAACTTAGGAAGGGCCAACCTCTTGGTGTGATTCAAGGGTTAGGTTTGTCCCTGAGGCACCTCTTAGAGAGATTGCTTTGTTATGAAGCTTGTCATCACAGGATTCACTTTGCTTGTTGAAAGGTCTTTTAGTCATCGTCGAGTCTGCACTATGATAGTTGAGTCTTTGCTACGATCGTTGAGATAGTTGTCTGTTCGGCTCTACGATCGTAAACTTTCCTTGATCATGTCTATGATTTTGAGTACAGCCTTTATATCTGTAGTGGTTAGCACAATCTAGAGCATACATTTCATGGTAGAAGATTCAGCATGCCTAGCTCACTTATTAACTTGTTAAACTGGATTCATCTAGTGGTTTTGTAAAAACGCCGCCAGTTAATTTTCAAAGAGGGATATATTGTAAAGATATAGTTCCATTTTGCACATGATCCCTAATGAAGTGATACCTTATTTCTATATGTTTGGTCCTAGAATGCATGACAGGATTATGAGTTATTGCTATGGCACTTGTGTTATCACAGTGTATGGGAATAGATTTGAAATCGAACCCATAGTCACTAGTCGATTTCTCATCCATAGATCTCGAGCACAAAGAATGCCAACAACAATATATTCAAATTTTCCGCAGTTGAAGTAGACAATCGAGTTTTGCTTTTTGCTAAACCAGACACAAGTCTGTTTTCAAGAAGTTGATAGTGTGCCATCGGTACTTTTTTCTATCTATTTTGCATCCCGCAAAATCAAAGATCTCGTGTATCCTATCGTTCAAATGAGGATTCCTTGGGACACCACACCCCAAGTAGGGTGTACCTTGAGATACTCGAAGATCCTCTTTACAATGCATAAATGTGACTCTTTAGGTTAGCCTCGAAATCTAGCACATATGCATATTGCAAACATTATATCTGGTCTACTGGCAGTTAGGTATAAAAGAGACCCGATCATACCTCTGTATTGAGTGATATCAATACTTTTACCTTTCTCATCCTTGTCAAGCTTGGTTGCAGGAGCAATTGGTGTTTTCATGGGAGAGGCTGATTCCATGCCATACTTCTTTAGTAAGTCTTTGATGTATTTGGCTTGGTTGATGAATATTCCTTCATCAGTTTGCTCCACTTGCAGTCCAAGGAAGAAATTCAGCTCACCCATCATGCTTATTTCAAACTTGCTCTGCATTAGCTTAGAGAATCTCTTACATAACTTTTCCTCAGTAGAACCAAAAATGATATCATCAACATATATTTGAACTAGTAAGACTTTGTCTTTATGTTTTCTAAGAAATAGTGTGGTATCTACTCTACCTCTAGTGAACCCATTTTCTATTAAGAAGTTAGTCAGTGTTTCATACCATGCTCTAGGTGCTTGTTTAAGACCATATAAAGCTTTATCTAATCTATAGACATAATTGGAAAGAGATGGATTGATGAAACCTGGAGGTTGTTCTACGTAGACTTCTTCTTGAAGCTCTCCATTTAGAAATGCACTCTTGACATCCATCTGGAAGACTTTGAACTTCATGTAGGCAGCAAAGGCAAGAAAGATTCTGATGGCTTCTAGTCTGGCAACGGGTGCAAATGTCTCATCATAGTCAATACCTTCTTCTTGAGAATAGCCCTTTGCCACTAATCTTGCCTTGTTTCTGGTGATGACCCCATCTTCATCCATTTTGTTCCTGAAGACCCACTTGGTTCCTATGATAGGATGACTCTTTGGTCTTGGTACCAATCTCCACACTTTGCTTCATTCAAATTGGTTGAGTTCTTCTTGCATGGCTTCTATCCAACTGGAGTCTTCCATAGCATACTCTATCTTCTTTGGCTCTATCTGTCACAAGAAGCTTAGATAGAAGCATTCATTTTGAGTAGCAGCTCTTGCTTTAACTCTTGCACTTGGATCTCCAATGATTAGATCCTGAGTATGATCCCTTGCCCATCTGTTCCCTATTGGGACATCTGTACTGATGCCTTCCTGTCTTAGGTCGTCAAGGTCTATCTCTTCTTCTTGGAGTGGAGGCTCGCTGTCTTGGATGGACCTCTCTACGATTTCATTATCATGCTCTACGATTTCACTGTTTGGTACTATGATCGTAGTGTTGAGCTCGATGATTGCATTCGTAGTGTCTGCACTATCGGTCGTAGTGTCTAGAGGCACTACTTTGTCTGAGTCAATTTCATCAAAGATGATGTGTATTGAGACTTTGACATTCAGTGTCTTCTTGTTGAACACCCTGTAAGCTTTGCTGTCTGTGGCATATCCAAGAAAGATCCTTCGCCTAACTTCAATGGAATTTTGTCGACATCGCTTTCCATTGTTGAGAATATAGCATGCACAGCCAAAGACATGAAAATAGCTGACACTTGGCTTCCTTCCTTTTCACAGTTCGTAGGGTGTCCTCTTGATCGTAGAGTGAATTAATGATCTGTTATGTGTGTAGCATGCAAAGTGTTGATGACTTTCCGCCTGAAGTATTTAAGCGAGACGAAAGCCGCTAGTAGGGTCCTTCCATTTCTATCGTAGTTCTCGTTCTTTCTTTCAAAGAAATCTATTTTGTTGAGGAGTTCGTGGAGTTGAGAAGTTATGACTGATGCCATTATTCGAAAGCAGTAACTTGTCTATTTTTGAGAAATCAAATTCTCTTCCATGATCACTCCTTATTGCCTTGATTTCTCTCCTTTCTCATTCATCACCATCCCGAACATCTTGATTAATTGAGCTCGTTTCATCCTTTGAAGTTAGGAAGAATACCCATGTGAATCTGGTGTAGTCGCCGATCACAACCAGAGAGTATCTTTTTCCTCCAAGACCGGTTGTTGGGATTGGCCCAAAGAGATCTATGTGGAGCAACTGCAGGGGCTTGTCAATGGAGTTAGCGCCTTGCTCTTGAATGAGCTTTCGGTTTGCTTTCCAAGTGGCAAAGGCGTTGTATGGCCTTTCCTTCACAAAGTTGAACTTGGGTAGGCCACCATTTAGATCTTTTGATGCCAGTTTGGACATATTTTTGAAGTTTAAGTGAGACAGCCTTCTATGCCATAGCCAGCTTATTTCCTCGGATGGTTTTGCCAGAAAACATATTGTTTCATCAGAGCTTAGTTAACCAAGATCTACTCTGTAGACATTTCCTTCTCTTATTCCGGTCAGCTTAATGGCAGATGTCTTCAAATCTCTGACTTGACATTGATTATTGAGAAATGTTACTTGGTGACCCTTGTCGCAGAGTTGGCTGATGCTTAGAAGGTTGTGTTGAAGTCCTTCCACATAAGCTACTTTGTTGAAAGATACTGCACCATTGCCAGCAGAGCCATATCCTCTTGTCTTGCCCGAGCCGTTATCTCCAAAGATGACTGAGGGACCCTCCTTTTCTACATAGTTGGATAGTAGAGCTTTGTTCCCTGTTATATGCCCTCGCAAACCACCGCCCGAGATACCATGTTGAGGTCGTGGAGCTCTTTTCCTGTCAAAACATTTGAAACTTCATTTTGGTACCCATATTTGCATGGGTCCTTCTTTGTTAGTGCCTTTGGGGACCCAAATTTGTCTAATCTTGGGTCTCACATGCATGGAATTATAATAACACTTTGTAGCCCTATGACCATATTTATTGCATATGAAACATCTATTATAATGCATGCCTGTGTGTGTGTGGTGATTCATCTTCCACTTGGACTTGTGTGGTTCCTTAGTTAACCTTCTATTAAACTGATTCTCTTTCTTCCACGTGTCCTTAGGTTTCATAAATAGTGATGAGTGTGCCTTACCTCTACTGTACCTTCCCAGTTGATTCGTAGAGTTAGTTTTATTTGACTCTACGATTCTTCGAGGTTGGTAAGTAGAGGTTGGGTTGCTCTTTTCCTTAATGAAACCCAGACCAGCGTGAGATTCTTTACTTCTCTGAGTATAACTAGAGACAGTAGAATAAGGTTGAATTGGTTCTTCCAACTGTGAGGATTTCACAAAAGCAACGCCTCTACCTAATCTTGAGACATTACTAGTGCTAGTTTCCATTGTCTTTTCCATACTTAGCTCTGAGATGGATTCCCTAAAGCCTAAGCCTGTTCTGTCGAATGTGCTTCTCTGACTAGAGAGCAGACAGTCCCATGGATGATGAGGATCTGTTCCATGCAGAGATAGTCTTCTCTAGATCCTCAATTTTAGAGGTTAGCTTAGACTCTCTTTGTTCATGATGTGTGTTTGTCTGTTTTAAAGTTTCATTCTCAGCTTCAAGCTTGAAGAGAAGATTAGTACTTAGAAGGGCTGTTTCAAGCTCTTCTTGAACTTTCTTCTTCTCCTCTTAAAGAAGTGAATGATCTTTAGACAAGACTCTGAACCGCTTCATGTATTGATGTAGGTCAGTGGTTATGCCATGCAAAGCAGTTCTTAAGTCACTTATATCTACATCAGGAGAATTAAAATCAAATACCTCATCGATACTTACATCATGTATGTTTAGGCTTTGTTTGTCTTTTGCATGTTTGGCCATTAAGCACAGATTGGCCATATGTGGTTCTTCCTCATCTCCGGAGTCTGTATTTGAGTCATTATCTGAATCATTCCACGATCCTCCGGCAACCAGGCCTTTGTCTCTTTTCTGAGGCCTCTTGGTTCCTTTGTATTCTTTCTTTGCATGAGATTTCTTCTTTAGTTCTTCTTTGTTAGGCTTGTTGCAGTTGGAAATGAAATGACCAGGTTTCTTGCAGTTGTAGCATAAATCATTCATTTGTTACTGGTTGACGTAGTTGCTGACTTTCTTTGGCTTGCCGGTTTTGCCTTGTCGCATGAACCTTCTTAGTCTCTTTACCAGCATAACAAAGTCAGCGTCATCGTCTTCATCATCATCAGAGTCAATCTCAGTTATGACTTTTGATACACCTTCATTTTCCTTGAGAGCAACACCCTTATCCTTTCTTCCCCCTTCTGATAAGGTTCAAATAGCGTTGGGTCAACTCCGGTTCAGACGTCAGAGATTTCCATACGATTGTTGAACTTTCATCTCATTAAGATTCTTTGATTCTCTTATCTTTGTGGTCTTTGCATCCCACCCGCTTTCAGTAGGGCTCTCATGAACTTTATGGTTATATCCTTGTTAGGATAGATCTTCCCCACGCCGTAAAGAGTCGAAAGCGTAACATTGAATCTTTCATAGGTTGCGATCACGTTTTTCTCCCCGCGCATATGAGCGTAACATTTCATACCACGTGTCGAGAGAGGTCGCTTATTCTCTCTCGACTTCTTCAGGGCCTTTCGCATAATCGCAGAGTTGCTTTGCAAACTTCCTTAGCTGTTTTGCTGTTTACAACATTTTCAAACAGATCGTCCTCTAAGGATTGGAACAAGATGTTTTTCGCCTTTTTATTAAGTTGGACAGCTCTCTTCTCTGTGTCTTTCCATTCTTCTTTAACCTTGATTTGTACTCTATTTGGATCATCAATGGTTGGTGCAAGCTTTGTTAGTATATAGGGCCCATTAAGAACAGTCTCAAATAGATCTTCATCTATTGAGTCCATGTATGCTTGCATCCTGACTTTCCAGTTAGCAAATTTATCCTTGTTGCACATTGGTGGCTTCACGCCTCCCCGGTCCCCGGATTCACTTGGTACGAAAGTGCCATTTGGATCTACTAAAGCGTGTAAGTCGTAAAATAGAACCTGCTCTGATACCAATTGTTAGTTCCTAGTAGGCACAAGTTATCTAGAAGGGGGGGGGGGGGGGTTGAATAGATATTTGAAAATCTTTTCTCTTTAAACTTGTTCTTAGATAATGATTAAAACTTAGCGGAATTAGTATTAGTTTTAATCTTCTTTACCAAGCAATGGAGTTATGAGTTTAGTAAAGGCGCTTATGGCGGTATAGCAGTTATAACAGATATAGCATGAATGTAAACGACACAATTTTTTTAAGTGGTTCAGAGCACTCAAAGCTCCTAGTTCACTCTTCTACTCAACGAGTAGGATATCCACTAAGGATGTCTTTTACAATCTTTTGAATCACACAGATTCCTTCTAGACCGCCAGCCTAGGAACTTCTAGTTCACTCTTGAACTCTTCAAGCCAAAGCAGACTTGGCTTTCTTACGATTCACTATTTAACTCTTCAAGTCCAAAGCAGACTTGGTACTCTTCTTCAGTTGATTGATAGTTGTTAAGTTCTTGATGGTTGTTACTCAGTTGTTGTGTAAGCACTGGTTCGTTAAGAACTGAGTAGCTGAGCAAGTTTTGCAACATCTCAGATCGTAGAGTTGAGCTTGAGAGAGATGTTCACGTTGTTTGATTAATGCTTGCTTGTTTCTCTCTCATCCGTCTCGATCTCAGATATATGTGATGTTGAAAACTATCCGTTGGATCCATCCGTTGTGGCATTAAATGCGTCTCGAACTTTTCTGATCTTGTGATGGAGACATTTCGCACATCTTCCGAATTCTACATTCGCCCATCGACATCGCAGTCGCTTATCTCACCTACCATTAAAAAGGTGTTTTGTCCCTCTTACCCATGGTACTATCCTTAGCTTCTTTACTACGATTCTTTGTTGCATACTAAGGATATTTCATATATTCTGGGACTGATGAGCACTGCAGCATCTGGGATCCATTCCTCACTTGTTGAAAACATAGATCATGAGGCTCGACGTTTTCTGACATGAGACATATGATGCTCTACGATTTGGATCGTGGTGTTCTACGATTTAGATCGTAGTGTCTTTGATATCTTTGCATACTACGAAGCTATTAGTTCGAGAGCACTACGATTTCCCTTCATCCTTCACACACTACGATCTTCTCTTGCTCGTGTTGTTGACTCTACGTTCCCGAGAGCACACTACGATCGTTGACTTGTAAAACTTCATGTTTCCTTCAGGATACTGCGATCGTAGAGTTGGCTTGGCAAACGTTGGGACCACTCTACGATTTCTGAAGAGTCCCCTTCAAGGACGGCATACTACGATCTTTAGGCTCTACGTTTTCTGCCTTGACTTCTGCAATGTTGATCAGATTGATGCACTATGATTTCTTCAAGACTAATCTATTACATCTCAAGATCAACCTAACAGTTTTGATCTTTCTATCTATACATTCTTTAACAGAATGATACACGTTGAAAGCTTAGATCAACCTAACAATTTTGATCTATCACTAAGTCCTTGTACATATATTCATTTAAGGACCTTACAAATAATCATGAACATATACATTTAAAACATCAAATCATAATATGCATTCTCCCAACAAAGTCCAATAGGAATAAGATGTGATCCTATGTGGGATTAATATTAAGCCCATGTATTTAGTTAATGAAGTCCAAGCTATTATTATTAGCAAGCCCAAAGGATAAGTTAATTAAATTAGCATTAAACCCAATCTTTGATCCATTAGCTAATGAGGATCCATGGGGCAACCCATGGGTAGACTTGATGGTCAAACCTTTTGTGTGGTGACCAAGTGTTGTAATGGCCAAGTAAATAAGAGTGGTTAGCAAGTAGACTTGGTTAATAAGCAATGAATAGTAAGGAGGTTAGTTTAAGGAGGTGGGATGACATAATGACCTAATTACCCTAACCTTGAAAGCTCTATAAATAACAAGTCTTTTTCATTCATTTGGGGTTTGTTATTTCATCCAACAACTCTCTCTCAAACAACTTATTGGTTAGAGCAAATAAGCACTTTGAGCTTAACTTATCATTTGTAGATTTCCAAAGCAAGAGAAGTAATCTTCAAAGGTAATTGATCTTGTCTCTTCTATCTCTATCATGGTAGGTTGATAAGAGAAGTGTAAATAATGAACTTAGATGTTAAGAATATAAGAGAAGTTGATAAGCAATGGACCAAGCCGAATAAGTCATAAGGAAATGAAAAATCATGTATTAAGAAATTGTTGTTATTAACTTATAGATAAGCCATAACCAAATTGGACTATAAGTTTTGTAATACATAAGTTGAGATGTCAGAATAATGGAATGAATGTGTTTAGAATGATAAACAAATCACTAATAATAACGTTTTGCCGGAATTCACACGGTTGGACGATAATCGTCAAATTCGTGAAATTCTCGGATTGGAAGTCATATTTTTTTTGTTTGGCATTGGAGACGTTGGTTTTCAATGGAGGCAAGCCATATTTGGCATTATAGAGTTGCGGACTCGAAAATAGCCGGATTCTGACTAAGAACGAAGAAACGAGCGTTGAACGTTCGCGAATGTTTATTGTTTTCGTTAAAATGAACCAATAGGCGAAATTTTAGCAAACGAAGTAAAATAGATAAAATTCTTGCATGAACGCATAGAGTACGTAATTTATGACCTGTAGGCTCTTGAACGAGCCAATTCGGACTTATAACGAAGAAGTTACGAGTCCGAGAATCTCAACTTTCATGAAAATCTGCCCAAAGTGTTCGGTGCAGAGTGCAGTGGCATGGCCAAAGACAAGGCAAATCAGTCCACACCGCAACACCAAAATGGCCATCAGCCCCTGGAGAGTCACACCGCAACGCGACATATAACACAGAGACTCGCACCGCGGCGCCGAGTCCGGATTTTTGAGGAGTAAGTGGCGATGGCTGCAGCAACATGCAGTACCAAGTTGCGTAATAGCAGGCAAGACTACATGACGCCAAAATTTTAAGACCTAGATAATAATGAATGTTTACAAATAGAACATGGTTAGTAATTGATAAACAAGTAAAGGAAGATCTTAATGGAACATTGTTAAGACATTATTAAGTCTTAAGCATGAACACTTAGAGTTAAGTTAAGCCAATTACTTATGAATGTGAGAATGACATAATGGAAAGCCGGAACCTATAATAACAAATCTAATACGTAATTAGATTGAGAAGTAGGGTAAGATTCTTTAGGAACCATGTGTGATCATTCATGACCTAATGTTCTATGTTATGCTATCATCTAATATAGAGACCTTAAAGGCGTAAAGTGCACGTGTTATAGATTGTAGCAGACGCTAAAGGCAAGTACTCTAACCCTTGTTCCAGTTTGATCTGGGCAAGTCCTTGTGATTCATGTATTCTTCGCATGAGTTAGTATTTGAGGAATGTCAAATCCAATTCTTTCTGCTAAAAGTATGCTATGTTATTTTATCAAGTGTTGATAAGGATTTACCAAACTAATATTATTGTGGTTTTCAAAAGTAGATTGAGTATGCTAAAATGTTTTGTCGTCAAACGACAGGCACGTGAGGTTGACACAGCTTAAACGTATATACGTTTAATGAATGTCGTGTTGATCAACATAGAGTACTATAGGCTGATCACCTAGACGTGCTCGTAAGCTATACCGGACTTACGGACTTCGTGCCAGGATGTCCTTTTCAAAGTACTTATAAGATGCTTACGGTCTTGAATCGGAATTGATGTTTTACTGAATATTGTAGCTGTAAAACGTTTTGAATGAAAAGAAGTGCTATTTTGAATTCTCAATAGTACTTCTTAACTATTGTCCAGTTATTGAAGATATACGATTCCTATGTTTCAAGCATGCTATTTTCCTTGAATTGTTGTACTTACTGAGCTAGTTAGGCTCATTCTTGCTTGAACCATATGAATGCAGCTAAGACAGAACGGATCGATGGATCCGGCAAGGATAAAGGGAAGGCAAAGGCGAACCCGTAGATTGCTTATGTAATAGTATAGGTTTTGTAAGGAATAATATTGTTATTATGACAAAGACAATGTATTGGTTGTAAAGAACCTGGGGTATATAAATATTCTTTTGATATATATATAAGACATATCCGTTCTTTTGAGGCATTTCAATTGAATGTTTATGTGAACTGTAGCACCGTGTAGCACCATCTGTCGGGTTGGAAGATACCTGAATTTGGGGGCGTCACAGGTTGGTATCAAAGCATTAGGTTATAAAACTTAAGGGGGGAAGTCAAACCTTAAGTCATAACCTTAAGAAAAGTCAAATAATAAAATATGTAAGTTAACCTTATAAAAATGCATTATATATGTTATGTGTTTTTATTATTCTACTAACGTTTATTAATCAACTTTGTGTGTTGTTGTAGATGTCAGGTGAAAATAGGGATGTACAGGTAGTCAGCGAAGGGTCGGTAAACCAGATAGAAATCATACCGAACCCCATAGCAGCAGATCCTGAGATAGTTATGGTGGAGTTCGGAGACTCAAAGCTTGTAACCTCATATCCCCAGATTTTGACGGCATGATAGAAGAAGAAGTGGAAGTAGTATCCTTCAATCCAGTGGCTATAGTGTGACGCCCCCAAAATAGGTATACACAACACCCATTCTGAGTCGCCAAATACATGGTACAGAAACAACTACAACTTTATTATTACAACAGTAAAACTGTGAGTTTGAATACAAATATTATCTTCTAGATAATATCTATACTCAAATAAATCCTCATCACATTTATTGATACATCATTTTGCAAAAATGGTGAGGACTACTAAACAATCCTTTCTAAAACCTTCATTCCATACCCCGACTGCGTACTCGCTTTATATTCTCGCTTCCGAGAAGAAAAATGGAACAACAAGGAAAAGGGTGAGCTCAACTAGCCCAAGAAAAAGAATATTATGACTAAGATAATATACAAACAAATTATCGTTAGTCTTCAATAGGAAAAATCGATAGAATACAATAGACAACAAGTTTCGGATCAATATTCGCAATGAAATAATAATTCATAGAAGAGTTACGAGAGAATGCAAACTACTATCTTCTATGTATGAATTTAAAAGTTCATCGTCTATCTTTTATCCCCTGTAACATCAATCAATATACATCCGAATCAAATATTCATCTTTGCACTACGGACCAAAGATATTCATCAGTTGGTCATGTTCATTTAAACACTGTCCATCTTTGCACTATGGTGCCAAAGATATTAATCAATCGATCATGTTCATCTCAACACTGCTCATCTTTGCAGATTATGTGCCAAAGATATTCTTGAAATCATTCATCTTTGCACTACTGTGCCAAAGATATTCTTAAGAAATCATTCATCTTTGCACTACTGTGCCAAAGATATTCCATAATATCATCATTTAAGACCGAGGATGATGAAAATATTTTTTTAAAGAAACGAATCCGGTGAAACAAAATGACAAGGATTAAGGATTAAGGATTCAGTACTTGGTTTTATCCATGTCCAAAAATACCTCAAAAATAATCATAGTGGTGTAAAATTCAAGAATGATCAAAACATGGATACAATCGAGTTAGTATCCGAATAGATATTTTGGACAAAAGGAAAAATTTTATTTTTCTATTGAATAGTGTCAGATACGTGAATAGTGCCGTGATACGTGAATAGTAACTCTCGACACCAAAAGATAGAAATTCCACAAAAACATCTTCACGCTTCATGAATAGTACTCGTGAAATAGTAACTCGTGAATAAGAACTCATGAATAGTAACTCGTGAATAGTAACTCATGAATAGTAACCCATGAATAGTAACCCCTACATGAAAAAGTTCCAAATTTGATAAAACTTCAGATCAACATTTCAAAGATAATGATATTGAAGAAATAATATCATCACAAAAAAATAATATCCCTTACCTCGAAAGATCAAGATTTCTAGCTAGAAATAATGTATAAGGTCAAGGAACTTGCACCGCCTAGCAATACTCAAAGTATACTCAAAATACTCACAAGAATACGCTCAAAATATCGAGAGAGAAATAGAGAGAAAACTTCAGTCATTGTGATTTTCAATTCTAACCTAAGCACCCTATTTATAGGAAAATGCTTAGAACACCAAAGCGTAAAATTTAATATAATATTAATATAATTATACAAATTTTTCTTAGCCCACCTTTTGGTCAAAACACCAGCCACACATGTTAATGATGTCCAAAAAAAATACAAAAACGTTTTTCTTAACAAAAATAATTTAAACTCCCAAAATCAATTATTTTGAGCTTCGAACTTCAATAATTCATAATAAATAGCCCTTTCATCAGAAAATTCGAATCTCATGAGTTTTTATAGGAAATTCAATTCTCTACAACTTTACAGAAGAAAGTTTTTCCAAATTCCAAACAAAAATCAACCGAAATCCACAACCAAGGCGATTTTATTGTTTATAATCAAATTTTGATCAATAATTGTGTCCACCAACACACAAAACATGTGTTAAACATTTAATGCCACAAAAATACTCTTCCTCCTCATATACTCATATATCCCACATTCATTGTAAAAATATCACCGTTAATATATTATTAAAATAATATATTTAAATGAATTATTTTATCGAAAAAGATAAAATATTAATTTTCAACAATTGTCATTTTAAAAATTTTCTCCATCTATATCCACATAAAATCAATATTTTCCTCATCATATAAATCAATAATTAATTATTCACAAATAATATTACTGTAATCACAATATTGACAACCGTAGCATAGCCTCAGAAAGAGGGGCTTTCCAATAAGAATTTCTTCTTCATCTTGGCAAGCAATTAGATGACCAAACCTCTCCTTAGACGTAACTTTCTAGACATTGCCAATAATGTTATCTAATAATATTATTCGAGATAATATGAATTATTGCTTCGATAATGAAAGATACCGTGTAATGACAATTATTGAAACAACAAAGAATTAAAAATATCAACAACAATTATTAACTCAATAAAATATCGAATAAAGAATTATCGTAACCATTATTGAGTAGTGCCTTTCACGTAAGAATCAATAATTGGTGCAATACCTGGTGCTATCGCTCAAAGAACGCGTATTAGTGTGTTTTAACCACCGGGTATTCCAACAAAGATAATTGGCAACAACTACGCCGTTATTTAAAAACAACTTATATTTGTCGTTTTTTTCATCCAATCGCTCAGTTATGGGGCCCACACATGGTCTGCGCGTCGTCGCATTTAATATTCCCGACAGCGATTTAATATTCCACGACCAAACTAATATTCCGACAACAACAATGAATATTTTATAACCACTTGCTTATTTTGAAATATTTGCGTATTTAACCCTTAACTATCCACATTAATCAAATCAACCCTTACTATTTCAAAATAAAGGAAATTCCTTTTTATTTAAAAATTTTGGGGTCTTACAACCTCCCTCCTTATGAAATTTCGTCCTCGAAATTGGACGTGACGTACTGGTGTTTTGAAAAGGTGAGGATACTCGCTTTCATTTTCGTTTTCAATTCCCGTGTCATTTCCTCTATAGCATGATTCCTCCACAAAACTTTAACTTGTGGTATGACTTTCATGCTGTAGGACATGCTCCTTCCTATCCAAAATCTTGACAGTACCTCCTCACACGTTAAGTCTTCTTGGCTATCTCATTCGGTTCTAACTCAATAACGTGGTTCGGGTCTTTCACATATTTACGAAGTACAGATATGTGAAACACATTATGAACACGAGACATACTCGGAGGTAACGCAAGGCTATAGGCTACATTTCCTACTCGGTCAAGAATTTGAAATGGACCGATAAATCGTGGATTGAGCTTTCCTCTCTTCCCAAATCTTGTAACTCCCTTCCATGGAGCAACTCGCAACAATACATGATCCCCTACACTAAATTCCACGTCCTTTCGATGAAGATTCGCATAACTCTTTTGTCGATCTTGTGCCGTTTGTATACGTTGTCGAATCATTAGTCATACGCACTAACTCGGGTCCCAACAATGTTGCTTCCCCACCTCATCCCAACATATATGGAGAACGACATTTTTGTCCATATAATGCTTGAATGAAACCATGCCTATATTTGTTTAATAACTATTGTTGTATGAGAATTCCACCAATGGCAAGTACTTATCCCAACTTCCTTTGAAATCTAGGACACAGAGTTTTAATATATCTTCAAGAGTTTGAGTAGTCCTTTCTGATTGCCCATCCGTTTGAGGATGGTATGCCAAACTCAATCGTAAATTCATGCCCATAGCTTTCTACAAACTAACCTAAAACTATGGATACTCGGCATGCCATGCAATCTCACAATCTCATTTCATCACATACATACGAGAAAGACGTTCAAGGAATAAGTCTCTCGATCAGTAAGAAATGAGCAGACTTGGTTAATCTATCAACAATAACCCAAATAGCATTGATGTCTTGAGAAACCGCGGGAAGACCCGTAATCTAAATCCATAGTAATGTGTTCCCACTTCCATTCCTAGGAATCTCAAGTCGCTGCAACGGACCCTTAGGTACTAGATGCTCCGCCTTTACACGTTGGCAAGTTAAACACATCGAGATAAACTTTGCAATCTCTCTCTTCATATTGTTCCACCAAAATGTATGTCGAAGATCACGATACATTTTAGTACTTCCAGGATGGATTGCAAATGGCGATTGTGTGCCTCCATCATAATCTTGTACTTCAAATCGAGTCGTTAGGAACACAAAGTCTAGAGTGGACTCAAGTATTCCTTCTTCATCAATTCTCGCCTAATAGCTCCTTCTTGTACTTTCTTCTTCATACGCATCATTTTAGTCGGTGGCTTGAGCAATCTTAACTTTTTCTATTAAAGTTGGCTCTATCGCGATACTTGACATCATCGCACTCGCTCGTTCTCGTGATATAATCTTCTACTCATCGCTACGCCTACCACGTTCGCTTTTCCAGGATGGCATGATCGTAACATGTTTGAAATGAGTCTCCTCTCGAGTTCTTCAAGCTCTTCCCACATTCCTCGCTCCATTCGAATTTTGTATCTCTACGAGTCACCATTTGCGTTAATGGAATAGCGATTCGAGAATATCCTTCAACGAATCTCCGATAATAACCAACTAAGCCTGAAAGCTACGTCTTTCGATAATCGACTTAGGTTGCTCTCAACCGTGACTCATATCCCAATCTTGGATAAAGACGTCACAATGACACCTATCGATTTTTATCGCATCGAATATGACATCCCCTACAGAGAGTTCGCTTAGGTGAATTCCACAAAGGAAGTCACAAGATAAAGGCTCGGTACCAAATTCTATAGTTGAATTTTAACTCTGAAGTTCAATAGGAGCCATTCGATATGAGATTTTAGAAATGAGTTTTTTGTCGGGTTCAAAGTCGATACAAAATTTAATATCGCTTTGGGAGTAAGCCAAGAAATTCTTCAGAAATACGTCGTCGGAAAAATCAATAACAACAGGAATATTATTCAAATCGACGCGTGTCTTTATTCAAATCCATAACATGGACTAAGAAAACTTGACATCCGTAATAAACGAATGACTTCATGGCTTGATATGAAAATGTTTGACTACAATGGTTTGATTGCTTGAATTCGAATAATAGGTTGCTTAGGAATATGAAAACTAACAACCTTACTAAAGCAATCAATTTGGCATGATGAGTAGTTAACCTTAAAATCTCATCAAAAGCAAATATCTCTATAGAAATAAGGTTAATGAGTAATGTGATAGTGCCAACTTGAATCAAGCAAGATTTTTAAACAACGGATGTAATGAAAGTTTCTCCTAATGGAGTCTCCACAGATAGGTCAAAGTTTAATTTCTCCGTAGTCAAGTTCAAACGTTGAGCGCAAGTAAGAGAGATAAAAGAATGGGTAGAACCAATATCTAGTAAGGTATATACTTGCAAGAATTTATAATTAACTAACCGTGCTAACTTCTTCGGGTTCTCGATTTTGACCGGTCACAACAAACGCTTCTTCCGGAATCGTTGACTTTGACTTTTCTCGGGACGATCTTTTGAGTCACAAATCCCCATTGAACTAGGTTTTGCTATCGCATAATCTCGAGCGATATGTCCTTCCTTTCCACAATTATAGCATACCTTGAACTGTGTGGGCAGTTTGGACCGATATGTCCCTCTTTTCCGCATTTGTAGCATATGAACGGGTGGTCGTTCTCCTCCCTTAAAACTAGTTGCACATGGGCCGACGTCTTCACATGGTCGTTGTTGAATCTCCTCTTTTTAAAATCTCCTCCCGACTCGCTTCTTCTATTTTCATGGCCACGATTACCACCAGAGTGGTTACCGCCTTTGTCCGTATTCTTCTTTCTCCGTTGGTTATCATTATTCGATGACCGCTATCTTTGGTATGATCCTTGGTTATGGTCCCTTGGTTGAACGTACTCGTTATCTCGCCTAACAACCGAGCCACGCTGACAACATCTCGAATAGAGAGAAAATTTATGAGAAATGAGATATCGACGTATGTGGGGTTTCAAACCTCTCGTAAACATCCGCGCACACGTTCCTCATTCTCCACCAAATGAGGTGCAAACTCGATAACTCTGCGAACTTCGCCTCAGATTGGGACACCGCCATGTTATTCTCGCTTCTAGTCTAATAAACTCCACTTCCTTCATACGACGAATACTTTCGTGGAAGTACTTGTCATTGAACTGCTTCAAACGTCTCCATGACATCTTTGAGCCGAAAGGTTTGGATGGGTACGCTTCATGTGATTCCCACGAAGAATCGCCTTCGCCACTTTTAACATAAAGGTGGCGAATGGAACTTTCTGTTCCTCCGTGCATCCCAAGACATCGAATATCTTGGTAATTTGTTTGACCCACGTCTCGCCTTTAATCGGATCCCGCTTCCCGCACTCGGTGGTCCAACTCTTTGAATCGCTTGGGTTGTGACCACCCGTGAATTGCTATCATTTCCTCCTCGTATTTTGAACACGAGTCTCCCTCGTCGATTTTGCATGAACCGCAAAAAGCTTCTAAACATCCCTCGTTCATCATCTCGCTTTCGGTGGTGTTGTTCACAAGAGGAACATTGCCACACTGTTGCACGTTCTCCTCGTTGGTAGTAAATCTGCGGGCATCCACGGTCTCATTTACTCCATCTGTTAATATTCTCATCGACATTCTCAAATACCGTCATAAAACAAGGGTTAATTAAGGAAATCAATATATCACATAATATCCCTATATATCGACCAACTAACAAATAAGCTTAGGTAGGACACACTAGCGAAGGATTTACTCGCTCTCCCTCCTAGTTCTATTCCCCGATCTCCGCCAGAGATCATATCCCTAAGCTCGATATTAACTGTGGACGCCCCCAAAATAGGTATACACAACACCCATTCTCGAGTCGCCAAATACATGGTGCATGAAACAACTACAACTTTATTATTACAACAAGAAAGCTGTGAGTTTGAATACAAATATTATCTTCTAGATAATATCTATACTCAAATAAATCCTCATCACATTTATTGATACATCATTTTGCAAAATGGTGAGGACTACTAAACAATCCTTTCTAAAACCTTCATTCCATACCCCGACTCGTACTCGCTTATATTCTCGCCTCCCGAGAAGAAAAATGGAACAACAAGGAAAAGGGTGAGCTCAACTAGCCCAAAGAAGAATATTATGACTAAGATAATATACAACAAATTATCGTTAGTCTTCAACAGGAAAAATCGATAGAATACAATAGACAACAAGTTTCAGATCAATATTCGCAATGAAATAATAATTCATAGAAGAGTTACGTAGAGAATGCAAACTACTATCTTCTATGTATGAATTTAAAAGTTCATCATCTATCTTTTATCCCCGTAACATCAATCAATATACATCGGAATCAAATATTCATCTTTGCACTCTGCACCAAAGATATTCATCACCGTCATGTTCATTTAAAACACTGTCCATTTGCACTACACAGCCAAAGATATTAATCAATCGGTCATGTTCATCTCAACACTGTTCATCTTTGCATTACTGAAGCCAAAGATATTCTTCAGAAATCATTCATCTTTGCACTCTGTGCCAAAGATATTCTTAAGAAATCATTCATCTTTGCACTACAGGCCAAAGATATTCCATAATATCATCATTTAAGACTGAGGATGATGAAAAATATTTTTTTTAAAGAAACGAATCCAGTGAAACAAAATGACAAGGATTAAGGATTAAGGATTCGTACTTGGTTTTATCCATGTCCAAAAATACCTCAAAAATAATCATAGTGGTGTAAAATTCAAGAATGATCAAAACATGGATACAATCAGAGTTAGTATCCAGAATAGATATTTTGGACAAAAAGAAAAAATTTTATTTTTCGGTGAATAGTGCCGTATACGTGAATAGTAACTCCGACACCAAAAGATAGAAATTCCACAAAAACATCTTCACGCTTCATGAATAGTACTCGTGAATAGTAACTCGTGAATAGTAACTCATGAATAGTAACTCGTGAATAGTAACTCATGAATAGTAACCCATGAATAGTAACCCCGACATGAAAAAGTTCCAAATTTGATAAAACTTCAGATCAACATTTCCAGCATAATGATATTGAAGAAATAATATCATCACAAAAAAAATAATATCCCTTACCTCGAAAGATCAAGATTTCTTAGCTAGAATAGGGTATAAGGTCAAGAGAACTTGCAACAAATCTAGCAATACTCAAAGTATACTCAAAATACTCACAAGAATACGCTCAAAATATCGAGAGAGAAATAGAGAAAACTTCAGTCATTGTGATTTTCAATTCTAACCTAAGCACCCTATTTATAGGAAAATGCTTAGAACACCAAAGCGTAAAATTTAATATAATATTAATATAATTATACAAATTTTCCTTAGCCCACCTTTTGGTCAAAACACCAGCCACACA
The DNA here is from genome assembly GCA_020205615.1 of Panax quinquefolius. Lineage (NCBI taxonomy): Eukaryota > Viridiplantae > Streptophyta > Magnoliopsida > Apiales > Araliaceae > Panax > Panax quinquefolius. The sequence continues at coordinate 70,933,899 of CM035169.1, read as the reverse complement.
TGTTAATGATGTCCAAAAAAAAAAAATACAAAAACGTTTTTTTTTAACAAAAATAATTTAAACTCCCAAAAATCAATTATTTTTGAGTTTTGAACTTCAATAATTCATAATAAATAGCCCTTTCATCAGAAAATTCGAATCTCATGAGTTTTTATAGGAAATTCAATTCTCTACAACTTTTCAGAAGAAAGTTTTTCCAAATTCCAAACAAAAATCAACCGAAATCCACAAACAGGCGATTTTACAATTTATAATCAAATTTCTTGGCCAATAATTGTGTCCACCAACACACAAAACATGTGTTAAACATTTAATGCCACAAAATACTCTTCCTCCTCATATACTCATATATCCCACATTCGTTGTAAAAATATCACCGTTAATATATTATTAAAATAATATATTTAAATGAATTATTTTATCAGAAAAAGATAAAATATTAATTTTCAACAATTGTCATTTTAAAAATTTTCTCCATCTATATCCACATAAAATCAATATTTTCCTCATCATATAAATCAATAATTAATTATTCACAAATAATATTACTGTAATCACAATATTGACAAACGGGCGGTTTCAGAGAAAGGGGCTTTCCAATAAGAATTTCTTCTTACTGGCGCGCAATTAGATGACCAAACCTCTCCTTAGACAGAACTTTCTAGACATTGCCAATAATGTTATCTAATAATATTATTCAGATAATATGAATTATTGCTTCGATAATGAAAGATACTGCGTAATGACAATTATTGAAACAACAAAGAATATAAAATATCAACACAACAATTATTAACTCAATAAAATATCGAATAAAGAATTATCGTGTAACCATTATTCGAGTAGTGCCTTCTTACGTAAGAATCAATAATTGGTGCAATACCCGTGCTCTTTCGTTCAACAACGCGTATTATTAGTGTGTTTTAACCACGGGTATTCCAACAAAGATTAACGACAACAACTACTGTAGTTATTTAAAAACAACTTATATTTGTCGTTTTTTTCATCCAATCGCTTTCAGTTATGGGGCCCACACACATGGTCGGGCCGTCGCATTTAATATTCCCCACAAGCGATTTAATATTCCACGACCAAACGAATATTCCCGACAACAACAATGAATATTTTATAACCACTTGCTTATTTTGAAATATTTGCGTATTTAACCCTTTAACTATCCACATTAATCAAATCAACCCTTACTATTTCAAAATAAAGGAAATTCCTTTTATTTAAAAATTTGAGGGTCTTACATATATAAGCGAGAGATAATGTAACATTCCGAATTTTAAAGTGTAATATTAAATATTTATTGATTTATATAAGTATTTAATGGATATGTTTATTGTTGAATAAATAATTGTTTAATTTGAGTTGATGTGGTTTAGTTAATTATTTGTTGAATAAATAATTATGGAGCTAAGAAAATTAATTGTTATGAGATTATATAATAATTTAATTTAATAAGTAAGTTAGAGAGCTTATAAGGATTAAATGAATTATAATATTTTAATTGGAATTGTGATTAAAATAAAGTGTTAGTTGGTTGAATAAAATTATAATTATAAAGGAAATTATAATTATGTGATAATGATTTATGTGTTAAAGTAATTTAATAGATTAATATTTTAATTGATTTAAATTGATTATTTAATTTAAATAGAAGTGTGACAAATAACCTTGCTATAAAGGAGTTATTAAAATAAATTAAAAGAGTTTAATTTAGTTTTGCCAAACATGTCTTATTGCATAATAAGTCTTTGATCTAATAGTGTTTTAGCAAACAAGGTATAAGGATTAATCCATTTGTTTTAATTCAGTTTACCAAACAAGGTGTAAGAGTTAATGGGTTATTTTTATTAAGCTTAGCCAAACAAGCCTTATGGCTTTTGATTTTCAAAAAAATTTATAACTGATGTCAGTTAAATCCTATACTTAATATCTATATTATTATTATTATACGTTATAATATTCTACATATGTTAGAGTTAGGGAGAAGAAAGACTCAATTGAAGTTTAGGAGAGAAAAGAGAAGAAGAATAAAACTAGAGAGAAATTTAGAGAAACTCTAACAGGTTTGAGAAAGGAATTGGAGAAAAGAAATTGATAATCAAACTCTAGCCATCATCTTCTTAGTCAAAGGTAGGGGCTTAACCTTTTCTTCAAAAAGTTTAGTTTTTCTTCTTCCCAAAAAGTTCTCTGTAAAATATTTTATAGGATGAATTGTTGATATATATATATAACTTGGTATGATAATTGTTTGTAAAAGGTTTTTATGAGTTTATATATGATTATAGATATACTAGTTCATGTATGTATGTATTTTATGAAGAAAATATATCACAGTGTTCATATGAAAATATATATGAATATGGCTTAATTTAAAATAGAAATTTAAGGTTTAATTAGTTGTTAAATTGATATGTTGATTTTGGAAATTGATAGAGTATGTATAATCATAACTTTGATGTTTTGAAATTTCTGTTTTGATTGAAAAACAAAATCACAGTGTTGATTTCCATTGAAAATATCAAAAATGGAGTTTTCGCCAAAAACATTGAAATTGGGTGTTGTATATTTAATGTCTATGTTATTTTATGAGTAGGAACATGTTAGAAGTCTTCACAATATGTTTATATGAAGTTTATATGTGTATTACATGATAATTAGTCTATTAGATTCGAGCTTTTAGGCCAATTTGGATTTTTGTTCATCTTTTGTCGTAGGTTTGTCACGGGATTACGGACTCTGGCAGCATGTCATTACCAAAGAAGTGATACAAAAATCTCGTCTTATGGCCGCCAACCAATGGCTCTTTGTGACCAGCGCATACAATATTAACTCATGTAGCCATATGAAATATGAACCACTGATGTAAGCGTAAATCGTAGCAAATATGAAGTTAGAAAGAAGGTTACAGCAGTTTTGTTTAATTACACAAACTTTGAAAATAAATGTTATGTGTTAATAATAGTAATGTTAAATGATAATTTTAGTAGTATTAAACTATGAATGATCATGTTATTAAGTGTTACCTACTTGTAACATAGTTGATTATGTGAATGGGTAATTTAACCCATATGATGAATATATTTGTTTATATAAATATACAATGTTGGTAATGACTAACTATGTCAATATGGCATATGTATAGGTATTAATTCAAGTGGTAAGGGTTTAGCTTGTGCTAAAGGCAAGTTCTCTAACTCAAAACTTCATTGTGCAAGTTTTTCTAACTCTATTTTATAATTGAGCAAGTTTTCTAATCCTTTATCTTATTGAACTAATTATTATTTTCAATTCGATTACCTTATAATGATGCAAGCTGTCTAAACTTTGGTTTGATGTTGAATAAGTTATTCTTGTATTTAACTTATTGTTTAGTATGCACAACTAAATTTCTATGCATGATTAGTATTCAATTCTAATTAACCTTGGCTTAGTATTGTTCAAGCAAGGTATGCTATAGTTATTCAAATTGTATGCTATTAGATTATTCCTAAAGCATGACTTTAGTTTACTATGATTGATTCAATCATGATTATTCTATAGTATAGTGTTATTGGTTTTATTCAACTACTCCTTAGTTGATGTTCGTTAAATTCCAAATTTTCATGAAAGCTTATCCAAACCAAACTTACTTTGGTGCGGACTTGTATTCTAAATACTGAGATGAACAACTCTTTTAATGGAGGTTTACGCTTAGCGTTGAAATGGTTGTGCATAATACATTGTACGAAGGGTTGATCCCCCTAAGTACGTAGAGTCCTTATAGTCTTATGACTGTTAAAGTTAAAGTTGAAAGATTACTTATAACTGTGGACATGATTCGTGGTCATTAGACCCTCAGTGAATATTATAAATTTTCAGAAAGTTAAGAGAATATATTGTTCAATTCTATTGAGCCTAATATTGGCAATTGATGTAAAAGTCTAAAGATTTACTTATTGTTATTTCTAGTGGGCCTTGTTTGCTCACTCTTGCCTGTAAAATTTCTTACAGGTAAAGTTGAAACTGGTGACGTACCTAGCACCAGTAAAGGAAAAGGAAAGATGAACAAGAACTGAAGACTTGTAATAGTTTGATAGTTTTATTTTCAGACGTTGGTTTTAAAGATTGTAATAAAGTTTATTTACTTTCCGCATTTGAATGATTGTTGTTAAAGGTTAGATAACCTGGGAGATTTTTATTTAAGTCTATTCCTGTATGGGCAGGTTTTATTATTCAATTTTATTATAATTGAGTAGTTATAAATGAATGTTTTGATTAAGTGAACACCAAATCTTGAGGAAATGAAGTACCAGGATTTGGGTGTCACGGGTTGGTATCAAAGCTTTAGGTTATGAACCTTAGGTGAGGGGAAAAGCCTTAGGAAGTAACCTTAGAAAAGATAGTGGAGTTAACTCTTATCGAGTTTTAGGGAAGAAGTAATAAAACACTGATGTGCTTATGTGATTTTAAATTATGTACTTGTGAGTGTCGAATAGTAATGATTAATAATTAAAAACTTTAAAACTTTGTTGTCAGGATGACTAATGTCGGAGAATCCAGTTAGGCTAGGGAGGAGGGACCTCAAATGCCTATAGTGGAGGAGCCTCGCGACATTCAGGTAGTTTGGGAACAACTCATCGCCACGGAGTCGGCCAGATTGGTGGCGATGAGTTGAAGAGGAGGATGATGATGTGGAGACAGATGAGGAGGATCCCATTGAGTTACCACAGGAGCAGGAGGATGATGAGGACGAGGAGGAAAGGATTCCACTTAACTCAATAGCTGGCCGTATATACGATGAGGTGCATGACCGTAACGTGGAACTTCAGGATACAGTTGAGGAGTTGCAGGAGATAGTAGCTGAACAACAGACTGAAATGACACAAAAAGACGGCGAGATCCAAGATCGTGAGGAACGACTGACAAACGCCGAGGAGAAACTAGTACGGACTGAAGGAAAGAAAGAACAATTGATCGAGATGGTTCTTTGAATCAAGAGCAAAGTTTGAGAGAAGAAGTCGCTAAGAGGGCAAGAGTGAAGATGCATACGAGGAAGCTTATCAACGAACTGGAAGAAGCGAGAAGGAACTCACAGGCGAAAAGGATGAAGATGGAAGAGATGGATAAAGTATTTGACACCGCAAGTAATCGAGCTCAAGATCGGGTCATGGGATATCCGATTCAGTTCGAGACGCTGCCATCATATGTATTAGATCGCAGGACAATGTTTCGAGTCATGGAGGAAGAACGTGATAGGGCTAAGAAGTATCTTAATAGAGCATCGTAGTTATTGCACGATGAGTGAAAGGTTAAATAAATTGTAAATCCCAAGTCTTATGTAACCTATGGGATATGACTATGATGTTGTCCTGAAACTTTTGTAGTTCAGGAAAGTAATGTAGATAGCAGTGATGCTATTGTTTTATGTTTTCTAAAAAGGTTTTGAATAAATAAAAGTTGTTATTTTATTCAAAGTGTTATGTGTTATGTGCTTATTTCTTTTATAGAGGCAAGTTAATTAGAAAATACTTAAAGAAGCTGAACAATAGTCTAATAGATGTTTTGTTTTAACAGAAAATGCCTCCCAGACGTGAACCACCCCGACAGAGAAACAGTGAGAGAACTACCAATAATGACAATGTTGACGGTAACCCCGTTCAACAACTAGTAACACTCACTCTGACTGTGAAGAAATCGATCAGAAAAGCGTTTTGAATGAAAAGAAGTGCTATTTTGAATTCTCAATAGTACTTCATAACTATTGTCCAGTTATTGAAGATATATGATTCCTATGTTTCAAGCATGCTATTTTCCTTGAATTGTTGTACTTGCTGGGCTAGTTAGGCTCATTCTTGCTTGAACCATATGAATGCGACTAAGACGTAGCTGATCGATGGATCCTGAAGGATAAAGGGAAGGCAAAGGCGAACCCGTAGATTGCTTTTGTAATAGTATAGGTTTTGTAAGGAATAATATTGTTATTATGACAAAGACAATGTATTGGTTGTAAAGAACCTGGGGTATGTAAATATTCTTTTGATATATATATAAGACATATCCGTTCTTTTGAGGCATTTCAATTGAATGTTTATGTGAACTGTAGCACCGTGTAGCACCATCTGTCGGGTTGGAAGATACCCGGATTTGGGGGCGTCACAGGTGTATTGGCTCATACCCTAGTTTTTCTTATCTCTATAGAAAAAGGGGGCGTACTCTCCAACTATTGGAATTACGTATATATGATATCTAATATAAGACTCCTCTTATAAAGATATCAGGTAACCTTATTTAATTAAAATAAGGTATTATTTATTTAATTAAACTCTTTTAATTAAATGGGCTCCCTAATCTTATTAGGGATAATTAATTAAACTCCTTTAACTAATTTTCCTCCTAATCCTATTAGGAATAAATGAGAGTGCTTATATTAAATAATTCCTAAACCCTTTTAGAAATTAAAATAATAATAATTGTAATAATATTAATAAGACTCCTCTTATTAATTTATATTTAATATTTCTAAAATATTAAATAATAAATATTAAGCTATTTAATTTATTCTATCACTATAGATTAAATTAAATATACTTAACATATTATTACGATTATGCCATTAACTTCTTAAATAATTATTCTTCCTTTTATGGTGTGACCCTTTAGGTTCTCCATATTAAACCGGTTGTGAATAAATCAATTAGAACAATTCTAATCTTATTTAAATAAATAAATTAAACGATTAATTTATTTAAATAAATAATATTTATTCTACAATAGGGATAAGCCTCCTTAGCGATCACCGACTTTTCAGATAATATAGATTTCAACATTAATCATAAAAGAACCTTTGAGTTAATAGTTACCGTACAATTCAATCCTTCTACCATACAATGTCCCAATTAAATATAAGACATGAAATTACTGTCAAGTCTTATTTTATTTAATTATATGTATTTTGTGACACCCCCAAATCCTGGTACTTTATTTCCTCAAAATTTGGTGTTCACTTAATCAAAACATTCATTTATAACTACCCAATTATAATAAAACTTAATAATAAAACCTGCCCATACAGGAATAGACTTAAATAAAAATCTCCCAGGTTATCTAACCTTTAACAACGATCATTCAAATGCAGAAAGTAAATAAACTTCATTACAATCTTTAAAACCAAAGTCTGAAAATAAAACTATCAAACTATTACAAGTCTTGAAGACTTGTTCATCTTTCCTTTTTTTCTTTCTTTGGTGCTAGGTACGTCACGGTTTCAACTTTAATGTAAGAAATTTTATGAAAAAGAGTGAGCAAACAAGGCCCACTAGAAATAACAATAAGTAAATCTTTAGACTTTTACATCAATTGCCAATATTAGGCTCAATAGAATTGAACAATATATTCTCTTAACTTTCTGAAAATTTATAACATTCACTGAGGGTCTAATGACCACGAATCATGTCCACAGTTATAAGTAATCTTTCAACTTTAACTTTAACAGTTATAAGACTATAAGGACTCTACGTTCTTAGGGGGATCAACCCTTCGTACAATTTATTGTGCACAACCATTTCAATGCTAAGCGTAAACCTCTATTAAAAGAGTTGTTCATCTCAGTATTTAGAATACAAGTCCGCACCAAAGTAAGTTTGGTTTAGATAAGCTTTCAAGGAAATTTGGAATTTAACGAACATCAACTAAGGAGTAGTTGAATAAAACCAATAACACTATACTATAGAATAATCGTGATTGAATCCATCATAGTAAACTAAAGTCATGCTTTAGGAATAATCTAATAGCATACAATTTGAATAACTATAGCATACCTTGCTTAAACAATACTAAGCCAAGGTTAATTAGAATTGAATACTAAGCATGCATAGAAATTTAGTTGTGCATGCTAAACAATAAGTTAAATACAAGAATAACTTATTCAACATCAAACCAAAGTTTAGACAGCTTGCATCATTATAAGGTAATCGAATTGAAAACAATAATTAGTTCAATAAGATAAAGGATTAGAAAACTTGCTCAATTATAAAATAGAGTTAGAAAAACTTGCACAATGAAGTTTTGAGTTAGAGAACTTGCCTTTAGCACAAGCTAAACCCTTACCACTTGAATTAATACCCTATACATATATCATATTGACATAGTTAGTCATTACCAACATTGTATATTTATATAAACAAATATATTCATCATATGGGTTAAATTACCTATTCACATAATCAACTATGTTACAAGTAGGTAACACTTAATAACATGATCATTCATAGTTTAATACTACTGAAATAATCATATAACATTACTATTATTAACACATAACATTTATTTTCAAAGTTTGTGTAATTAAACAAATCACAAAACCTTTCGCTAAACTCATGTGCAAGCGCCAGATTATATTGTGGTGATTTACGTATTGAAACCGAGTCAAGGCCATGCAGACTGGTCATGAGCCATTGGTTGGTATGGCGGTGTCAATACGTAAATACGAGATTTGTATCTTTTGGGCCACGCTACTACGCCAGAGTCCGTAATCCGGTGATGACCTCAGTAATAAACAAGAACAAAAAACCAAATTGGCCTAAAAGCTCGAATCTAATAGACTGATTATCATGTAATACACATATAAACTTCATATAAACATATTGTGAAGACTTCCAACATGTTCCTACTCATAAAATAACATAGACATCAAATATACAACACCCAATTTCAATATTTTTGGCAAAAACTCCATTTTTGATATTTTCAATGGAAATCAACACTATGATTTTGTTTTTCAATCAAAACAAAAATTTCAAAACATCAAAGTTATGATTATACACACTCTATCAATTTCCAAAATCAACATATCAATTTAACAACTAATTAAACCTTAAATTTCTATTTTAAATTAAGCCATATTCATATATATTTTCATATGAATACTGTGATATATTTTCTTCATAAAATACATACATACATGAACTAGTATATCTATAATCATATATAAACTCATAAAAACCTTTTACAAACAATTATCATACCAAGTTATATATATATATCAACAATTCATCCTATAAAGTATTTTACAGAGAACTTTTTGGGAAGAAGAAAAACTAAACTTTTTGAAGAAAAGGTTAAGCCCCTACCTTTGATTAAGAAGATGATGGCTAGAGTTTGATTATCAATTTCTTTTCTCCAATTCCTTTCTCAAACCTGTTAGAGTTTCTCTAAATTTCTCTCTAGTTTTCTTCTTCTCTTCTTTTCTCTCTGTAAACTTCAACTGAGTCTTTCTTCTCCCTAACTCTAACATATGTAGAATATTATAACGTATAATAATAATAATATAGATATTAAGTATAGGATTTAACTGACATCAGTTATAAATTTTTTTGAAAATCAAAAGCCATAAGGCTTGTTTGGCTAAGCTTAATAAAAATAACCCATTAACCCTTACACCTTGTTTGGTAAACTGAATTAAAACAAATGGATTAATCTTTATACCTTGTTTGCTAAAACACTATTAGATCAAAGACTTATTATGCAATAAGACATGTTTGGCAAAACTAAATTAAACTCTTTTAATTTATTTTAATAACTCCTTTATAGCAAGGTTATTTGTCACACTTCTATTTAAATTAAATAGTCAATTTAAATCAATTAAAATATTAATCTATTAAATTACTTTAACACATAAATCATTATCACATAATTATAATTTCCTTTATAATTATAATTTTATTCAACCAACTAACACTTTATTTTAATCACAATTCCAATTAAAATATTATAATTCATTTAATCCTTATAAGCTCTCTAGCTTACTTATTAAATTAAATTATTATATAATCTCATAACAATTAATTTTCTTAGCTCCTTAATTATTTATTCAACAAATAATTAACTAAACCACATCAACTCAAATTAAACAATTATTTATTCAACAATAAACATATCCATTGAATACTTATATAAATCAATAAATATTTAATATTATACTTTAAAATTCTGGAATGTTACATATTTCGATTCCTAAATGCACAACTCCTAATGAATGCAAATTAGAAACTACTTTCTAATTTCATTCCACCTTGGCCAATGATTCTTGGGTTATCATTTATCGAATCACATAGGACATTTCTTTTCTTTTACTAGAAGTGGTAGATTCTTTATTGATCATTCATTATATTCATATATAACTTATTACACCCAATCATAGCCTTTGATATACTCTAAGAGTCTTAAGGAACTTATTCCTTAGCGAGTCACGTTCAGTGAACTTATTCTCTAATAAGCACCTATATACTTGTTTTAGTGTCTCCACACAAATGATCATGAGATCAATCATCCTCATCCAATGAGCAAGCAACATACGTACCAATCTATCCGGATTCACTAATCCCCTTTTTAGTAATCCATTGATTGGGTACATTTTAGTTTTAATCTATCTAAGAATTTAGATCTCATTAGCATGATCTCATCATGATTCTAAAAGCATTGCTTAAAACTATGGGTTTATCACATATTATTAAAATAGCACAATGTAGATAATAAACACCTTTAATAAATAATTCTTTTATTAATAAATAAATAAGATTGATTACAAAGTATATGCTTTATCATCATACATGATTGGCTTGTATGCATACTACTTTCAATCTCCCACTTGCACTAAAGCCAATCGCCGTGGTATCTCATACCCATCTTCTCTAAGTGACGATCAAACTGCTGTTATGTTAAAACTTTAGTAAATGGATCTGCAATATTGTCTTGAGAGTCCACACGCTCCAGGGTGACGAAACCTCTTTCAATGATCTCTCTGATCAAATGAAATCCCCGCAACATGTGTTTGGATTTCTGATGAGACCTAGGTTCCTTAGCCTGTGCAACAACTCTGGTGTTGTCACAGAATAAAGGCACTGGTCCTGTAATGCTAGGAACCACACCAAGTTCGGTAATGAACTTCTTCATCCAAACAACTTCCTTTGCAGCTTCACTTGCAGCTATGTACTCGCCTCTCACATCTTTGAATCAAGAATCGCCATTCTTGTTGTTTGGAACTCTTCCAACTCACTGCGCCACCGTTTAAGGTAAACACATACCCCGAAACGGATTTACTGTCATCTTGGTCTATTTGAAAACTTGAGTCTGTGAAGCTCTCTAGTTTCAATTCAGACCCACCGTAGACAAGAAATACATCCTTAGTTCTTCTTAAGTACTTTAGGATATTTTTCACTATCTTCCAATGTTCTTCTCTTGGATTCGACTGATATCTGCTTGTTACACTAAGTGCATGAGAGACATCTGGTCTAGTACATATCATACCATACATGATAGATCCTATTGCTGAAGCATAAGGAATCTTACTCATACAGTCTCTCTCCTCAGGTGTCTTTGGGGCCTGTTTCTTGGAGATATGTATTCCATGGCTCATCGGCATGAGACCTCTTTTGGAATCTTCCATGCTAAACCTCTTTAGCATCGAGTCAATGTACGTTCCTTGGGACAAGCCAAGCATACTTTTAGATCTATCTCTATAGATCTTTATCCCCAAAATATATGATGCTTCTCCCAAGTCCTTCATTGAGAAGTGTTTAGATAACCAGATTTTAATTGATTGTAGCATAGGAATATCATTCCCTATCAGTAATATATCATCAACATATAATATGAAGAATGAAACAGCGCTCCCACTAACCTTCTTGTACACACATGGTTCATCCTCATTTTTGATAAAATCAAACTCTTTGATTGTCTCATCAAAATGGATGTTCCACCTACGAGAAGCTTGCTTCAATCCATAAATGGATCGTCAGAAGCTTACAGACTTGATTTGTTCCAACCTTTGAAACAAATCCTCTGGTACAATGTCATATACACATCCTCCTCAAGTTTCTCATTGAGGAAGGCCGTTTTCACGTCCATCTGCCAGATTTCGTAGTCATGGTAAGCTGCAATCGTAAGCAAAATCCAAATGAACTTGAGCATTGCTACTGGTGAGAAGGTTTCATCATAGTCAACTCCTTAGCTTTATTTGAAAACTTTTGCGCCCAGTCGGGCCTTATAGGTCTCTACCTTGCCATCTGCTCTAGTCTTTCTTTTAAAGACCCATTTACACCCAATAGGCTTAATGCCTTCAGGTGGTGAAACCAAAGTCCATACTTGGTTTTCATACATGGAGTCCATCTCGGATTTCATGGCTTCTTGCCACTTCTCTAAGTCTTTATTACTCATGCTTTGTTAAGTAATTCAATGGATCATCATCATCTATGATGCGTACCTCATTGTCATCCTCTATGACAAGTTCATACCTATCAGGTATCTTTGGTACTCTTCCAGATTTACGAATAGGGTGTTGTATAGAAGGAATCTCTACTTGGACAGGTTCATCCATTTGATCTGTAGTAGTTTGTGGATCTTGAATTTCTTCAAGATCTATTTTCCTCCCACTGACCCCTACAAGGATAAACTCCTTTTTCCAAGAAGGCAGCATGTTTGGCAACAAACACCTTTTGTTCAGTAGGATTGTAGAAATAATATCCTAAACTTTCTTTAGGATATCCCACAAAAGTACACTTATCAGATCTAGTCCCAAGCTTATCATTTGGAAACATTTTCACATAAGCTGGACATCCCCAAATCTTAACATGCTTAAGACTAGGCTTCTTCCCTGTCCACATCTCATATGGAGTCTTAGGGACAGATTTCGAGGGAACCTTATTTAGTAGATATGTAGCCTGTAACGACCAAGAAATTCGGATCTTATTGTAAAATGATTTTATTAAATTAAATAATAATAAAATCATATTCCATGTGTTATCAAGATGGTTGTCATTGTATAACCTATTGATTTTAGAATATCATAGTATTTGAGCTACATGGATGAATTAAAGTGTTTGAATTTCTAAGACGAAAATAAAAGTTTTTCGAGAAATTTTCCGAAAAACACTATTCATCGGTATTTGCTCGGGATATAATTTTTAGTTTTCGAGAAATACGTAATGATGGAATAACAAGGTAAGATGGATTATATAATAAAAATCTAATTATGGAAAATGTAATAATTCGCTTGTGGACTTATTTTATAAACGTTAAGGAAGGCAAAATAGTATTGAACAAGTAATAATGTATGATACTTTGGTATTGTACGGAGTAATGAAAACGAGTATAATATTAAGTATTATACGAGTTTGTAGGAAGGATGAAATACCGTATATAAATTCTATATGAATTAGAATACGAAAATAATACATAAACTATATGTATATGTATTAAGAAATGTTAATGGACTTGGAAGATTGGTTAACAATTAATTACAAGTCCATGTGAATTAAAGGGAAAGGCCCAACTATTATTAATGAACCAATTAGTGTTTATAATGCAAAGCCCAAAGAGTTAGTTGGTCCAAGCCCAAGCTAGATTGAAATGAATTGGTTGACCCATGGGGCAAACCATATCAAGATGGTTATTGTGGTGACCAAATATTGTGGTGACCAAGTAATGTGATGACCAAGTTAGAGTGGTGACCAAGACTTTGAAGTAATGACCAAGTGTAGGATAAAAGTTGTGCTAGCCAAGTAATGAATAGTAAGGAGGTGGCTTAAGGAGGTGGGTGATTTAATGACCAATCTACCCTAACTTTGCAAATTCTATAAATAGAGAAGGCTTGCAAGCCATTTGTTACTTGTTCAAATAATCCATCATTCTAAAAGTGCTTAAGTGTTAGAGAGAATAAGCTAGCAATAAGTCACTTTCATAAGTAAGAAGAAGAAGCAAGCTACTTTACTGAGACAACAAGAAGTAAGACTTCTTCTCTATTATCTTCTATCTCTACCATGATAGGTTGATAAGAAAAGTTGGAATTAAGGAACATGGATGTTAAGAAGTAAGAAGAATGAGTAAGTCATGAACTTAAGCCACATAAGTTGGCAATAAGTCATTTGAACTTATAAAAGTTATAAACTTATTATAAGTTAACCTTGAATGCTAAGTATGAAAATATGATCTTGTAATAAGGGAAGTGAATTAAGAACTTATATGATTATATGTATCATGTATACCTAAGCAAAGTTATATGTGAAGAACATGTAAAGTATGATGATTAAGAAACTCTAATTGTCATAAGTCATGAATAATCAAATCTTAAGTAGTTTATAATTTGACAAGTTATAAGCTCATGAAGAATAAGTCAAAATCCAACGATGAATATAAGTTGTTGTATTAAGTATGTTAAGATGTTCACATGATGAATGAAGTTCATTTTTAATGTTGAACAAATCATAAGAATGAAGAATTGCCAGAATTTGCACGATTGGACGATAAATGTCGAATTCGTAAAATTCTCGGAATAGAAGTCAAATTTTATGTTTGATCACGAAACCATTGTTTTCCAATAGAGACAAGTCATATTTGGCATTTAAGAGTTGCAGACTCAAAAATGACCGGATTCTGACTTAGAACGAAGAAACGACCGTTGAACGTTCACGAACGTTTATCGTTTTCGTTAAAAATGAACCAATAGGTGAATTTTTAGCAAACGAAGTCAAATAGATAAAATTCTTGAATGATCATGTAGATTATGTAATTTGTGAACCGTAGGCTTTTGAACGAGCCAATTCTGACTTATAACAAAGAAGTTATGCGTCCGGGAAGTTCACAAAATTCACAAACTGAATTTGTTTTCGGTGTGAGAGAGTCAGCCATGGCCAACCCCTAAGCAAAAGACGGTAGCCCAAGAACGCGAAACGTTGTTCAAACTCATCGCAAGAGTTCGCCGCAGCGTGAACTATGGTACATTATGTGGAAAGTACAATGGCATGTATATAGTACCAAAATCCTCGAGGTGTGGTAGGCAATACGCCCATTAAGTAAGGACTCGCGTCGTAGCGCCAAGTCTGGGTCAGTGATACAATAATCTCGAGCTGCAGTGTGATGCCCCCAAAATTAGGTATACATCACCCATCTTGAGTCACCAAATACATGGTACAGAATTCAAATACAACTTAATAATATAAATGTCGTGTACAATACGACAAAACATAAACTGTGAGTTTGAATAAAAATATTGTCTACTAGAGAGTATACAAACTCAAAAGGAGTCCTCATTACAATTATTATCACACTATTTCACGAGAATAGTGAGGACTACTAATGCACCATCTAGGACCATCACTCTTGTTCTGACTAGTCCCGGCTACGTTCTCATTTCCAAGAGAAACGGTGAAAGAAAGGGTGAGCTCAACTAGTCAAGAAGAAATATTATGACTAAGATAATGCGAGAATAATTTATCGTTAACCTTCAAGCGAGTGTTAAACCGATACAATATAACAAACATCAAGTTTAAGCTGCTAAATGAACAAGCAATCCATTAAAAGAGTCAAGTAGAGAATAAAATCTACTATCTTTTATGATTTAAAAGGTTTTCATCACTTTTATCATTTGGGACTCAAACTTAATAAATAATCCACATCATCGAATCACCCCTACACTACGGCCAAGGATATTCTTTAGTATCATGACCACAATTATCCATGTACTACGGGCCAAGAATATTTGTGTATTCATTAATGGTCATGATCATGCCAACAACTGTCCATCAATGCACTACGGGCCAATGAGGACTTTTACCACATCATTTGTAACATTACGATCATGATTACACCGAAGAATCCCTGGTCATAATCATACCAAGTCCATCTATGCACTACAGGCCATAGATGACTTTCAACAAAATATAAACATGAGCATGATGACAATGATATAAGAATTCAATAAAACAAGTTCAAGAATTAATTTATCTAGGAACTGATAACGTCCAAATTGTCAACATAATACTGTTTTGTAGAGTAAAATTCAAGAATACTCAGAAGAATATTTCCATGAAAAGATACTGGATGAAGCGCAAATATCAAGGATATTCCATAAATTTCATGGAGTATAGAAGTCAAAGTTTTAACCAATTGAGTATAATAAAGAATGGAATAACAAAAGAAATCACCATGCATGCGATAGACCTTGCAAGGTAAAAGTTATTCCAAATGAATAATAAATAACGGAACTGTGTCCGGCGAAACGCATTGATGTGATATATTCAACAGAATAATAAAGGATGGAACCGGTCCAGAACGTTACGTAAAGGATATTAAACGTAATAATAAAGAACGGAATATTAGAAGAATTTCACCAAGTATAGGGTATTCCACGTATACAGGTTATTCCAACAGAATAATAAAGAATAGAATAACAGAAGTTCTCTTCACGAATACAAAAGAAATAATAACCCTTACGGGTATAACAAATAATATTCCCTACCTTAGAAGAAACTGGATATTGGAAAAGTGAAGTAACAAAATACTTTTCTTCTTTCTCTCTATGGTTTCTCTCTCTAGAGTTTCAATGAATTCGTAAGAAATAATGAAGGAATGAGCTTCTATTTATAGGAAAATGGAATGAATAGTAACTAATTCATGAACGGTCCAGATTGATTTACTATTAAACGGACGGTCCATATTGGTTTACTATCAAAACTTTAAACAACGGTCCATACTGATTTACTATTAAAACTTTAAACCAGCGATCTATATTGATTTACTATTATAACTCCACCAGCGGTACATATTGACTTACTATTATATCTTCAACCAACGGTCTAAAAAATTAGCACATCTCCTCATGGAATAATATTTTACCCAAATACCCGAATGCACAATACTAGAGTGAATAGTAATCGGGTGAATAGTAACTCATGAATAGTAACTCGTGAATAGTAACTCGTGAATAGTAACTCATGAATAGTAACTCCGACACGAAAAGTGTCCCAAATACCCAATTGAACAATATATCCTCCAGACATCAATTACAATAACACAAATAAGTCCAACACAATGGAACTATAAAATTCATCTTTAATCAACACGAACTTATTCATCATTAATATTATAATTCACAATATTTAACAATCAGGTTGTTCCCGGAAAGAGGGGCTTTCGATAAGGATTTCTCCTTATTGGCGCAATGATTAGGTGACCAAACCTCTCATTAGCGATGTAACTTCTAGACATTGTTAATATTGCAAATAATAATATGAATAACTTTGTCGTCTCAATTATTGATTTAATAATATATCATATAATGCAGATGATACTGTAACAATAATTGAATCAATAATATGAGAGATATGATGCAGCAATTATTGTAGCAATAAATGAGTATAAGCGAGTGACTTCTCACATAAGCATCAATAATCAATACAGGTGTGTGCTTTGTCGCAACTACGGCAGTATTCTTGTATTTTTACTACTAGGTAGTTCAACGGTTTTAATGGTAACACCTCCGTAGTTATTTTCATAAAGTATTTTTTGTCATTTTCTCAATCAGACAATAATTCCGTTCTGGGGTCCACCAATGATTGTCTTTGTTGCATTGAATATTCCCTGATAAAAGCGAATATTCCCCAGGCAATCGAATATTATATAACAACTTGCATACTTTGCAAAATTTGTAAACATTACCTACAACTATAACATTACATCAAATCAACACCATAATATAAAAAAAATTATTTCGAGAAAATTAAATCTTTATTCATAAAATCTGGGGTCTCACAATCTCCCCTCCTTATGAAATTTTGCCCTCAAAATTTACGTACGTACCTGGTATGCCGAAGAGGTGAGGATACCTTAACTTTACTTCAAATTCTAACTCTTGAGGTATAACCTTTGAGTGTTGAATACGATCCTTCTTATCCAAGATTTTAACACGTATCTCCTTATACATTAAATCTTCTGCTATCTCGTCTAGTTCTAATTTAATAATGTGGTTCGGGTCGTCCACATATTTAAGTAACATCGATACGTTAAAAATGTTATGAACGTGCGACATACTTGGCGATAAAACGAGTCTATAGGCCATAGTTCCTACTTCATCGAGGATTTTAAATGGGCCAATTAAATCGAGGGTTGAGATTCCCTCTCTTCGTCGATTCTTGCTTCTAGAATACCGCCCTCTTGAACCTTCTTCTTCACATTCATCAGCTCTGAGTATGTAGCTTGACCAGCTTTAACTTTATCGATTAAAGTCGATTCTAATCGTATATTCGTTATCTTCACATGGGTCACTAGAGTCTTTAACTCTATTTTTATCATTTGTAAGTTATACGAAATGGGTTTTTGTGTTAACAACATCGCACTCGTAAATGCATACGATCTTCTACTAAACGCGTCAGCTACCACGTTCGTTTTTCCGTAATGATATTGAATGGCACAATCGTAATCTTCAACAGCTCGAGCCAACGTCTTTGGCACATTACACGTTCATTTTGGGTGAAGAAAATATTTGAGGGTTTTAGAAATGGGTTTTGTACTGGGGTCAATACAAAATTCGATTTCACGCTCTAGGGGTAGGCTAAGAAGTCTTCAAGAATACGTCAGGAAATTTATTAATAATAGAATTATCATTCAAAACTGTGACTCTCATCCAAGACTTGGATAGCACGTCACATTGATACCAATCAACTTGGCACCGTTATTCAGGACGTTGCCTACAGAAAGTCTGGCTTTGGTGTATTCCACATAAGAAAGTCAACAACGAAAGGATCGGGGCTCTTTATTTATGGCTTGATATGACAATGATTGACTTTAGTGGTTTTGTTACTTTGAATTCGCATAACAGGTTGGTTAGGAGTATGAAAGCTAACAACCTTACGAAAAGCATGATGAGTAGTTAACCAATCGATTCCTAAAATCGCATCAAATGCAAGTATTTTCAAAGAGATAAGATCGACAGGTAACGTGAAAGTGTTGATTTGAACAAGATTTATAAATAGTGGAGGTAACGAAGGTTTCTCTCAACTGAGTTTAAACAGATATATCAAAGTCTAACTTCTCTGGAGTTAACTTCAAACATTGAACACAACTAGGTGCAATAAAAGAGTGAGTAGAACCGGTATCTAACACGGTATAGACTTCGCAAGAGTTTATGACTAACATACCCGTGATAATTTTATTCAGGTTCCTCGTCACGAAAAAAAATGCTCTCTCTTAAACTACCAGCTTTGTCTTTTATGGGACGACATTTTGTGCCTCCATCCTAGCTGAACTTGTCTTCGGTGAACGACAAAATCGGGCTAAGTGACCTTCTCTTCCACAATTATAACATGTTTTGGACGGCATCGCGCAGTTTGGACTGATGTGTCCCTCCCCTTCGCATTTGAAGCATATGATACGTGGTCGTTCTCCTTCTTTAACAACGGGTGTTGGTGCTGATGTCTTTCCATCATTGTTGAATCTCCTCTTCTTGAAATGTCCATTCTTATTATTTTGACCATGATTACCACCGAAGTGGTTACCATTTCTGGCATGTTGATTCCCTCCATGCTTATTGTCACCGCTTTGATGACTGTTATCACCGGTATTATCATTTTGCCGGCTGCTCTCTTTTCGTTACGTTGACTCATTATCACGTTCCACTAACTGAGCCCTATTTACAACATCTGAATACAAACACAGTTTATGAGAAATAAGATGTTGACGTATCTCCGACTTCAAACCTCTTAAAAACATCCGCGTCATTTTCTCTTCATTATCAACCAAGTGGGACGCAAATCGGGATAACTCGGCAAACTTGGCTTCGTACTGCGACATAATCATGTTGTTTTGCTCCAACTTGATAAATTCCACCTCCTTCATGTGACGAATGCTTTCGGGAAAGTACTTGTCATTGAACAGCTCTTGGAACTTCTCCCAAGACATCTTGAGTGTGTCAGGCTGGGTATGTTTTACAGATTCCCACCAGTGAACTGCCTTTTCACAAAACATAAAGGTGGCAAAGGGAACCTTTTGCTCCTCGGAGCATCCCAAGACATCAAATATCTTGGTGATCTACTTTAACCACGTCTCTGCCTTAAGTGGTTATGGCTTTCCCAAAAATTCCGGTGGTCCTAGCTCCTTGAATTGCTTAGCGGTGACCAACCGTGGGTTGCCATTGTTTCCTCCTACATTATGCACAAGAGTCGCCTTCGCCTGATGTTGCATGAATTCTAAAAAGCTCTT
Source organism: Panax quinquefolius (assembly GCA_020205615.1). Lineage (NCBI taxonomy): Eukaryota > Viridiplantae > Streptophyta > Magnoliopsida > Apiales > Araliaceae > Panax > Panax quinquefolius. The sequence continues at coordinate 70,913,880 of CM035169.1, read as the reverse complement.
AAACGTACCGTCATTCGTTAATTGATCAGTGTTGTTGTTTACAGGAGGATTATCGCCATCCTATTGCACATTGTCCTGATTATTGATCTGTGGTGAATCAACGGTCGTCTGTGCTCCATTGCTATTCTCAACATTCTCGGATGTCATTTTCAGATACTGCCACAAAACAAAAGGATAATTGACATGTAACATATTATCCCTATATTCTGACCGACCAATTAAATACCAAATAAACTTAGGTAGGTCATACTTGCGAAGAAATTCCCCGTCTCTCCCCTCCTAGTTCTATTCTCACATCTTAGCCAGGGATCATATCCCTAAGCTTTGATACCAACTATGACGCCCCCAAAATTAGGTATACATCACCCATCTTGAGTCACCAGATACATGGTACAGAATTCAAATACAACTTAATAATATAACTGTCGTGTACAATACGACAAAACATAAACTGTGAGTTTAAATACAAATATTGTCTACTAGAGAGTATACAAACTCAAAAGGAGTCCTCATTACAATTATTATCACACTATTTCACGAATAGTGAGGACTACTAATGCACCATCTAGGACCATCACTCCGTTCTCCGACTAGGTCCCAGCTACATTCTCATTTCCTGAAGAGAACAGTGAAAGAAAGGGTGAGCTCAACTAGCCCAGTAAGAAATATTATGACTAAGATAATGCGTAATAATTTATCGTTAGCCTTCAAAGTGTTAAAGCGATACAATATAACAACCATCAAGTTTAATCTGCAGTGGAACAAGCAATCCATTAAAAGAGTCAAGTAGAGAATAAAATCTACTATCTTTTATGATTTAAAAGGTTTTCATCACTTTTATCATTTGGGACTCAAATTTTAATAAATAATCCACATCATCGAATCACTTACGCACTACTAGCCAAGGATATTCTTTAGTATCACGACCACAATTATCCATGCACTAAGGGCCAAGAATATTTGTGTATTCATTAATGGTCATGATCATGCCAACAACTGTCCATCAATGTACTACGGGCTAAAGAGGACTTTTACCACATCATTTGTAACATTACGATCATGATTACACAGAATAATCCCTGGTCATAATCATACCAAGTCCATCTATGCACTACAGGCCACAGATGACTTTCAACAAAATATAAACATGAGGATGATGACAATGATATAAGAATTCAATAAAACAAGTTCAAGAATTAATTTATCTAGGAACTGATAACGTCCAAATTGTCAACATGATACTATTTTGTAGAGTAAAATTCAAGAATGCTCAGAAGAATATTTCCATGAAAAGACACTGGATGAAGCGCAAATATCAAGGATATTCCACAAATTTCATTGAGTATAGAAGTCAAAGTTTTAACCAACTGAGTATAATAAAGAATGGAATAACAAAAGAAATCACCATGCATGCGATAGACCGCACAGGCAGGTTATTCCAACAGAATAATAAATAATGGAACCAGTGTCGCGTGAAACGCATGCAGATGTGATATTCCAACGAGAATAATAAAGGATGGAACCAGGTCCGGCGTAAACGCATAGACAGGATATTCCGACAGAATAATAAAGAACGGAATATTAGAAGAATTTCACCAAGTATAGGGTATTCCGCGTATACAGGTTATTCCAATAGAATAATAAAGAATAGAATAACAGAAGTTCTCTTCATGAATACAAAAGAAATAATAACCCTTACGGGTACAACAAATAATATTCCCTACCTTAGAAGAAACTGGATATTGGAAAAGTGAAGTAACAAAATACTTTTCTTCTTTCTCTCTATGGTTTCTCTCTCTAGAGTTTCAATGAATTCGTAAGAAATAATGAAGGAATGAGCTTCTATTTATAGGAAAATGGAATGAATAGTAACTAATTCATGAACGGTCTAGATTGATTTACTATTAAACGGACGGTCCATATTGGTTTACTATTAAAACTTAAAACAACGGTCCATACTGATTTACTATTAAAACTTTAAACCAACGATCCATATTGATTTACTATTATAACTCCACCAGCGGTCCATATTGACTTACTATTATATCTTCAACCAACGGTCTGAAAAATTAGCACATCTCCTCATGGAATAATATTGTACCCAAATACCCGAATGCACAATACTAGAGTGAATAGTAACCGGATGAATAGTAACTCGTGAATAATAACTCATGAATAGTAACTCTTGAATAGTAACTCATGAATAGTAACTCATAAATAGTAACTCTTGAATAGTGTCCCGAATACCCAATTGAACAATATATCCTCCAGACATCAATTATACTAACACAAATAAGTCCAACACAATGGAACTATAAAATTCATCTTTAATCAACATGAACTTATTCATCATTAATATTATAATTCACAATATTTAACAACCGGGTTGTTCTCAGGAAAGAGGGGGCTTTCCGATAAGGATTTTTCCTTATTGGCGCGCAATTAGGTGACCAAACCTCTCCTTGACAAAACTTCTAGACATTGTCAATATTGCAAATAATAATATGAATAACTTTGTCGTCTCAATTATTGATTTAATAATATATCATATAATGCAGATGATACTGTAACAATAATTGAATCAATAATATGAGAGATATAATGCAGCAATTATTGTAGCAATAATTGAGTATAACTGAGTGACTTCTCACGTAAGCATCAATAATTAATACCGTGTGCTACTGTGTAACTACGCGTATTACTGTAATTTTACTATCGGGTAATTCAATAGTTTTAACGGTAACACCTCCGCCGTTATTTTCATAAAGTATTTTTGTCGTTTTCTCAATCCGACAATATTTCCGTTGTGGGGTCCACCAATAATTGTGCCGTTGTACGAATATTCCCTGTTAAAACGAATATTCCCCGACCAATCGAATATTATATAACAACTTGCGTACTTTGAAAAATTTGTAAATATTACCTACAACTATAACATTACATCAAATCAACACCATAATATAAAAAAAATTATTTTGAGAAAATTAAATCTTTATTCATAAAATTTGGGGTCTCACACGCAGCGAGAGATGTAGGTATAAAGCTGGCGCCGCAGCGCCAGTCTCAGAACAAGGATAGTAATGAAGGTTTCTAAATACAAAGAAAAGAAATCTAATTGATTTAAAAGTAAACACAACTTAAGGAATGTAATGTAACATTGTTTAAACTTTGTTAAACCTTAAGGATGTTGTATAAAGGTTGAGATAACCTAGTCAAATATGTAAGACCCCAAATTATTAATAAATGAAATTTAAGTTCCTATATTTATCATTTTGAAATAGTAAGAGCTGATGTGGTTAGTTATGGGTGAAATGCGCGAATATTTTAAAAAATAAGCAGGTGGTTATAAAATATTCATTGTTATCGGGGAATATTCGTTTGGTCGTGGAATATTCTTGCTGTCGGGGAATATTCGTATGACGGCGCAGTCTTTTGTGGGCCCCATAACGGAAAGCTATTGGATGAAGAAAATGACAAGTATAAGTTGTTTATAAATAACGGCATAGTTATTCTTTATTATCTTTGTTGGAATACCTTATGGTTAAAACACAAGATGTCTGGCGTTGTTGCAAAGATAGCACCGATATTGCACCAATTATTGATTCTTACGTAAGAAGGCACCGCTTTCAATAATTATTACGATGAAGTTACTATTCGATTATTTTATTTTATTGATTCAATAATTGCTACGTTGATATTTTATATTCTTTTGTTGTTTCAATAATTGTCATTTAAGTATTTTTCATTATCGAAGCAATAATTCATATTATCCGAATAATATTATTAGAAAACATTATTGGCAATGTCTAGAAAGTTACGTCTAAGGAGAGGTTTGGTCACCTAATTGCGGCGCAAGAAGGAGAAATCCTTATTGAAAGCCCCTCTTTCCGAACTACCGTCACAAGATCTTGTGATTCTGTAATATTATTTGTGAATAATTAATTATTGATTTATATGATGAGGAAAATATTGATTTTATGTAGTTATAGATGGAGAAAATTTTTAAAGTGACAATTGTTAAAAATTGATATTTTATCTTTTTTGATAAAATAATATTTTATTATATTATATAATAATGATGATATTTTTTACAATGAATGTGGGATATATGAGTATATGAGGAGAAAGAGTATTTTTGTTGTAAAAGTTGTTTAAAACATGTTAAACATGTCTGTGGGCCCATTTCTTGACTGAAATTTGATTATAGCCTGTAAAATCGCCCGTTTATGGATTTCGATCAATTTCTATTTGGAATTTAGAAAAACTTTCTTCTGCAAAGTTGTAGAGAATTGAATTTCCTATACAAGGTCACGAGATTCGAATTTTCTGGCAAAAGGGCTATTTATTATGAATTATTGAAGTTCCGGATTAGTTAATAATTGATTTTTGGAAGTTTAAAATATTTATATTTAGAAAAACGTTTTTATTGTTTTGGCACATGTGTGGCTGAAGTTTGGACCAGATTTGTGTGCGTAGGAAATTTTGATATATATATTAATATTATATAAAATTTTCTGCTTTGGTGTTCTAAGCATTTTCCTATAAATAGGGTGCTTAGGTTAGAATTGAAAATCACACCAGAAACTAAAGATTTCTCTCTCTTTCTTTCTCGATATATTGAGCATATTCTTGTGAGTATTTTAATACTTTGAGTGTTGCTATACGGTGTAAGTTCAAGTCATAGCTTATATCCGGTGTTTCAACTAGAATTACCGTCTTTACAAGGTAAGGGATATTATTTTTTTAAAAATGATATTATTTCTTCAATATCATTATGCCGAAATATTAGTTGGAACTTTTATCAAATTTGGAACTTTTTCATGTCGGGATTACTATTCATGAGTTACTATTCATGAGTTACTATTCACGAGTTACTATTCATGAGTTACTATTCACGAGTAACTATTCATGAGTACTATTCACGAAGCATGATGATCTTTTTTGTGAAATTTCTATCTTTTAGTGTCGGAGTTACTATTCACGTATACGGCACTATTCACGTATACGGTACTATTCACAAATATGGCACTATTAACCGAAAAAATGAAATTTTCTTCTTTTGTCCAAAATATCTATTCTAGATACTAGCTTTGATTGTATCCATGTTTTGATCATTCTTGAATTTTACTCCACTATGATTATTTATGAGGTATTTTTTGACATGAAATAGCTGAAATACGAATCCTTAATATTTATTCTTTTGTTTCACTGGATTCGTTTTCTTTAAAATATTTTTCATCATCCTCCATCCTAAATGATGATATAATTGAAGATCTTTGGCCTGTAGTACAAAGATTAATAATTTCTGATGAATATCTTTGGCCTGTAGTGCAAAGATGAATAGGTGTTTAGATGAACATGACCAACTGATGAATATCTTTGGCCTGTAGTGCAAAGATGAATATTTGATTCCAGATATATATTGATTGATGTTACAGGGATAAAAGATAGACGATGAACTTTTATATTCATATATAGAAGATAGTAGATTTATTCTCTACTTCACTCTTCTAATGAATTATTATTTCCGCTGCGAATATTGATTTAAAACTTGTTGTCTATTGTATTCTATTAGATTTTTCCCTGTTGAAGACTAACGATAATTTGTTCTGTATTATCTTAGTCATAATGTTCTTTACTGGGCTAGTTGAGCTCACCCTTTTCCTTTTGTTCCATTTTTCTTCTCAGGAGGCGAGAATGTAGCGAGTACTAGTCGGGGTATGGAATGAAGGTTTTAGAAAGTCGTTTTAGTAGTCCTCGCCATTTTTGTAAAATAATGTATCAATAATTGTACTGAGGACTTATATATTTGAGTGTGGATATTGTCTAGATGACAATATTTGTATTTAAACTCACAGTTTTTATGTTGTATTAATAAAGTTATAGTTGTTTCTGTACCATGTATTTTGACGACTCGGAATGGGTGTTGTATACCTATTTTGGGGGCGTCCACGGTTAATATCGAGCTTAGGATATGATCTCTGGCGGAGATCGGGAATAGAACTAAGAGGGAGAGGCGAGTAAATCCTTCGCTAGTGTGTCATACCTAAGCTTATTTGTTGGTCGGTCATAATATAGGGGTATTATGTGATTTGTTAAATTGTTTAATTAACCCTTGTTTTATGGCAGTATTTAAGAATGGCAGCTGAGAATATTAACGGTGGAGTTAATGAGACCGTGGAAACACCTTTGCTCACCAATGAGGGGAACGTGCAACAGGAAGACAATATTCCTCCTGTAAACAACACCACTGAGCAGACAATGAACGACGGGATGTTTAGGAACTTTTTACAGTTCATGCAAAACCAGACGAGTGATACTCATTACCTGCACGAATCTGAGTGGAAATGATAGTAACGCATACGACTTATCCTGACAGCGATTCAAAGAGTTGGGACCACCAGAATTTAAGGGAAAGTCGGATCCGATCATGGCAGAAACATGGGTCAAGAAAATTACCAAGATATTCGATGTCTTGGGATGCACGGAGGAACAGAAGGTTCCATTCGCCACCTTTATGTTCCATGGCGAAGCAGAGATTATTGGTGGGTCTCGTGAACGTATCACCCCGACGACTCACTCTGTCTGTGGGAAACGTTTCAAAAACTTTTCAACAAAAAATACTTTCCTGAAAGTATTCGCCATATGAAGGAGGTAGAGTTTATTAGACTAGAACAAAATAATATGACGGTGTCCCAATACGAGGCGAAGTTCACAGAGTTATCCAGGTTTGCACCTCATTTGGTAGAGAATGAGGAACGAATGACGAGGATGTTTCTGAGAGGTTTAAAACCCGAGATTCGGCAATATCTTATCTCTCATAAATTTTCTTTATATTTAAGATGTTGTCAATGAGGGCTCAATTATTAGAGGCGAGATAACGAAAGTATACGTTCAACCAAGGGACCGCAACCAGGGTCATACAATTGGCAGTAATCATCGGAGCAATGAAAACCAGCGGGGAGGAAAACATTCAGACAAAAGCGGTAACCACTCTGGTGGTACTCGTGGCCATGAAAATAGAAGAAGCGAGTCGGGGGGAGGTTTTAAAAATAGGAGATTCAACAATGACACTGTGAAGACGTCAGCACCAGCAGCAACTGGTTTTAAGGGAGGAGAACGACCACCGGTCGTATGCTATAAATGTGGAAAAGAGGGACATATCAGCCCAAACTGTCCACAATAGTTCAAGGTATGCTATAATTATGGAAAGGAATGACATATCGCTCGAGATTGTACTGTAGCGAAACCAAGTCCAATAGGGATGGTGACTCAAAAGGCTGTCCCAGAAAAGTCAAAATCAACTGTTCCTGGAAGAGCGTTTGTCGTGACGGGTCAAAAGGCGAGAAACCCAAACGAGGTGATCACGGGTAAGCTAATCATAAATTCATGCGAAGTTTATACATTACTTGATACCGGTGCTACCCATTCATTTATCTCTCCTGCTTGTGCTCAACGTTTAAACTTGACTCCAGAGAAATTAGACTTTGATTTATATATGGAGACTCCGTTAGGAGAAACTTTCATCACATCCACTGTTTATAAATCTTGTTTGATCCAAGTTGGCACCATCACCTTACCTGTTGACCTTATCTCTTTAAAGATACTTGCATTTGACGTGATTTTAGGAATTGATTGGTTAACTACTCATCATGCCAAAATTAATTGTTTTCGAAAGGTTGTTAGTTTTCATATTCCTAACCAACCTGTTGTGCGAATTCAAGCAGCTAAGCCATTAAAATCAATCAATGTTATATCAAGTCATAAAGCTATTCGTTTATTAAAAAAGCGGATGTCAAGCTTTCTTGGCCCATGTCACAGACTTGAATAAAGACACGTCATATTTGAATAATATTCCTGTTGTTATTGACTTTCCTGATATATTTCCTGAAGAACTTCCCGGTCTACCCCCGGAACGTGAAGTTGAATTCTTTATTGATCTTGAACCTGGTACAAAGCCCGTTTCTAAAACACCATATCGAATGGCTCCTATTGAACTTCAGGAGTTCAAGGTCCAACTACAGGAGTTATTGGACATCCGTTTTATTCGTCCTAGTACATCTCCTTGGGGTACTCCTATTTTATTTGTAAAGAAGAACGACGGGAGTATGCGACATTGTATCGATTACCAGGAATTAAACCATGTCACTATTAAGAATAAGTTTCCGCTACCTCGTATTGATGACCTGTTTGACCAGTTACAAGGAGCACAATTCTTTTTAAAGATCGATCTTCGTTCTGGATATCATCAGCTGAAGGTTAAAACTGAGGAAATTCCGAACACTGCCTTCAGAACTCGGTACGGGAATTATAAATTCCTAGTCATGTCTTTTGGATTGACTAATGCTCCTGCGGCTTTCATGGATATGATGAACCGAGTATTCAAGGATTATTTAGATCAGTTCGTTGTTGTCTTTATTGATGACATCCTCATATATTCCAAAAGTCGTGAAGATCATGAGCACCATTTGAAGCTGGTACTCCAAAGGCTGCGTGAAAATAATCTATATGCTAAGTTGAAGAAATGCGAGTTCTGGCTTGAGGGAGTAGCATTCCTAGGGCACGTAGTGTCAAAACATGGAGTATCTGTTGACCCGACGAAGATTGAAGCAATACAAAGTTGGGAGCAACCGAAATCGGTGACCGAAGTACGTAGCTTTCTAGGCTTAGCTGGTTATTATCGGAGATTCGTGGAAGGGTTTTCTTGAATCACTACCCCGTTAACTCAGCTGACTCGTAAAGATACAAAATTCATATGGAGCGAGGAATGCGAGAAGAGTTTCCAAGATCTCAAGAGGAGACTCATTTCGGCAACTGTTCTGACAATACCATCTGGTAAGGATGGATTTGTTATCTACAGCGATGCTTCAGGCAAAGGGTTAGGATGTGTTCTCATGCAACGTGGGAAAGTCATAGCCTATGCCTCACGACAACTTAAAGAATATGAGAGGAATTATCCTACTCATGATCTAGAGTTGGCAGCAGTTGTTTTCGCACTAAAGATCTGGAGGCACTATCTTTATGGGGAGAAAGTGGAGATATATTCAGACCATAAAAGCCTTAAATATTTCTTCACTCAAAAAGAACTCAACATGCGGCAATGACGTTGGCTCAAGCTGTTGAAAGATTATGACCACACTATTCAATACCATCCTGGAAAAATAAACGTGGTAGCTGACGCGTTGAGTAAAAGATCATATGCATGAACGAGTGCGATGATGTCGAATATACGCATAGAACCGACTTTAATTGAAAAAGTTAAAGTTGCTCAAGCCACAGACCCGGAGCTGATGCGTATGAAGAAAAAAGTGCAAGAAGGTGCTATTCCAAAAGCAAGAATCGATGAAGAAGGAATACTTCGAGTCCATTCCAGACTTTGTGTTCCTAATGATTCTGATTTAAAGTACAAGATCATGATGGAGGCACACAATACACCATTTACAATCCATCCTGGAAGTACCAAAATGTATCGTGATCTTTGACATACATTTTGGTGGAACAATATGAAGAGAGAGATTGCAAAGTTTATCTCGATGTGTTTAACTTGTCAACGTGTAAAGGCGGAGCATCAAGTACCAAAGGGTCCATTGCAACCACTTGAGATTCTGAAATGGAAGTAGGAATACATTACCATGGATTTCGTTACGGGACTTCCCAAGGTTTCTCAAGGCATTCGTTACGTTCAAGGATTTGGGTTATTGTTGATAGATTAACCAAGTCAGCCCATTTCTTGCCTATACGTGAGACTTATTCCCTTGAACGTCTTGCTAGTATGTACGTGAATGAGATTGTGAGGTTGCATGGAATGCCAGTATCCATATTTTCAGATCGTGACCCAAGATTCACTTCAAGATTTTGGGTTAGCTTGCAAAAAGCTATGGGCACGGATTTACGATTTAGTTAACATACCATCCTCAAACGGACGGACAATCAGAGAGGACTATTCAAACTCTTGAAGATCTATTAAGACTCTGTGTCCTAGACTTCAAAGGCAGTTGGGATAAGTATTTACCATTGGTGGAATTCTCCTACAACAACAGTTATCAGATAAGTATAGGTGTGGCTCCATTTGAAGCATTGTATGGACGAAAGTGTCGCTCTCCAATATGTTGGGATGAAGTGGGTGAAGCAACGTTGTTGGGACCAGAGTTGGTACGAATGACTATGGAAAAGATCCAAACGATTCGACAACGTATACAAAGGGCACAGGATCGACAAAAGAGTTATGTGGATCTTCATCGAAAGGACGTGGAATTTAGTATTGGGGATCATGTATTGTTGCATGTGGCTCCATGGAAAGGAGTTACAAGATTCGGGAAGAGAGGAAAGCTCGATCCATGATTTATTGGTTCATTTTAGTATTGGGGATCATTCTTGAATTTTACTCCACTATGATTATTTATGAGGTATTTTTGGACATGGAATAGCTGAAATACGAATCCTTAATATTTATTCTTTTGTTTCACTAGATTCGTTTTCTTTAAAATATTTTTCATCATCTTCCGTCCTAAATGATGATATAATTGAATATCTTTGGCCTGTAGTGCAAAGATTAATGATTTCTGATGAATATCTTTGGCCCGTAGTGCAAAGATGAATATTTGATTCCAGATATATATTTATTGATGTTACAGGGATAAAAGATAGACGATGAACTTTTATATTCATATATAGAAGATAGTAGATTTATTCTCTACTTCACTCTTCTAATGAATTATTATTTCCGCTGCGAATATTGATTTAAAACTTGTTGTCTATTGTATTCTATTAGATTTTTCCCTGTTGAAGACTAACGATAATTTGTTCTGTATTATCTTAGTCATAATGTTCTTTACTGGGCTAGTTGAGCTCACCCTTTTCCTTTTGTTCCATTTTTCTTCTCAGGAGGCGAGAATGTAGCGGTACTAGTCGGGGTATGGAATGAAGGTTTTAGAAAGTCGTTTTAGTAGTCCTCACCATTTTTGTAAAATAATGTATCAATAATTGTACTGAGGACTTATATATTTGAGTGTGGATATTGTCTAGATGATAATATTTATATTTAAACTCACAATTTTTATGTTGTATTAATAAAGTTGTAGTTGTTTCTGTACCATGTATTTTGAAGACTCAGAATGGGTGTTGTATACCTATTTTGCGGGCGTCACAATCATGATATTCGACATACATTTTGGTGGAATAATATGAAGAGAGAGATCGCGGAGTTTATCTCGAGGTGTTTAACATGTCAACGTGTAAAGGAGGAGCATCAAGTGCCAAAAGGTCCATTGTAACCACTTGAGATTCCGGAATCGAAGTGGGAACACATTACCATGGATTTCGTTACAGGTCTTCCCAAAGTTTCTCAAGGCATAAATTCTATTTGGGTTATTGTTGATAGATTAACCAAGTCTGCCCATTTCTTGCCGATACGAGAAACTTATTCCCTTGAACGTCTTGCTCGTATGTACGTGAATGAGATTGTGAGATTGCATAGCATGCCAGTATCCATAGTTTTGGATCGTGACCCAAGATTCACTTCAAGATTTTGGGTTAGCTTACAGAAAGATATGGGCACGGATTTACGATTCAGTTCGATATACCATCCTCAAACGGACGGACAATCAGAGAGGACTTTTCAAACACTTGAAGATCTATTAAGACTCTGTGTCCTAGATCTCAAAGGGAGTTGGGATAAGTACTTACCATTGGTGGAATTCTCCTACAACAATAGTTATCAGGCGAGCATAGGTGTGGCTCCATTTGAGGTGTTGTATGGAAGAAAATGTCGTTCTCCAGTATGCTGGGACGAGGTGGGTGAAGGAACATTGTTGGGACCAGAGTTGGTACGCATGACTACAGAGAAGATCCAAACAATTCGACAACGTATACAAACGGCACAGGATCGACAAAAGAGTTATGCGGATCTTCATCAGAAGGACGTGGAATTTAATATTGAGGATCATGTATTGTTACGTGTTGCACCATGGAAGGGAGTTACAAGATTTGGGAAGAGAGGAAAGCTCAATCAAAGATTTGTTGGTCCATTTGAGATTCTTGACCGAATACGAAATGTGGCCTATAGACTCGCATTACCTCCAAGTATGTCTCGTGTTCATAATGTTTTTCACATATTTATACTTTGTAAATATGTTAAAGGCCCGAACCACATTATTGAGTTAGAACCAGACGAGATAGCTGAAGATTTAACGTACGAGGAGGTACCTGTTAAGATCTTGGATAGGAAAGAGCATGTCCTACGCACGAAGGTTATACCACAAGTTAAGGTTTTGTGGAGAAACCATGCTATTGAAGAAATGACCTGGGAGTTAGAATCAGAAATGAAAGCGAGGTATCCTCACCTTTTCGAAACACCAGGTACGTACGTCAATTTAGAGAATGAAATTTCATAAGGAGGGGAGGTTGTAAGACCCCAACTTATTAATGAATAAAATCAAATTTCCTCTAATTATTATTGTGAATAATAAGGTATTAATTTGATATAATACTTTGGTTATGGGTGAAATGTGCAAAATTTTCAAAATAAGCAAGTGGTTATAAAATATTCATTTGTCGGGGAATATTCATTTAGTCGTGGAATATTCTTTACGTTGGGGAATATTTAAATACGACAAGCAGTAGCCCAATTGTGGCCCCATAACATGGACGAATAGCAGTCGAATGAAGAAAACGACAAAATTGAATAGCAGGCGTAGTTATTCTAATTAACCTTTGTTGGAATATTCCGGTGGTTAAAATACGATGAATCTGCGTGGTTGCACAAAGAGCACATACCAGTATTGCATAAAGTATTGTTGAATTATTGATTCTTACGTAAAAGGCACTACTCAATAATTATTCTGATAATTATTGTTCAATATTTTATTTTATTGATTCAATAATTGATGCATTGATATTTTATATTATTGTTGTTTCAATTATCGTCCATCGCATGAGATCTCCTTTATCGGATCAATAATTCATATTATTTGAATAATATTATTAAATAGCATTATTAGCAATGTCTAAAAAGTTACATCAAGGAGAGGTTTGGTCACCTAATTCTTGGCTACCAAGAAGGAGAAATTCTTATTGGAAAGCCCTCTTTCACAGGAATAACTGGTTCATCATAAATGTGATTCAGTAATATTATTTGTGAATAATTAATCATTGATTCATATGATAAGGAAATATTTATTTTATGTGGATATAAATGATGGATTTATCTATGTGGTTATGAATGAAGGAATTAATGTTGAGGTGTTTTTTTAGTATTTTGTCGGATTGGAGGTATTAAAAATCACACCAGTGTTTTTTGAGATATATTGCGGGAGTTATAATTATTAATCCGACCGTTGGATCGTTTTAATTTTTGGATATGTTATACATATATAAGTTGAGTATATGTCCACAAATTTTGAACGAATTAAAAATGAGCGTATGATTTGTTATGAATTTTAAGAGGTGGTGATTAGTAAATCAAAGTTATAAATTATTTTGGTGGAAAATTCTAGAATTGGTGGGCCCCACTCTTGGTTGGTGAAGAAATGTGCTGAGATTTTTATTCAAATGTGGTGGGTGGGAATAGTAGCAGTTAAAGCCATCATGTTGTAGGTTAAGTCTGCTTCGGCGTGCTAACATTTTCCTATAAATAGAGGGCTAAGTTAGAATTGAAAATCACACCAGAAACATAAGCTTTCTCTCTCTCTCTCTAGATTATTGAGTGTATTTTGTGAGTATTTAGATACCTTGTGAGTTTCTGTTAATCAGTGCAAGTTTCCTTCAGCCTTATACCGATATTCCGATCAGAAGTACTGATATTTTGAGGTAAGGGATATTATCTTCTTCTTAAATGATATTTTCTTCAATATCATTATGCCGAAATATTGGTATGAACTTTTTATCAAATTTGGAACTTTTTGTGTCGGGGTTACTATTCACGTATACGGCACTATTCACGAATACGACACTATTCACCGAAAAATAAAATTTTCTTCTTTTTGTCCAAAATGTCTATTATGGTTACTATCTTTGATTGTATCCATGTTTTGATCTTTATTTTTGAATTCTGCTTCAAAATTGGTTATTATGAAGTATTATTGATCTTGGATAAACCGTGATACTGAATCCCTAATATTTGTCCTTACGTCTCACATTGGATTCGTTTTCTTTAAAATATTTTTCATCATCCTCACCCTAAATGATGATATTCTTGAATATCTTTGGCTCATGTAGTGCAAAAGATGAATGATTACCTAATGAATATCTTTGGCCGTAGTGCAAAGATGAATGTGTATTGAGATGAACATGACCAATTGGTGATACAAATGAATATATTTGGCTCAGTAGTGCAAAAGATGAATATTTGATTCAAGATGTATATTGATTGATGTTACTGAGGATAAAATATTGATGATGGACTTTTAAATCTTAGAAGATAGTAGAATTCTTTCTCTACTTGACTCTTCTAATGGATTGTTATTTTCATTTGCAGTTGTTGATCTAAAACTTGTTGTCTATTATATTTTATCGATTATTCCTGTTGAAGACTAATGATAATTTGTTGTATATTATCTTAGTCATAATATTCTTTTATTGGGCTAGTTGAGCTCACCCTTTTGTTCCATTTTTCTTCTCGGGGAGGTGAGAACACAAGAGGAACTAGTCTGGGTACGGAGTGATGGTTCTAGAAAGTTGTTTTAGCAGTCCTCACTATTTTTAAAATAGTGTATCAATAATTGTAATGAGGACTCCTTTTGAGTTTTTATACTCTCTATTTGTAACACCCCCTTCCCGAAATGGAAAGGGAGGTCACGTGCAAAGCACAACAAATCTCAAAATTAGTAAACAGAGCATTGATAATTGCAAAATATTAATAACGATATCCATCAATGAAGTACTAATTATAATTCTCCAACTATAGTCAAAATAATAAAGACCAAAAATTGAAACAACCGAGATGGTCAAATGTAACACTCTCATCACACTAGCCCTGAATCACCCCTGCAAACCTACCGGAAGAAAAACACAGCATGAGCCAATTGCCCAATACGGACATGAGATATACAAAAGATATACAATCGATATATTTAAAACAATTTGAGACAAAATACTGAACAAAGCCTCAAGTGCAAATACGAACGAAAATATAATATCCAAAGATCTTAATGGAATATATCTGAATCAACGTAATGAATATATCTGAATCAACGTAATTGACGAAACCAATAAAGAATAAAGAAATAACGAACTGAAGTAACTAACTCAATGACTTGAAGTGAACATAAACCAACAAAACTAATCCAATAAAATAATAGGCTGAAACAAATGGCTGGAGTTATTTTATACCGAATGAGCTCAAAAATACACATTGCCACACAGGCAAGTCAAACTAATGCCACACAGGAAAATCAAATGATGCCACATAGGCAGCCAAAATAATGCCACACAGGCAAGTCAAAATAATGCCACACAGGCAACCAAAATAATGCCACATAGGCAAATCACACATTGGACCGCGAATCCAAATGTATGCAAATCGGATAGGTGTGTTTGGCACAACATCACAAATCCGCAGAACAGAAAACTAGGGTTAACCCATACGCCTCACACAACAAAACACCAAATGGCCCATTTACTCCGGAACCCAAAATGGAGACGCCGTGGACTAATCACACCGCCACGGAAAGTGTCATGTCTCTCGTGTTAAGAGGCGACATGCACTGTGGTACCTTACTGTGTGGTTATAGCTCGGTATACCCTATAGTATATTTTAACAAAAATATCATGTCACAACACATGCGACAAAATACCAACAAAAGGGTTCTATATGTACATGTTGAACCAAATCAAATTATAATCACAAGGTCTCAAAAAGAAGGTAGCAACATGTACCGCTCTACAATTATCAAAAATAAATAGTACTAAACATGATAACCTAATTCAAAGAGTACAAATACGAGTCATATATATCAACTCCAAAATGAAACTAATATATTTATTTCACAGGAAACAATTATGTGAAATAATAACGAAATTCGAACGAGCGACAAAACGAACAAATCAAATTTAACAAGAGTATCATTTGAAAGAGTATCTTGAATTCAGTGCACGATACTTCCAAACTATTTATAGCACACTCCACAATGTCTTACCCTCAAATGCCAACGATATCAAATACGAAATGTTACTCGCAACCTAAACATATTCACCTCAAATTAAAAACAATCCAAACTAATAAATTCTAAAATACTCATTAAATTTCCTTCAGAACTAATTACACAAATTAACAAAAATAAATATACATTACTAACTGTAAGTTAGATTACTAATTACAAATTATAAATTACAAATTTACTTTTCCCAATACTATTATTATTATTATTATTATTATTATTATTATTATTATTATTATTATTACTACGTCATTAAGCTGTTCTAAAAGATATAAATATATATATATATATATATATATATATGATCCTCAAGCTTGTAAACTAAAAGAACACTTTGTATATATATATATATATATATATATATATATATATATATATATATATATATATATATATATATATATATAATAATCCATAGTCATCATGCAGAACATCCGATGCATATATATATATATATATAAATAATTCATAGGCATGCACCTTCAGGTTATATATAAGAGACTCTCATTATAGGACAACTTTTAATCCGTGACGCAATACAAGTAAAGAAAACTTCTCATTCAATTGAAAGAACAATAATAACTTACCAATTTGATCCAATTTCCCCACTTCTTTTTGTTTAGTGGCGGCTGAGTTCTTTTTTTTTCTCTCTTCTTCCAGTCGGTTTGTATTAGAAATAATGAAGTAGTTAGGTTTTGGTTTATTTATTAATTAATATGTTTTATTAATACTCTTAATTTTATTAGGATTTAAAATTACACAAATATAAATTAGACCCAATTAATTTTTAAGGCCCAATTTGTACTAAATTAATTTACCCATCTCTTATTAATATTTATTAGCCCACACAAATTAAATAACTATTTTGACCCAAAATATTGGACTAAGTCCAATTAATATGCTTTCAAACAAAATAATTTTTATTATTTAATATTTTTTTTTCCGGGTATTACATCACCTACCCCTTAAAAAGGATTCCGTCCCCGGAATCAAAAGAATGGACGTACCTAATTATCAAAAGATGCAGATACTCCGCTCGAATAGACTCTTCTATCTCCCAAGTAGCTTCCCGCTCCGAATGATTTTACCACAAGACTTTAACAAAAGGAATTATCTTCCTCAATTTTAATTTAATCAGTTATTTAATTACCAACTAAAAGAATTTAATTTCCAACCAAAACAAGGAAGAAAAGAGGGAAACAAAAATCATTTAACTTTTACAATTTAAATACAATTGTATACAATAAAATAAATTAATATTTAATTTTAAAAAATATGGGTTATTACATTTTTCACCCCTTAAAAATAATTCCGTCCTCGGAATTCAAATAAGCTACAAAAAAAAATAATTTAGTTACGACGTAGCGTCGCCATTTGTAACGATCAACGCGGATAAGTCATAGGTCCACGTAATTATCAATGTACATGTAAAAGATTCGTCAGCTACCGTGTCAAGCCTTGGTAAGGTTCTTCGCGTTGCATCAAATTAGATCACATGATCCACCGTTTGTGCGGACCGTCGCTAATATCTTTGAGTTTAATTCTTGTAAACATACTCTTCGGAACATAATTCGAAATCACAAAAAAATTCTTCATCTAAATACGATTCGAATACCCAAAATATTTAAAATTATCCTTAATTAGTAAAACGTTTATATTCCACACATGACAAAGATCTAACAAATTATTTTTGTTTTATTTTACATAAATTCATACAAAATTCTAAAGACATCAGATAAACAAAACAACTATGCAAACTATATTACCAACTCTCCCCAAGTCCTCAAGAGCTTCAAAATATCTCATCCTCAATTTGAACTATTCATCAAATAATATTATACCAAAGAATATATTACTAATATCTCTTTATCACCAACTCTCCTAAGTCCTTAAGAGTTTCAAAATATCGTAACCTCAAATCAAAATAGTTCTCAAATATTATCACACCAAAAATATACTACTACTAAGATCTCTCCATCATCATACCAAACTCCAAATCATATATCCTACTATCTGAATAAGCAAACTATAACTTTCAAAATCTCTTAAGATATATTGGATTCATCACTTATTATATATCTAATCATTCAATAAATCAATCATTCTCTTAGTGCCAACCTTAACTCAACAAATTTCAAAAATTCAAAATCTCATCTTACTATCACAAAGAAATTTCATATAAAATAATTTCAATATCTTACTAGAATAACTGAAAAGTCTAGAATAACCGGAAAGTTGATTTACTCCAAAAGATTAATCTTATTACCTCGAACCTCTACAACTCCTCAAAATTACAAGAGATCCTCTGTATTTAATAGCTAATTTCACTTTATCATAATATCCCACCGATACACATACCTCAAATTATCCACAAACTTAACAAAATTTAAAGCATAACCCAAATCAAATCAAATTCTAAATTCTAAGATCTCATAATAATTGATACCTGACATAACTCTAACAAATAATTCTTCAAAATAAAATATTCGCTGATATAAGTACTCATATCATAAGCGCATCTCATATAAGATCGTTTCTTATCTGCACAAGGTATAGATTTATTCACCTCAATGATTCAATCACAATTAACTAATATCATTGCTCCAACGCATAACAATGATAATCTTAACAAATTATCACACCTTTCTCAAATCAACTACAACTCGAAAAATGGAGGACACTTCGTCAAAATCAAGACCAACCAAACAGAGAACAAAATCGAGTCGAACTCCTACGTCTACCCAGTGATTTACCCACAACTCACAGGTCAAACCTAAATAGATTTTCTACAACAAAGAACCTAAGCTCTGATACCATCTCTGTAACACCCCCTTCCCGAAAAGGAAAGGGAGGTCACGTGCAAAGCACAACAAACCTCAAAATTAGTAAACAGAGCATTGATAATTGCAAAATATTAATAACGATATCCATCAATGAAGTACTAATTATAATTCTCCAACTATAGTCAAAATAATAAAGACCGAAAATTGAAACAACCTAGATGGTCAAATGTAACACTCTCATCACACTAATACGAATCACCCCGCAGAAACTGCAGGAAGAAAAAACAAAGATGAGCCAATTGCCCAATACGGATACAGATATACAAAAGATATACAACTGATATACAAAAATAGCTGAGACAAAATACTGAACAAAGCCTCAAGTGCAAATCTGAACGAAAATATAATATCCAAAGATCTTAATGGAATATATCTCGAATCAACGTAATGAATATATCTCGAATCAACGTAATTGATTTAAACCAATAAAAGAATAAAGAAATAACGAATCAAGTAACTAACTCAATGACTTGAATCGAGCGAAACCAACAAAACTAATCCAATAAAATAATAGGCTGAAACAAATGGCTGGAGTTATTTTATACTGAATGAGCTCAGAAATACACATTGTCACACAGGCAAGTCAAACTATTACCACACAGGCAAATCAAATGATGCCACATAGGCAGCCAAAATAATGCCACACAGGCAAGTCAAAATAATGTCACACAGGCAACCAAAATAATGCCACACAGGCAAATCACACATTGGACCGCAAATCCAAATGTATGCAAATCGGATAGGTGTGTTTGGCACAACATCACAAATCCGCAGAACAGAAAACTAGGGTTAACCCATACGCCTCACACAACAAAACACCAAATGGCCCATTTACTCCGGAGCGCAAAATGGAGACGTCGTGGACTAATCACACCGCCACGGAAAATGTCATGTCTCTCGTGCCAAGACGACATGCATGTGGTACCCCCACAGGTGGTTATAGCTTAGGTATACCCTATGGTATATTCTAACAAAAATATCATGTCACAACACATTCGACAAAATACCAACAAAAGGGTTCTATATGTACATGTTGAACCAAATCAAATTATAATCACAAGGTCTCAAAAAGAAGGTAGCAACATGTACCGCTCTACAATTATCAAAAATAAATAGTACTAAACATGATAACCTAATTCAAAGAGTACAAATACGAGTCATATATATCAACTCCAAAATGAAATAATATATTTATTTCACAGGAAACAATTATGTGAAATAATAACGAAATCGAACGAAAGCGACAAAACGAACAAATCAAATTTAACAAGAGTATCATTTGAAAGAGTACGGAATCAGACTGATACTTCCAAACCATTTATAGCACACTCCACAAAGTCTTACCCTCAAATGCCAACGATATCAAATACGAAATGTTACTCGCAACCTAAACATATTCACCTCAAATTAAAAACAATCCAAACTAATAAATTCTAAAATACTCATTAAATTTCCTTCGCCCGAACTAATTACACAAATTAACAAAAATAAATATACATTACTAACTGTAAGTTAGATTACTAATTACAAATTATAAATTACAAATTTACTTTTCCCAACACTATTATTATTATTATTATTATTATTATTATTATTACGTATTAATCTGTTCTAAAAGATATAAATAATATATATATATATATATATATATATATATATATATATATATATATATATGATCCTCAAGCTTGTAAACTAAAAGAACACTTGGTGCATATATATATATATATATATATATATATGGAGCCCTTCCATATGTAAAATTGCTATATGGGTACCGCAACAACACCTTTTTGGACCGTTGATAAACTTATTGGAAGGTGAGATTGAAACATAATATACCAAGTAAGCACAACTTGTACTTTAGCTTTTATTTTAATATGAGGACCCCATCATAGTCAAACATGTTGTCGGTTTGTTTAACTAAAATGAATTTTTAATATTAATAATACGACCAAGATACGACATGTAAACTTGTATAAAAAATAAAAAAAAAAAAAAAAAATCAAGATACATGACCTCTTCCTTGTATAAAAATCAAATAGTGGCACAAGTTCTTTATTTGCTATTTTTTATAACAATATTTGTTATTTTATTAAAACAAATATTTTTATAAAAACAAATATTTTTATAATAACAAATAAAGAATATAAAATATTTTATAAAAACAAATATTTTTAGAATAACAAATAAAGAATATAAAATATTTTTATAAAAATAGCAAATAAAGAATTATAAAAATATTTGTTAATTCTTTATATAACAAATATATGCTATTGTTATATAAAATAGGATATAAAATATCATAAAGAATTAATATTTTAAATTAAAGTGGGAAGAAATTAATATATTTGTTATATAAAGAATTATAAAAATATTTTTATATCCTATTTTATATCCTATTATAAAATAACAAATATTTTTATAATTTTTTATTTGCTATTTTTATAAAAATATTTTATATTCTTTATTTGTTATTATAAAATATTTGTTTTTATAAAATATTTGTTTTATAAAATATTTTATATTCTTTATTTGTTATTATAAAAATTTGTTTTTATAAAAATATTTGTTTTTATAAAATAACAAATATTGTTATAAAAATAGCAAATAAAGAACTTGTGCCACTATTAGATTTTTATACGTTAGGAAGAGGTTGCCGCTTAGATTTAGATTTTTTTTTTTTTTTTTTTTTATAAGTCGTAAGAGCTTGTTCCGGTTGGTATTTTTTTTTTTTTTTTTTTTTTACAAGCCGTAAGACTTTTAATCCGTGACGCAATACAAGTAAAGAAAACTTCTCATTCAATTGAAAAGAACAATAATAACTTACCAATTTGATCCAATTTCCCCACTTCTTTTTGTTTAGCGGCGACTAAGTTCTTTTTTTTTCTCTCTTCTTCCAGTCGGTTTGTATTAGAAATAATGAAGCAGTTATGTTTTGGTTTATTTATTAATTAATATGTTTTATTAATACTCTTAATTTTATTAGGATTTAAAATTATACAAATATAAATTAGACCCAATTAATTTTTAAGGCCCAATTTGTACTAAATTAATTTACCCATCTCTTATTAATATTTATTAGCCCACACAAATTAAATAACTATTTTGACCCAAAATAATGGACAAAGTCCAATTAATATGCTTTCAAACAAAATAATTTTATTATTTAATTTTTTTTTTCGGGTATTACATAACCTACCCCTTAAAAAGGATTCCGTCCCCGGAATCAAAAGAATGAATGTACCTAATTATCAAAAGATGCAGATACTCCGCTCGAATAGACTCCTCTATCTCCCAAGTAGCTTCCCGCTCCGAATAATTTTACCACAAGACTTTAACAAAAAGAATTATCTTCCTCAATTTTAATTTAATCAGTTATTTAATTATCAACTAAAAGAATTTAATTTCTAACCAAAACAAGGAAGAAAAGAGGGAAATAAAAATTATTTACCTTTTCCAATTTAAATACAATTACAATAAAATTAATTAATATTTAATTTTAAAAAATATGGGTTATTACACTATTTGTATTTAAACTCACAGTTTAATGAAGTTGTATTTGTTTCTGTACCATATATTTGGCAACTCAAAATGGGTGATGTATACCTATTTTGGGGGCGTCACACTATCTCAATGATCATTTATCTCTGCGATCGCAATTCGATGGTCATTGATAATCATTTGCGACATAGAATGCGGTCATTGCCGAAGCGTCACATAAAATTTGGTTACATTTGAATGCACATCGACGATCACTATTAATGATCAAGTATTAATATTTAATATTAGTGACAGTTAATTAAATATGGTTTTAATTAATTTAAAATCATTTAAAGGTATAATAAAGGGGTTAAATACACTTTTATCCACTCTACTCGATCTCGGATTACAAATGCATCATTGAACTGAATTTATTTTCATTCGACTCACTGAACTACAATTATTTTATAAACCGTTACAAATTCGGTTAAATTGTTTGACTTTGGACGGAAAAATGACATAAGTTGCCACGTGAGAGAGAGAGAGAACCTACATGTCAGCATTTTTCTTTGTGGCATGCCTAGATAGAAACTTGTATAAATTTAATGTTAAATTAATAAAATCAAATAAATAAACTAATCCATTCAAAATATAAGTACAATAAAAATAATTTTTAAAAATTTATTTTAATCATTAATATTTATTTGGTATGGTAAAAGCGGTATTATAGCATACAAATTTATTTTTCCAAAGATGGTAAAATTTTAAATAAATTATATAAATTACACATAAATATGTAATTTTATTTTAATTTAAATAACTCATTAAATTTATTAATTTAATTAACATCTCTTCGGATAAAACTAAAATTAATAATATAACATATGAATGTATGACATGTAATATTATTAATTTTTCATAATACCCTAAACATTAATAATGAAAAATTATTAATATTTTTTTTTCTTTGACAAATTTATCTTTTATTGTATTTAGATATATTACATATATTATTAAAATAAGAAAATTTTGGGTAAATTTTGAATTTAAGTAATGTATTTAACATTATTATTCATAAGTATTTTCATAATAAGCACAAATTAAAAATTAAAATTTATAAAAATAAATTCAAATTTCAAAAATATAACTAAAATTTTGAAAATTATTTTTATTTTTGAAAATCAATATAATTATTATTTATATTATGAAAACCTTTAAAGGAATACATAACCAAAAAAAGCAAAAAATTAAAGAAAAAAAAAAGAGACCATTTCTCTTCTGTTTCTTACCCCTTTCTCTTCTCCATCACCGCCATTTATCCTCTCTATTTCTTCCCCCTTCCTCTTCTCCTTCACCATCTATCCTCCCCTCCTAAAGATTGATAAGGAATACTGCTCTAATTCAACGCTAAAACCAAAATATATGTTTAGCGCCACATAAATCCCAAATCTAATTGAACAAATTTGTAAGCCATAGAAATCTCAATTTTGTGCAGTTTGTAAGCTATATAAATCCTCAATCTCAAATCCCTAATTAATCAATTCTTATTTTCTCTCCTGTACCTCCGATCTGATCCCTCTCACCATACCCACCTACTACTTTGCTTTGCTTTGCTTTTTGATCGATTAATGCTATTTCATACTTTGCTTTTTATATCGGTTAAAAAAGAATTTGTTGTGTAGATGTTTGGGTTGTACGTTGATGGTGGTGGTTATGGATGACGGTGGGTGGCGGCATGGAGATATGCGAGGAAGATGAAGTTTCTTTTTTCTTTCTTTCTTTTATCTGGAAAAAGGAATATTGTAGTAATAATAATAATAATAATAATAATAATAATAATAATAATAATAATAATATTATATTTTTAAAATGAAATTAAAATATTTAAAAATTAAAAAAAATATGAATTCATTAATTTATATAAATACATTTGTAAAAATTATTCATTAATTTATTTTATTATTAATTAATTAATTTAATTTAATTATTTGTTATGTATATTAATTTGATTTATATTTTGTTTAACTATTTGTTATAGAATTGAGTATAATTTAATTTAATTAGTTATTCAACTAAGTTTCTCTCTCTTATCTGTACTGCCACGTCATTTTTCTGTTACATGGTTAACAAAAATAAACGGCAAAATCACTTTTTGTAAATAATATATAGTTCACTGAGTTGACCGTAAAAAAAATCAGTTCGATGATGCATTTGTAAACAGACCTCCAGTAGAGTGGGAAAAAGTGTATTTAACCCAATAATAAAGTATTAAAAATACTTTGAGATATTATAAATATATTATAATATTATGTTGAGAATTTCATTAATATTTGATAATAAATAAATATTAATGATAATGGAATTAAGCGGTATTTAAATCATATAAATATGATATTAATGATTGAAAAATCATAATAAATCATAATAATTTTCTTGAAAATTATTATAAGCCTATGAAAATTATTTTGACTGAATAATAATTATCTAAATTAATTGGCTCGTTCAAAAGCCTACGGTTCACAAATTACGTAATCTACGCGTTCATGCATGAATTTTATCTATTTGACTTCGTTTGCTAAAAATTCACCTATTGGTTCATTTTTAACGAAAACGATAAACGTTCGTGAAAGTTCAACGCTCGTTTCTTCGTTCTAAGTCGGAATCTGGTCATTTTCGAGTCCGAAATTCTTAAATGCCAAATATGACTCGTCTCCATTGGAAAACAATGGTTCCGTGATAAAACACAAAATTTGACTTCTATTCCGAGAATTTTACGAATTCGACGATTATCGTCCAATCGTGCAATTTTAAAGAAATCTTCATTCTTATGATTTGTTCAACATTACAAATGAATTCCATTCATCATGTGAACATCTCAACATACTTATTACAACAACCTATATTCATTGTTGGATTTTTGACTTATTCTTCATGAGCTTATAACTTGTCAATTTATAAACTACTTAAGATTTGATTATTCATGACTTATGACAATTAAGGTTTCTTAATCATCATACTTCACATATAACTTTACTTATGTATACATGATACACATAATCATATAAGTTCTTAATTCACTTCTCTTAATAAACTCATTACAAGTTCATATTTTCATACTTAACATTCAAGGTTAACTTATAATAAGTTTATAACTTTTATAAGTTCAAATGACTTATTGCCAACTTATGTGGCTTAAATTCATGACTTACACATTCTTCTTGCTTCTTATCATTCATGTTTCTTAATCCATCTTTTCTTATCAACCTATCGTGGTAGAGATAGAAGATAATTTAGAGAAGAAGTCTTACTTTTGTATTCTTGGTAAGGTAGCTTTCTTCTTCTTCTTACTTATGGAAGTGACTTATTTGTAGCTTATTCTCTCTAACACTTAAGCACTTTTGAAATATTGTATTGTTTGAACAATTAATAAATGGCTTGTAAGCCTTCTCTATTTATAGAATTTGCAAAGCTAGGGTAGTTTAGTCTTTAAATCATCCCACCTCCTTTAAGCCACCTCCTTACTATTCATTACTTGTTAATCACAACACTTATCCTATACTTGGTCATTACTCATTTAACTTGGTCATTACTCTTAAGTCTTGGTCATTACTCTTAAGTCTTGGTCATTACATTAACTTGGTCACCACATATTAACCATATTGATATGGTTTGCCCCATGGGTCATACAACTCATGGATTCTAGTTTGGGCTTACATTAAATCAACCTTTGGACTTTGCATTAATAAACACTAGTTGGTTCATTAACTAGTAATTGGGCCTCTCCCTTTAATTCACTTGGACTTGTATTAATTCAATCAACCTTTGCAAGTCCATTAACATTACTTAATATATATAGTTTATGTATTATTTTCATATTCTAATTCATATAGAAAATATATACGATATTTCATTCTTCATACCAACTCGTATAATACTTCGTATTATACTCGTTTCCATTACCCTTGTACAATACTTAAGTATTATACAATTATTACTTATTCATTACTACTTCGCCTTACTTAAAGTTTATAAATTAAGTCCACAAGTGAATTATTACAGTTTCCATAACTAGATTTGTATTACATAATCCATCTTACCTTGTTATTCCATCATTACGTATTTCTCAGAAATTCAAAAATATATCCCGAGCAAATAACGATGAATAGTGTTTTTCGGAAAATCTCTCGAAAAACTTTTATTTTGCGTCTTAGAAATTCAAACACTTTAATTCATCCACGTAGCTCAAATACTACGACATTCTAACATCAATAGGTTATACAATGACAACCATCTTGATAACACATAGAATAGAATTTTATTATTATTTAATTTAATAAAATCATTTTACAATAAGATCCGAATTTCTCGGTCGTTACATTCTTCCCCCCTTATAAAGATTTTGTCCCCAGAATCTTGTCTTACTTTAATCAAATAGATGAGGAAAATTTTTCTTCATCTTTTCTTCTAGTTCCCACGTTGCTTCTTCAGCATCGTGGTTCTTCCATAATACCTTTACTGATTGTATTACCTTGTTCCTCAGAACTTGTTCATTTCTATCAATGATCTGCATCGGCGATTCTTCATATGTTAAGTCTTTCTCGATATGAATCGGCTCATACTCGATTATATGCTTATATTCTGGCTTATATGGACGTAGTACAGATACGTGAAATACGTTATGTATTCGTTCTAGGTCTGGAGGTAATGCTATCACATAAGCTACCTCTCCCACCCGTTTTAATACTTCAAAAGGTCCTATAAACCTTGGACTTAACTTTCCTTTCTTTCCAAAGAGTATCTTTCCTTTCCAGGGAGATACCTTTAGAAACACATATGAACCCACTTCAAACTCTCGACTTAGTCTATGTGAGTCCGCATACTTCTTCTGTCTGTCCTGAGCTGTGACGAGACACATCCGAATTAACTTTACCACATCCGCTGTCTGCTGTACCAATTTTGGTCCTAGCATTCGGCGTTCTCCCACCTCATCCCAACAAAATGGTGTTCTGCACTTTCTTCCATACAAAGCTTCATATGGCGGCATACCTATGCTTGCATGATAACTGTTGTTATATGCAAAATCTACTAGTGGTAGGTGATCATCCCAACTACCCTTGAAGTCCGTGACGTAAGACCTCAACATGTCTTCTAACGATTGGATTGTCCTCTCGTTCTGCCCATCGATTTGTGGATGATAAGTTGTGCTTAACTTTCAGTTGTGTTCCCAACTGTTCTTGCAAACTCCTCCAAAAATTCGATGTGAATTGTGGATCACGATCTGACACAATCGATACTGGTACTCCATGTCTGGAAATGATTTCCTTAACATAAAGTTTAGCTAACTGGTCTAAGTTATACTTGACCCTAATTGGCAAAAAGTGAGCCAACTTCGTCAACCGGTCCACTATTACCCAAATCGAATCGTACCCTTTATGCGTCGTCGGAAGTCCCACCACGAAGTCCATCGTGATATGCTCCCACTTCCATTCTGGGATCTCCAATGACTGTAATAAACCACTGGGTCGTTGATGTTCGGCCTTAACTTTTTGACAAGTCAAGCACCTACTCACATACTCTGCTATTTCTCTCTTCATGTTTGGCCACCAAATACTCTGTCGAAGGTCTTGATACATCTTAGTGCTACCAGGATGTATCGAGTACCTTGAACTATGAGCTTCTTGTAACACTTTCTCCTTTAATTCCGTCTCATTTGGAACCCAAATTCTTCCTTCAAATCTTAATAATCCCTCATTATCAAGACTATACTTAGTATCTTCCTTCTCGGATAACTGCTTCTTCATTTGGTTACACTCGTCCGTCTTGAGTTATACCTCCTTGACTCTTTCTACGATGGTAGACTGCATCTCCGTCATAAAGAGTATCTGCCTCGAATCACTCGGCATCCTTACTTCTATTTCCATTCTAGCCATCTCTGTTATTAACTCATTTTGAGCCGTTAACATAGATAACTTTTCCCAACCCTTCCTACTTAAAGCGCGTCAAGAACTACATAGCCTTTCCAGGTGATGACTGAGATTTGTAATCATAATCCTTTATCAACTCTAGCCATCTTCTTTGTCTCATATTTAACTCCTTCTGAGTGAAGATATACTTTAGACTTTTATGGTCCGTATATATCTCACATTTTTCCCCATAAAGATAATGTCTCCATATCTTTAGGGCAAACACTACCACGGCCAGTTCCAGATCATGAGTAGGATAAACTTTCTCATAATCCTTCAACTACCGAGATACATACGTAATGACTTTGCCATTCTGCATAAGCACACAACCAAGTCCTCTCTCACGAAACATCACTATACACTACTAAAATTTCCGTGTCATCCGATGATGACAAAACAAAGCGCTTCACTTAATCTTTTCTTCAGTTCTTGAAAACTGTCTTCGCATTTATCTGTCCATATGTATTTCACCGTCTTCCTTGTTAAATTAGTCAACGAGGTAGCTATCTTCGAAAAATCTTGGATAAAGCTTCGATAGTACCCTACTAACCTAGGAAACTCCGCACCTCAGTCGGCGTTTTCGGTTTTTTTCCAATTCATTACTGCTTCCACCTTCACTGGATCCACTGAAATCCCTTCTTGGTCAATGACATGACCTAAAAACTGCACCTTTTCCAGCCAAAATTCACATTTGGTGAATTTCACATATAACTTCTCCTTCCTTAGTGTCTCCAACACTAATCTTAAGTGTTCAGCATGATCTTCTTGCGTCTTAGAATAGACTAGAATATCACCGATAAACACCATGATGAACTTGTTCAAATATAGTTTGAACACTCTGTTCATCATATCCATAAATACAGCAGGTGCATTTGTCAACCCAAATGACATCACCAGAAACTCGTAATGACCATAACGAGTCCTGAATGCAGTCTTCGGTACATCTTCCTTCCTAACCTTCAACTGATGATACCCTGTCCGCAAATCTATTTTAGAAAAATACTTTGCCCCTTTTAATTGATCAAAGATATCATCGATCCTGGGCAATGAGTATTTATTCTTTATCATTAACTTGTTCAACTCCCGATAGTCGATACAAAGCCTTAACGATCCGTCTTTCTTCTTGACAAACAACACCGGTGCCCCCCACGGAGAAACACTTGGTTGAATGTACTTTCTATCCAATAGTTCCTATAGCTGAACCATTAGTTCTTTCATTTCCACAGGCGCCATACGGTACGGTGCCCTTGAGATCGGTGCCACTCCTGGCCCAATGTCTATTACAAATTCAATCTCCCTATCCGGCGGTAAACCCGGTAACTCACTTGGAAATACATCCATGAACTCGTTTACTATAGGTATTTGTTCCATGGTTGCTCCCACTCTCTGGGTATCAACAACATGACATAGGTAACCTATACAACCCTTCCTTAAAAGTTTTCTAGTTTGTGTCATCGTAAGGCAACACGGACGTCCTGGCAATTTACTACCGTAAAATACTACAGGAGGTTGCTTCAACGTCCTGATGCTCACACATTTCTTTTGGCAATCTATAATTGCACCATGATTAATCAACCAATCCATTCCGAGAATTACATTGAATTCTCCTAACTTTATCGGTATTAAATCTACCGATAACTTACGACCACGTACATCTACGCAACAACTGCTATGAATATCTTCAATAGGAATTATCTCTTCGTTTGCTACCTTAATGTTCAAAGGTATAGCAATTTTTAGGAAATAATTCTTAGTCGCCTAGAAAAATCATGCTATAAACGAACAAGTAGCACCTTTTGAATCAAATAAAGACGATGCATTTATATTTTGATCGGGATAATACTGTAACTACATCCCCCGATGCCACCGCATCTTGACCGTTATATTAAAAGTGTGGGACATTGATTTCCCCTACCGAATCTTGGACCACCAATAGCTAACTTACCGCTATTAGTTCCCTTATTTCCTTCTATCCCCTTCTTCGGGCAGTTCTTTGCTATGTGGTCAGTTGATCCACATACAAAACATTTGTGATTTTTCTTCAGATTTGGACAGTTAGGCGAAATGTGCCCTTCTTGTCCACAATTATAACATACCGCCTTTCCTTTGAGACAGACTCCCAAGTGAGTCTTCCCGCAGGTTTTACAGGCCTTCATCCTCGTCTTAGAGTCCCCTTGTTTTACTCCGGTATTCCCAGAGTTAAAGTCCTTCCTCTTCTGACCGTTGCCACTTCCACTGGCTCCCTCGGTCTTGGTTCCTCCATCAACCTTGCCCTTATTTTTCTTATCCTTGTGGTACTGGCTGAGAGCCTCATTCCCACCTTCGGCAATAATTGCCTTTTCTAGTATGGTTCCAAAGGAAGTACTTTGGAACACAGAGATTTGACTATAGAGCCAGGGTTTCAAGCCCTGGTCGAATCTTCTAGCCTTTCTC
The DNA here is from genome assembly GCA_020205615.1 of Panax quinquefolius. Lineage (NCBI taxonomy): Eukaryota > Viridiplantae > Streptophyta > Magnoliopsida > Apiales > Araliaceae > Panax > Panax quinquefolius. The sequence continues at coordinate 70,883,004 of CM035169.1, read as the reverse complement.
ACTTCAGTGTCCACTTGATGTGGAGCGAATCGTGCCAGTTCATTAAACTTGGCAGCATACTGGGGAACTGTCATATCCCCTTGTCTCAATTCAAGAAACCTCATCTCCATCCTCCCTTGCATACTCGTGGGAAAATAGTTCTCGAAGAAAATCTCCTTGAACCTATCCCATGTTAGGTTTCCTATATCGGCCCTAGCCTGGTTTGCCTCCCACCAGAAATTGGCCTCTCCTTTCATTAAATAGGTTGCAAAGGCAACCTTTTGACCCTCCTCAACATTTGCTATTACAAATGCTTCTCGATTTCTTTTACCCAAGTCTGGGCTTCTATAGGGTCCATAGTTCCTTTGAACTCCGGCGGACCTACACTTTTAAAGTCCTTAAAAGTAGTAGCTCGTACTACTCCAGGAATCACATGTACATTAGCCCCCGTTCTATTAAATGCAGCCATTAAAAGATTAACGAACTCCTGCATTGGATTAACCGGACCACCCTCCGGTTGGTTAACATTAGCGCCCTGATTTCGTTGTCTCCTTCTTAGCGACATTTTGTTGTTAAGAAAACAACACATCATTATTACTTTATTCTTGTTGGTTTGTTATTATTTGTAATAAAACAACAACTCATATTCATTACTCAACATATTCCATAAAAAGACTTATATTAATTCATAATTTGCAGTATAACACTACATTGTTTATATTACTCAACCTTAGCTAATTACATTACCATCCCGCAATTACTTTCCAAAAATTGGGATTTACAAAAGACTACCCTTTGTTATACAAAAGAGGGTTTTACGTCACTACTAGATACATAATATTTGCATATCTAATCTACTCTAGCTATTGCTAGATTACATCTGACGTAGGGCATTCTCAAAATCCTTGCTGGCCAGACCGGCAATAACATCTCTACTGATAGTATGTCGGGTATGTCCTGCTTCTATTTGATACCCAGCTACCTGCTGCTGGAAATCTACATGAGAACTCCTATGTATATAGGACATCCTCTCCAACTTCCGCTGCTTAGTCTTTAGCTCCTTCTTGAGCTCAAAGACTTCACATTTCAGCTCTTGGACCTTGTCCTTAGCTAGAACTCTATCATCATGCTCCTCTTCCCACATTCCCTCCATGCTAGCCTTGTCCTCACGGACGACTTGGAGTTCTCTTTCAACTCCTTAACCTCTTGGCAAGTAATGGACATTCCTATCCAATACTGACATAAATAATGATTGCCTTCATTGATTCCCAAGTAGACAACTCCTCCTGTAGGTGGAACTGGTCAAAGGACATCACGTCCACCTCCTCCTCTAGCATGCCATCAAATATGACATGTAGTCTAAATCGTCCCGAGTCTCAGACTCGATTGTCACTAACTCGGGTTCTCTTTGCACATGGGATTTGGTAGTATCTCTACCCGATTAACCGAATCCTCGCTCACTACATGTATATCTCTATACATATCATTTTCTCCTGACATCTACAATAAAACAATATAGTTTGATTAGTACACGTCAGTAAAATAAATAGAAATACATAACATAAGATAATGCATTTTTATAGGGTTACTTTTCATCTTTTACTTCTTTATTCTTTCTTAAGGTTATGACTTAAGGTTCTACTTTCCCCCTTAAGTTTTATAACCTAGGCTTTGATACCAACTTGTAGCACCCCCAAATCCGGGTATCTTCCAACCTGACAGATGGTGCTATATTATACAACATTCATACATTCATTCAATTGAATAGTCTCCAAAGAACGAACATAACTTCTATACATTTAAAGTAATATTTACATTTCCCAAGTTCTATTCCCATTACAAAGGTTCTTTGTCATAATATCAGTTACATTACAACAATAGACCTATACTATTACAAGACGACAACAATCGCTTTTAGTTTTTCCTTTATCCTTTTCGATCCTTTGGGACGTTCGATCTTAGCATTTGCATTCATATGGTTCAAGCAAGAGTGAGCATAACTAGCTCAGTAAGTATAACAATTTAATAACAACATGTTTGACACATACAAATCGTATATCTTCAATAACTGAACAATAGTTATGAAGTACTATTGATAATTCAAAATAGCACTTCATCTTTTCTTTCAAAATGTTTTACAATAATAACAATATTTAGTAAAACATTCACTCCGGTCAAAGACCTCGAGTATTCATTCTTTATTGGAAAAGGACAACCCGGAAGCAAGTTCGTAAGCCCGATATTACTTACGAGCACTTCTAGGTGATCAACCTATTATACTCTATGTTGATCAACACTATATCCATTAAACATATGCACGTTTAAGCATTTGGCAACCTCACGTGCCCGTCATTTTACCGACAAAACATTTGTTTAACATTTCAATCTTCTTTTGAAAACCATATCAAGTAGTTGACAAAAGATAGCAACATTTGATAATAAATGAATAGATTATCAATACATCAAGTCTAGCCAAAGGAATTGGCTTTAACTTCAACATACCTCAATTCATGGGAAAGAATACATGAACTTCAAAAACTTGTTCAGATTGAACTAAGACAAGAGTTAGAATACTTGCCTTTAGCGTCTGCTACGGTATATTAACTTTATGTTCAAGTCTTTCAAGTCTCTACAATACATGATCACATAATGCCTTACATTAGGTCACATATAATCAAGTATGTATATGACTATATCATACTTTCATCTCAATCTAACTGTGTATTGGATTCAGTTACTATTTGTTTTGGTTTATCATTATCCTTGCATTTATATTCGACTAGGTTATCTCAACCTTTATACAACATCCTTAAGGTTTAACAAAGTTTAAACAATGTTACATTACATTCCTTAAGTTGTGTTTACTTTTAAATCAATTAGATTTCCTTTCTTTGTACTTAAAAACATTCATTACCATCCGTGTTACGAGACCTGGTGGCTGGCTACGTCTTTATACTTTTTACATCTCATATCATGATGCGAGCTTATAAGTAGATCTTGTCCGGACTTGGTGCTGCATTGAGTCCTTACTTAATGGGCCACGCTGCGGTGCCACACTCCAGTGGATTTTGTATTGCATACATGGCATTGCTTATTTCACTAAATTATACTATGGTTCGTGCTTATGAACTCTTGTAGTGTGTTTTCGGACAACATTACTGCCTTCTTGACGCGACTTATTTAGCCTAGGGTTGGCACCGTGGCGCCAACTCTGTGCACCAGAAAATAATTTCAATTTTTGAATTTTGTGAACTTCCCGGACGCATAACTTCTTCGTTATAAGTCCAAATTGGCTCGTTTAAAAGCCTACGGTTCATAAATTACGTAATCTATGCGTTCATGCAAGAATTTAATCTTTTTGACTCCGTTTGCTAAAAATTCACCTATTGGTTCATTTTTAACGAAAGCGATAAACGTTCGTGAACGTTCAACGCTCGTTTCTTCGTTCTAAGCCGGAATCCGGTCATTTTTGAGTCCACAATTCTTAAATGCCAAATATGACCTGTCTCCATTGGAAAACAATGGTTCTGTGATCAAACACAAAATTTGACTTCTATTCCGAGAATTTTACGAATTCGACGATTATAAATCAATAAATGCAATTTCCTAAGAATCTTCATTCTTATGATTTGTTCAACATTACAAATGAATTCCATTCATCATGTGAACATCTCAACATACTTATTACAACAACCTATATTCATTGTTGGATTTTTGATTTATTCTTCATGAGCTTATAACTTGTCAATTTATAAACTACTTAAGATTTGATTATTCATGACTTATGACAATTAAAGTTTCTTAATCATCATACTTTACATGTTCTTCACATATAACTTTACTTATGTATACATGATACATATAATCATATAAGTTCTTAATTCACTTCTCTTAATAAACTCATTGCAAGTTCATATTTTCATACTTAACATTCAAGGTTAACTTATAATATGTTTATAACTTTTATAAGTTCAAATGACTTATTGCCAACTTATGTGGCTTAAATTCATGACTTACACATTCTTCTTGCTTCTTATCATTCATGTTTCTTAATCCATCTTTTCTTATCAACCTATCATGGTAGAGATAGAAGATAATTTAGAGAAGAAGTCTTACTTTTGTATTCTTGGTAAGGTAGTTTTCTTCTTCTTCTTACTTATGGAAGTGACTTATTTGTAGCTTATTCTCTCTAACACTTAATCACTTTTGAAATGTTGTATTGTTTGAACAATTAATAAATGGCTTGTAAGCCTTCTCTATTTATAGAATTTGCAAAGCTAGGGTAGTTTAGTCTTTAAATCATCCCACCTCCTTTAAGCCATCTCCTTACTATTCATTACTTGTTAAGCACAACACTTATCCTATACTTGGTCATTACTCATTTAACTTGGTCATTACTCTTAAGTCTTGGTCATTACTCTTAAGTCTTGGTCATTACATTAACTTGGTCACCACATATTAACCATATTGATATGGTTTGCCCCATGAGTCATACAACTCATGGATTCTAGTTTGGGCTTACATTAAATCAACCTTTGGGCTTTGCATTAATAAACACTAGTTGGTTCATTAACTAGTAATTGAGCCTCTCCCTTTAATTCACTTGGACTTGTATTAATTCAATCAACCTTTGCAAGTCCATTAGCATTACTTAATACATATAGTTTATGTATTATTTTCGTATTTTAATTCATATAGAAAATATATACGATATTTCATTCTTCATACCAACTCGTATAATACTTCGTATTATACTCGTTTCCATTACCCTTGTACAATACTTAAGTATTATAAAATTATTACTTATTCATTACTACTTCACCTTACTTAAAGTTTATAAATTAAGTCCACAAGTGAATTATTACAGTTTCCATAACTAGATTTGTATTACATAATCCATCTTACCTTGTTATTCCATCATTACGTATTTCTCAGAAATTCAAAAATATATCCTGAGCAAATAACGATGAATAGTGTTTTTCGGAAAATCTCTCGAAATTTTTTTATTTTCGTCTTAGAAATTCAAACACTTTAATTCATCCACGTAGCTCAAATACTACGACATTCTAACATCAATAGGTTATACAATGACAACCATCTTGATAACACATAGAATATAATTTTATTGTTATTTAATTTAATAAAATAATTTTACAATAAGATCTGAATTTCTCGGTCGTTACAGATGCTCGATGAGCGTATATCGATTTATGCAATCAAAGGCAAGTTTTTCAGTTCTGTTATGTTTGTGGATTGAACGTGGTTATGTGCTAAATTACATATCGTGCTCTATGAATTGTTAAAGTCAAAATATGACTAAGTTGATTGGGTATGGAACTCAATTTATATGTGATATGTGATAACACATGTTGTATGATGTAATGCGATAATTGGAAATGTATAATGCATGAATTTATGCATTGTACGGAATTATTGATGCATGTTGGATATGCATAGTAAAGGAAATATAGTGCATATGGAATTGTGTGCTATTGAAACATGATAGACTGTTAAATTTGCTGGGCTATCAAGCTCAATCTTGCAAACACAAACTTTTTACAGGTTAATGATGTTAAGCGATATTATTTGCTATACGGATGATGAAGATTGATCGATGTGCAAAATGAATACATTTCCTTGAATTAGAAATGATATAAATCTATGATTGATAGTTTTGTCAAATGTAATTGGCAGTTATGTATAGTTTGAAATGTTGAATGTATAAAGAATGTTTATTCTGAAATGAGAACAAATATGATTCTGAAATAAGTGAATTATCGATAGAAAAGATATTATGTATTAAGACTTAAGTTTTAATACATTTACTCATATTATACAAATCATATAATAAATATGATTCTAGTATAAAGAAGAATTGTAAAGGTTGCGATTCAGGGGATGAATGAATGGAAATTAAAAAAAATTTATTTCACATTTTTAGCTATTTTAACATTAAATAATGTTTTAAAGCTAGAACAAGATAATATTAACGCACAAGATCGGGGAGAGAAATTGTCCCGATTTTAGGGGCATTACAGTTGGTATCAAAACTGTAGGTTATAAATCTTAGGTAGGTGTACCTTAGGCTATAACCGCAGAGATGATGATAAGGAATAAACTCAAATAGAGTTTAATTTGTTACTCAAATAGAGTTTAATTTGTTAAGAGATGAATTTGGGAAATTCATTATTTAGTAAATAAGATTCAAAGAAGAATGTTGAAAAGTTATAAAGATCCAGAGTTACCTAACTCTGATGTTAAAGACAAAAAGTAATAATGAATAGATATAGTCTATAAGAATAAATGTATAAAGGGAAAGGAGATTGTAAAATAAAACGATCATAAGATAGAAGAGAATCGTAATATAACACGATTATAAGATAAGATCATGATGTGATCAGATTGAATAACAGAAAATCTATGAAATGATTTGAATGATATAGCATGACGCTATAAAGAGAATGTATTATGAAATGGTACTATGCAAACTCAGAAAAGAGTTGTAGATGATGAGATACGGATTAAATAAAATTCGTATTGAGTAAAGAGAAAGCTAGAATTATGTGGGATTTCAATTGAGAACTCATGTCAGCAGCTAAGTTATATGATTCTTTGTATGGGCGGGGAATTGTACTTGGTGTAACAACCACTTAGCTTCTGGTAGTGATAATTATTGAAATGTTTGTGTCGCTATTATTTGCTATATATACATTGAAGGTGATTCTTTTCTCATGTGTATAACGGATAGGTAGAGAATATAAGATTAAGTTAGATGATATTAAGATTAGGTACGGTTCTTAAAACTAATGCATATGGTAAGTTCGTGACTCATAATCATATGGTATGTTTTGAACCCCTCAGCGAATGGACGCCCATGGTCTGACTAGGATAAATTTTTAAACTCATGATTATGACAAGTTCCTGGATTTCCAAAGTGTGGTAAGTTTGATGAACTAGGGTATAACTAAGTGTGAATGAAGTGTTGAGGATGATAGGAATAGATAGACTTATTAAGGAAATGATCATTAGAGAAATTGAAGTTGATGGTGGAAGCATAGGTATTCCAAATCTTCTGGCTATGCTAGACTTCAAATTTTTTGACATTAAGCTAAATTCGCACTATGGTGCCTTTAAAAATGAATTTTGTTATCAGTAACATACGGTAACAAAGGTGTGTATGTGGACTGTGAATCACTAACATCTCGTTATCTGTTACGATATGATAACACTAAAATTGATTTTCAATAGTTTTGAACCATTTAAAGAAGAGTCTATGCTAATTGCTTCGGCTAGACAAAAATAATTTGAAATATATCAAAATGTATTTTATATATCATCAATGCATCATGGAACCTGGTGCAGAGATGATAAAAATGATGGAGTCATCAATGCAGTATTACTTAGTGTTTGATGTGATCTAAGGATCGTCAGCCCACTATGGTATGATGTAGTATGATAAAATACCAAATGATGGAATCCTTAAATGGACTGTAAATAAAGTACGGTATCATGACGTCATAAAATGATTTTCAGAATTTTATACCAGTTAAAGAAAAGTTAATGCCAATTATAGTGGCTAGACAAATGTTTCGATTGATGTTTGAATTATTGATATGCGTCTAAGCTATTTGATTCAGCTAGGAAAATGTTTATGAAAATTCAAGTATTCTTTCAGGATTTATCCCGAACCAAATTGTTTTGGTACGAAATCTTATGCTAAGTCTGAGGTGAACAATCCCGATTGGATAAATAATCTAATCTAGTAGTGCAAATAGTCGCTAAACAAGATTGATACGTTTGTACATTTGACGTAGAAGGTGCGATAAGTGATCACTTAACGTATTTCAGATATCACATTTTAAGTCGATCACCTAGTATAACATGTTTACAGAATTGGTTGTGGTGAATACCGTTAAACTTGAGAGTTCATGGTCTATATGACCCCTCAGCATAATATGAAAAGTTTTTAACTTCTTCAAAAGGGTAGAAATGGTTGAATGAGATGATAGCAGAGAAATCCTCAGAGGAGGAAAACGTAAAGGTTAAATTGAAAACCTATTTTTAATGAATAGAAGAAGCAAAGATTAGTAGAAAAAGGGGTAAATGTGACAACCCAAAAATTTAGAAAATCTTAAATGATTAAATTAAAAGTTAAAGTTTAAAACCTAGAGTGAAAATAGATGATTTATTTAAAAATTTTAAGAAAAAAATCTGAGGAAATGGTACGTTGAAATGACTCAACGAGAAGAGTACAAGAAATAATAAGATCTAAACCGATTAAGAATGATTCGGTATTGTGATTCTGGGGAAGAAATCCTTATAAGGGGAAAAGAATGTGATAACCCAAATTTTTGGGTAATATTAAAATAAAAATTAAATAAATAAAATTCTTATTAGATAATATGTTGTATGATATTATATTGCATAAGTGGGTATGAACTATGCAATATGTAATGTTTATGTTTAATTAATATATTGGTATTATATATTTATTATATGTAAATAAATTGTAGGGGTAATTTATTAAAGAAAATGAGATGAGATTCAATATATAAAATATGTATATTGGTATCAACTAGTTAGTAAATTAAATTCATATTTGAATAAATTAAATATATTAAATTATATATTTAATATATAAATAAATTGTTTGAAAACAATTTATGAAAAGGAGGAAATTAAATTTAATTATACAATATAGATTGTATAATTTAAATAAGTTATTTAAATTAAGTAATGAGGAGTTAATAAATATATATTACGTAGGGAAATAAAATTGTTGGGAACAATTTGCGTAATGAGGCAAAAAGAGGCGGGTTAAGCATATAATATTTATATATATACTTTACCCAAGAGTATTAAAATAAATTCTTATATAAAATTAATTTAATAAAGGAAATATATTATATTTATCGTAATATCTTAAGAAAGTAAATAAATTCTTAATTGAATTTATGATAATGAGGTAAGGATATTATATTATAATATCTTGGATATGTAAATAATTGTATTTACATAAGAAATTATGTGTAGCATATTTATTTTTACAATCATAAATAAATATGTAATTTGAGTATGTTATGTTATATTTTATATAATTTATATATCAAAGATATGTTATGTAAATTATATGATTCCAAGAGGGTAAAATAAATTAAGGAGTTTTATGTAGTAACTTATTTGATTAAATTAAGTTACTAAGATAGGGTAATTAAATAACTTAATAAAGTATGGAAGTGAATTATGAAAGTTAAGGGAGAATTGTGCGAGTTAATAAAACCTTAGGGTTAAAAACCTAATATTTAAAATTTAAGAAAATATTTTAAAGAATATGTTAAGGAATAAAGAAAATTCCGAAAATATACTAAGAATATGACAAGGCTTATAAGAAATTGACAAAGTAATTCTAGTAGGAGCTGGCAAAGCTATGTTGCATAAACAAATTAACTCAGCAATCCTATTGAATAAAAGGAACAAGGAGAATTTCGTAAGGAGCGAGAATGGGGAAAGACCAAGGATATATATAAAACAAGTTAGAGCAATTTTCTCTTTTCCCTACCAATTCTTCATTCCATTCGACTTCTCCCTGTCCTCCTTCCCTGCCGAGCTTAGGACACCCGAACCACTCCTAATTTAGTCATGTTCCTTTCAGTCGATTGAAACAATAAGTAAAGGTAGGCAAGGAGTTTATTTGCAACAAAATCATCAATCAAGCATTAGTAAACTGAAATCACAGCAAATAGAAGGTATGTCATGAGTTTTTATGAAGTATATAAATTGATTGGTTATTAAGATTATATAATTGTAATTGAGCGATAATTGAACTGCTATGAATTGAAATAGAATAAAGTAGATAGGTTGGTTGTGTGGTGTTATAAATAGCTTAAAATGGACTGATAACACAAATAAAGAGTTATGAGAATGGTGATTTAAAATAATGCACGCAACATCTTTGACAAAAGTCCTATATGGACTGTTTTACTTAAAAACCAAGAATTTGGGAAAGCCAAAGTTAAGATTTCATGTATGAACATCTTATACAGTTAGTTAAAAGGTTTGACGGAATGAAACTAGAACGAAAAGCGATTTTAATCCAAAACGAAAAATCAAAAGATAGTGTGTTGGGCCACTTTTGGGCTAACTGTTTCGGCTAGTTAGACTTTCTGGAAAATTATAATTTTCTGGGGTCTTGTAATGTGCCGTCCCAGCTATTCGTAGCCTCCAGAACGGACTAATTCCGACTTCGGAGGAGGGAGTTATGGCATTCTAAACTGGGTGTGGCGAATCTGTCCAAAATCTAGAAATCAGATTCTGACCAGCCCCTTGCGCGGATTTTCTGGAATTATGGGTGCAGAATTTGGAAAAGGTTATTGAATAAGAGTTGTAGCCCCGAAAGCTAGCTTCGCGTGGGCGCTAGAATCACTCAAAAATGTTTTAAAACGAATTAGTTATGACTGTTTTAGCGAGAAAGGGTAAAGCTGGAAAAAAATTAAAAAAACAATTGCGACCAAACATTTTTGTGGTCTGTTTTGGACTTCCTATGATGTCCAAAATAGGTGGATTATATTTTTTAAATATAGCCTAATATGGTGTCTACAATATATCCAAAATTGGTTGTAATCGAAGTTATGAGCTAAAAAGAAAAGTTGAAATTTAGTATGACAAGCTACTTTAGAACACTGTTTTGGGCAGCTTAAAGAATCCGAAATGGGGAGTTTATAATTTTTAAATATAGTCTCAGATGCTAGATATAACATATCTAAAATTTGTTGTAATACATCATTTGAGCTAGAAGTAATGAAGTCAAGAAGTTAGCATGTTGTATGCAAGGCTGCTGCCCATGGCAGCAGTAGTCGCTGCAGAGCAGCATGTGGGTGGGCCTCCTTTGCACTCTCAATTGTTATGTGATATTAACCCAACATGTTTGGTTGCTATTTTTTTAATAGTTAGGTATACTATCTATATAATATGAGAATGTGGCGTGTTGGGTCATTAAACAACTAACCAAGTCATGATGTTGAATATGTATTAAAAGGCTAAGTTCACTTTGCTGAGAATTAAAGTAACGAGAATAAGCCTTATGGGTGAGTCATTAGGGGCTACAGTAGGAGGTGGCATATCCTTTGGATATTAGGATGACACTTAGAAACCAAGTCTGATAATTAACAAAGAGGTTGGGAATGCTAGACTATATAGGTATACTATCTATATAATATGAGAATGTGGCGTGTTGGGTCATTAAACAACTAACCAAGTCATGATGTTGAATATGTATTAAAAGGCTAAGTTCACTTTGCTGAGAATTAAAGTAACGAGAATAAGCCTTATGGGTGAGTCATTAGGGGCTACAGTAGGAGGTGGCATATCCTTTGGATATTAGGATGACACTTAGAAACCAAGTCTGATAATTAACAAAGAGGTTGGGAATGCTAGACTAGACTATTATCAGCTACAAATAAACCCAATTCTCAACCCTCACTTTTCTCTCCCATCCGTTCCATTCTTCTTCCTCTCCCAATTTGATATGCTCTCTCCCCATAAACAAACAAACTACCTAAACTCTTTAGGAATTGAAATTAGCAATTGAAGTGAAGGGAGTATTGCATCAAATTGCTGTTAAGGGAGATTGGATTCAATCAACAAGAAGTTTGGAGCAAGGATTGAAACAAGAATTCAAATAAGAACATCAAACAAGAGGTATTAACCTTTATTTGTTAAAGTTCATAAAAAAATTAGAGTATTAATGTCTTATATTTATAAAATTGTTGTGCTTGGACTATGAGATATGATGTGATATGGATGGTAAGTGATGCTTGGAGTGATAAGGATGAAGAATTTCGAAAATTCTTGGCTAAACCATGTTTAAAAGCTTGTGAAAATCTGGAAATTTATTTATGCGTGTAAGGTATTTGAAAATTTGCCTCAATGAAAATTAATGCTTAGAAATCAAAAATTAAGCAAAGTTTGGGGCTAGGTAACCTTCATATATGTATTATGATGTTAACTAAGTTGATTGAGTGAATCAAATCAAGCTCAAATCAAGTTTTAAAGAATTTCAAAAAAAAAAAACTTGAATTTAATGAAGAGAAAAAAAACTGAGGTGAGGGGGGCATATTGGAGCTTCTGTAATATCATCTTAATGAACCCAAATTGTTCGTGCTATATTTTTTTAAAATAGTATGTAGTACCAAGTATAAAATATCAAAATTTGGAAGCAATCGGATTAGTAGATTGTGAGATATAAAATCACAAAGTAGCCAAGAAATCACAAAACAATCTGGAAATCTGGGCAGCCCCGTGTTCCAGATTGTTATTTCTGATTTATTACAGTTTTGCCATTGAGTGTTTAATTACTGATTTATTACAGTTTTGCCCGAGTGTTTAATTAGTTAAAAATTAATAATAAAACATGTTTTAATACATAAGTTAATCTATAAATTATGCTAATAACCTAACATGATTACTAAGTTAAGATTATGAAATTAACCTTTGAAATATGGAATTTTAAACCATATTTGTAGAATATATTATCGTTAAGCTATGTAATGACTTTAATTACATTACATAAGCATGCGCAAGATATTAGAGATATAAATAACCTTTGAATGGAACTAATTAACCTAATATGGTTAATAATGAGAGATCAAATTGTTAATCTAGATGTATTCAAGTTTTGGTTAAACCAAAGAACGTGTTACATATTAAGCTATAAGCTTTATTACATACGTAATACATATGATATTAATGATGCGAATCAGCAACAATGTAATGAAATTCATTCTAAAACGGATTAAAGATTGATTAGTTAATCTAAAACAAGATGGAATCTTAAGAACTCAAGATCTTAAAAATATGAAGTTGGTATGTGGAATGTCGATAATGACGCGTTATGCAAACTAAAGATTATAAATCAATTTAGTTATGCGTTAAGTTTCTAATAAGATTATGAAGCATATTATAATTCAATGTGCTATATATAGATTATACAAAGGCAATTGAGGATCGGACGAGGTAATTCAACAAATGAGAATATGTGAAGGATGCTCGATGAGTGTATATCGATTTATGCAATCAAAGGCAAGTTTTTCAGTTCTGTTATGTTTGTGGATTGAATGTGGTTATGTGCTAAATTACATATCGTGCTCTATGAATTGTTAAAGTCAAAATATGACTAAGTTAATTGGGTATGGAACTCAATTTATATGTGATATGTGATAACACATGTTGTATGATGTAATGCGATAATTGGAAATGTATAATGCATGAATTTATGCATTGCACAGAATTATTGATACATGTAGGATATGCATAGTAAAGAAAATATAGTGCATATGGAATTGTGTGCTATGTGAAACATGATAGACTGTTAAATTTGCTGGGCTGTCAAGCTCAATCTTGCAAACACAAACTTTTTGCAGGTTAATAATGTTAAGCGATATTATTTGCTATACGGATGATGAAGGTTGATCGATGTGCAAAATGAATACATTTCCTTGAATTAGAAATGGTATAAATCTATGATTGATAGTTTTGTCAAATGTAATTGACAGTTATGTATAGTTTGAAATGTTGAATGTATAAAGAATGTTTACTCTGAAATGAGAACAAATATGATTATGAAATAAGTGAATTATCGATAGAAAAGATATTATGTATTAAGACTTAAGTTTTAATACATTTACTCAGATTATACAAATCATATAATAAATATGATTCTAGTATAAAGAAGAATTGTAAAGGTTGCGATTCAGGGGATGAATGAATGGAAAGAAAAAAAAAATTATTTTGAATTTTTAGCTATTTTAACATTAAATAATGTTTTAAAGCTAGAATGAGATAATATTAACGCACAAAATCGGGGAGAGAAATTTTCCCGATTTTGGGGGCGTTACACCAGATATAATTGATATGTTCATGTTCAATGTTCATTCAGCTATGAAAATTTATCCATGCTAGTTCACAATTATATTGTTGAATGTTAGCTAGCTATTATTCAAAATCTTTCCATTATGATATATTCTTAATTTATTGAACTTAAACTTGTTGGGCAAACTTGTTGCTCACCCTTGCTATATCATGATAAACATTGCAGATTAAGGCGAATACGTCGGATACAAGGAAAAGTCAAAGCCAAGTTCAGCTTGAGACTATGTGTGCAACTAGATTTGTAACAGTATTGTATAATAATAACATTGTATGTTAGATAGGATATTGATTCAGGTTTTAAGTGAAGGTTCTCGACCTTGGGGATAGTGTGTAATGTTTAATGTATAAATAATTTATGTTTATATCTTTCGCAATAGTTAGAACTAGTGTACCAGATTCGTGGTGATTTAGGACCAGAATTTGGAGGCGCTACATTTGGTATTAAAACTGTAAGTTATAAATCTAGGGTAGAGTTACCTTAGACTAATAACCGCGGTGATTAAGATAAGATCTAACTCACATAGAGTTAGTGTGTCGGTATGATTCAAAGACGAATCTCGGTAAGTTTAAAGATACGGAGTTCTCTAACTCTGATAATAAAGGTGAACAGTAGTGGTGGATAGATATAGTCTAAAAGACTAAAAATACAGGGATATGAGATCGTAAAACCAAACGATCATAATATGAAAATGAATCGTAATATATACGATGAGATAACTGTAGGGTTTTTGGCACATCAAAGCAATGCACAGCGGAAAATAAATTGAACAAAACAAAATCCGAAACCTAAACAGGATCCATGCGAAACAGAAATTAATTCAGTGTGTAAGAGATTATACTGATTATGAAGTTGGAATTGATGCGTTCGAATCTCCAACGCAATCCGAATGAACTACGTCTCTTCGGTATCCACACGAACGTCCGCGAACCGTCTCACGATTCTGCAATAAAAGGGTGCTGCGTTACTAGCCACCAAATGAATGGATTTTCAAAATTTCTCTCTAGTCTCTCTCTAAGGGGGGTGCATTCAATTAAGATTTTTAAAGACTTTTTTTAAGTGACAGACTTTTGTAGAATTTGTGGGATTTTAATGACTTTCACATACTTTAAAGATTTTTTTAAAATGACTTTTATAGACTCCATGAAATAAGTAATAGACTTTTATAATTTTTTTATCAAGACTGTGATAGACTTTTTTATACTGCTAATATATCTTGCAACTTATATTAATTGTTAATTAGCCCATGTGTACAACCTCTCACTCTTTTTTCATGAACTAGAGTAAATCTCATTATATTATTGTGGCATGAGATTTTATATATGTTGAAAGCGTTCACATTATTCTACTCATTTCATGATACTCGGATACAAATAAAATTTTAGAAACTATGATTTAATAATGATAAAAAATTAAGCTCACTTTTCATTGAGCTATATATACTTTATGCATATGCGTACGCTTTTTACTAATAATTGATTGCTTTTTTATTATTGATTGCTTTATTATGCATTGTGTGATTCTATCAACCCAATTTTTCATCTTAAATGCTGCTAATTTTGTTTGATTGTGTGGACCTTTTTTATGCGTTTAACATATATCAAAGCAGTGCGTTTTTTCCTTTTTTATAAGGGAAAGATAACGATTCTGTCAATTTGTCATGCAGGAATACAACCATATGTTACATTATTTCACTATGATACATCAAAGACACTTGAAGACGAATATGAAGGATGTCTCAAAAATTAACAGTGATTTCCTTCGTTTAAAATGTCAGAAAACTAAAAAAAAACATACACATCTTATATTTTCTATTTTCATATATTATAATACATAATCTTGACAATTGATATGAGAGTTTTATGATTTTATCTCACCTTTGTTGAACAAATCTTCTTCCTTTTTCTATTGGAAGCTTTCGAACGGCTGCTTTTTTCCTCACCAATTCAGATTAGGTCTAGTTATTTGTTTACTTATTAATATATCTTGTTAATTCTCTTATAATAAAATTATATTAAATCCAATTATTTTTATGGCCTAAATTTTACCAAATTATTTATTCATCACATATTAATATTTATTAGCCCATATAAAATAAATAACTAATTTGACCCAATAAAAGAAAAAGTCCAATTAATAACTAGTTTTATCCACCTTTGTATTTATTTGGAAGTCTTTAGAAATCTTTAGAGATAAGGTAAGACTTTTGATATGGGTTGATAGTTATAATTCTTCGTCTAAAGTCTGTCAAACTCTACCATTTGATAGAAATCTTTAAAATCTATAACTTTTTGAATACCAAAATATTTTTATAGATTTTATAAAAATCTTAATTCAATACCACCTAACTTTTAAAGACATTAAAAAAGTTGTAATTGAATACCACTAAACTTTTATAAACTCTTTAAATATATTGATTGAATATAACCAAACTTTTAAAGTCTTAAACATAGTTGTTACTGGTAGCATCATGAGTCGTGGCGGTGGCCATGATCGCTGGACGCTTTAAGCGTGACAATGACGCATCGCCGTAGGCGTCCGTAAAGCGAAAAGTTGTTTACAATGTGCAATTTATATATTATTTATTTTACTTAACAAGTATACGGGGAATAAAACTTCATATACATTAAAACTCAAAACATAACACTATGAAATAACATTAAAGGCATAATTATGTAAATACTTAGCAATACTTAGACATATATAATATAATATTAATATTTATTTATCATGTATTATATATAATATTAATATTTATTTATCATACATATATAATATAAAATTAATATTTATTTATCAGATATATAGTAGAATATTAATATTTATTTATCATGCATATAATATAATACTAATATAAACTATGTGCTGCAATTTATAAAGTATAATAGTATATTAGTAGTAGACAGCTGTATAGCATCATTGTGTATGTTGAGTGCTTTATTTATTAACAGAGAGTCAAAGTCCAGTCATTGTCATTAACAAAGTAACACGTGTTGATGTATGGTGTAATTTGTGTAGTGTAAGCCAACTAATATATGCATCAAGTCATATACCATTTAACTTAGTATTCAAAACTTCTGAAACAAAAAAAAGAAAAAGTGAAGAAGGAACAGAGTCTGCTTTGTCCAGGCAGTCACCGGAAATTGAGAAACATAGTCCAAGCATTGTCGCCGGAAAAAGACCTTCGTGGTCGTCTCGAAGAGTCGAAGTTTTTTGCCCTCACAGTCACTCTCTCTCGGTCGTAGCCTCTCGCCATCTAACAGTCTCTCTCAACATCAATCTTCTTCTTTCCACTTCGAAGCCTGTCGGATTGCTCTTGACTTCGATCTTCTTCTCACTTCTCTGTGAATCGACTGACTAGGGCTAGTTTTGGTGTTGCGCTCACGACGTCGTTTTTTTAACCCAGTTCGAATTTGGGTCGATCCATACCTAGAGGCAAGTCGTTCGACCAACCAAAAATTCGTCCAAGTCGTTGCTTCGTCGTCCAAGGCGACGACTATTTTTGCTAGGCGCTCGCCTTTCAGCCCTCGACCAAGTCGCTTGCTCGCCTTTCCCATCTCTTACCGAGTAGACGACATGGCGTCGCTTTGGCGTCGCCTAGGCGACGCCTTAACAACTATGGTCTTTAAAAGTCTTTAAAAATCTTAATTGAATATACCCCCCTAAGAGCGGCTAGGGTTTTAGGTTATGATTCGTTAATCGTAAAATGACTGTTACATATCATATATATAACGGTTAAAAGGGATTAATCAAAAACCCTTTTAAAATCCGAATTTATTTATATATATATATTTCTTAATTAAGTCTTACTTAATTAATATATCTATATATAAATTATCCTATTAATTTAAATTCGTAATTTAAATACTATAAAGCATATTGACATATTTAAATCTTTACAATTTAAATTAATTCCCTTTTTAATTACGTTCTATGTGTGTGACCCTATATGTTATTATTACGTTGTCAATAATTTTAAAATTATATTATAAAATTATAAACAGTGAGCGATATCTAGTAATGCATCAATGCTACCCAAGTAATAATAAAATCGATGATTCGATACAACCTTTCCGTGACCAATGTTTCAATGTAATTTAATCCTTTTAACCTTGACATCCTAGATTAAACTCGAGTCATGGAATGTGTCATACTTTTCATAATTTAATCTGAGTTTTCTTGATCATTGAGTAGACTATATATGAAAGAAATCACTATTTGAGCATGACCACTCACATTTCATAGTCCTACTCAATCAAGAGGCCTATGGATATCACCCTAATAAATAGGAGGGTTAAATTCCATCTAGATCACTCATATTTCTCACACGATTCATGATGTACCCAATAATCACCTTTATAGTCCACCCTATTAAAGGTCACCTTTGATGATATCAAAATACATAAATTCTCGTGTAGTAATATAGTGATTTGGTCGTCGAGGACCATTACATCATCATCTTTATGAGAATCATAAATGACACTTCGATGCTCCACATAGAATTCTCATGGTGGGTCCGTCCAAGACATCGTTCTCTAACACATACCTATGCATTGACTTAATATCTCATATATTTATGATTGATGAGATTTGGTCATGGTCGATCCACATACTAGTCTCAATGCATCATTGTTGTCCCTATCAACAATGATACTCGACTAGGATATTTAAGAGCAACGATACTAATTGTAATTATATAATCTCATGTTCAAGTCACATACTTGAAACTATATAATTTGTATCACTATTCTAAGGAATTTTATTATGTTAACATTTATATAACGCAGTAAATAAAATCATAATAAAATCATTCATTTATTCAATCAAATATAATATCAAAATGTTAAGCAATTATATCAAATAATTGGTCTCTAGGCCATAAACTCTAACAATCACCCCGTGATCTGATAAGGTTATAGCAGGGAGTAGATTGAATGATTGAAAAGTTTACGGTAAAAATGTCGTGTGTAAGTTGTACTATGAATTGGTACAGATTCAGGAAAAGACTATGAATACTAGTTGAACAAAATTCGTATTGAGAAGGGAGTTAACACTATAAAAAATAGACATTTGGCAACAATTTTTCGGACAACGACTTTAATGCATGTTTAGCAACGAAATTTGTCATTCATTGCAGTTTATGAAAGACTTTCATTTTTCGCAACGAAGTTCATAAGTCGTTGCAAAACTTCGTTGCCAAATCGTTGGCGGAAAAAAAACCCACCGTCTATTTACTTTTTTGTTGTCGATGAGATTTCTCCTCATCGTCGGCAACACAAACTTTTTAGTTGCTATATTTCGTTGCCTAATATAGGCCACATTCATTGGCAATAATTTTTTTTCGTTGCGTATTTAATATATTTTTTTACAACGACTAGTAGATTGTTGCCCAAAATTAAGACAAACCCAATAAGCATGCCTCTTTTTCCCCTCCCAAAATGCATCATTTTTCATTTATATTTTTTTATTTATTTGGACACAATTTTATATAGTGAAATGTTTCATTCCGTTTGTTTCAAAATAAATGCCCAGTTTTATTTTTTTAAAAGTTATAATTTTTGAAACTAAAATTGAGCACATATAGATATATTTTCTAATTTACAAAAATTAAAGTTTGTAGTTAATTGGATGTAGTTTATAATGATCATATTCGCACACTTATAATTTTGAAAAAAAATATAATTAATTTCTAAAATAATTTATATGAATTTTTCTTGTAACTCGTTATTTTACATATATACTTTTTGACAAGGGATGGGCAAGGAATCGAAATCGCTCCCGAAATTGCACCAAAAATCGACCAAACTGCACCGATTATGTGACACCCCCAAATCTAGGTACTTCATTCCCACAAGACTTAGTGTTCACTTTCCATACATTCATACTAATTACCCAAATATAATAGAATTTAAACCATAAATCCTCCCATTAAAAGGGTTACATCATTAAATCAAAAAGTCTCCCATATTTTCTAACCTTTAACATAAATCAAGTGCGGAAATAAAAATAGTTACATCACATCATTTAAATAAAGTCTATCAACATAAAAGCTAATAAATTACAAGTCTTCATCACTTGTACATTTTTCCTTTTCATTTGTTTGTAGTAGGTTCATCGACCTTCTCAACCTTAGCTGCAATAATTATATTTATGCAAGAGTGAGCAAAACAAATGCTCACTAGATATAGCAATGAACAACAAAAGAATAATAACTGCCAATGAATAGGCTCATCGAAATTGAATAATACTCTATCAATGATAACCAAAATCTGAAATCAAAATATGAAATATATTTGAGGGTCATAAGACCACAAACTATGTCCACGGTTACAAGTAATCTTTCAACTTTAACCTAAATAGTTATACTGTAGGGACTTCACGTACTTAGGGGGATCAGCCATTTGTACCATGTATTGTGCACAAACATCTAAACGTATTGCGTACCCCTATAATAATGTTGTTCTTCTCAGTTTTAGAGTACAAGTCCGCACCAAAGGAAGTTTGATTTGGATAAACTTCAAGGGTAATTTAGAGTTTCACGATCATCAACTAAAGGATTAGTTGAATCAACAAAGTTTGATAACACTACGGTTGATCAATAACAACATAATATAGAACAATTGAGAATCATAGGTGAACCAACTATATATTAAACGCATGCTTGGAAATAACTAGAAAGCATAAACATTGAATAAAATGATAAACCTTTGCTTGAACAATAATAAGCTAGGTCTATGATCTTGTTAAATTATAAATTGAATTACTGAACATACGTTAACTGATAGCAAGCTGAAAACAAAACTTGCTCAACATGGTAATAACTTGTGCAAAGTAATTTAAAATAAGACAGCTCAATATTAAAGACTAGAGTTCAAGAAGCATTCACTATAAAAGAATGAACTAAAGAAACTTGATTAACTATAAACAAGTTAGAATAATTCAACAATGATTAGAACTCAAAACTTGCTCGAATGAAGTTAGGATTAGAGCTTGCTCAAATAAAATTTAGGAACAAAGAACTTGCTCAATAAAAGTTTAGGGTAAGAAACTTGCTCAATGTAAAGAGGCAAGGTTTAGAAACTTGCTCAATGTAAAGAGGTAAGGTTTAGAAACTTGCCTCGTGCGTAAGCTATAAATTTACAACTCACGTTCACCTACACATAGTATTAGAATCACAATATCTATTAGATATACTAACATCCACTTTCCAAAATAACACTAACTTCTAGTTAAACTTGTTATTTTAGTACAAGTCCTACTTTACCATACACATTTCAGAATCACAAGTATTAATTTCACAACACTTATTCATTATTCATTAAATTTTTTAAATCATAACATATCATTTTCACAACTTACTAATTTTACACTTTAGAATTACTAACCACATGATACGATTCTGTTTTAACCTTTTCATTACATGTTTCTCACATTAACATAACATTAGACTAAGTTACAATGGGTGTCCAAAGTCTGCAGAAGTAGCAGACTTCACTGGTCTCGATCGACTACGGACTCATGGCGCTTATAATTATATTTTAGAAGTCTGTGCCTGGCATTGCGTAAATAATACTTAGAAAGCAAGCATGTTCAGGCGCTCGACCAAAGATTAGTTTTGCAGTAACGCGAGTTTTACTCTGTTTACAAGCCAACTATCACGAATTTCATCCATAAAACAGTAAAGTAAGCCTACCCAATTGACATAGGACTCATACAAACATGATTCCTCACATATATACTAACTTAGAACAATTAAACAACAACTTCAACTAATTTAAATCCTTGAATTTCATTTTTTGTACAAAAACACTATTTTTGACATCCTTTACAAAAATCATCATTGTGATCACAATTCTTGTCCAAATTAACTCATTCAAACTACGTTTTCTTCATTTCTTAATGAACTAACATATTCAAGGCTCAATTTACAGTTTGGTTTACAAATTAACCACCAAATTTGGTGCTTTCACAAGCCATATATAAAAACATGTACTATAAATACTTTTCTTCCTTTTTAAATGTAATTAGCATACAAATTATTTTCTAAACACTAGTTCTAATCATCACAAACACATACAATCACAAGTAATTAGTTGTATAACAACAATTCAAAAATATTGAATTCACAGAACTTGAAATTCATGCCGTAGAACATACATATATACATAATATTAAGGTTATGGAAGCATACCTTCTCTTACTTGAACAATTCTTGCTTAAACACAGAAATTTATTTGAAAATCTCAGATATCCACTCTCAACTCTCTCAAGCTCTCTCTCAATTTCTCTGTAATCTTCTTTCTTTCTTTCTTCTTAGGTTTAGGCCAAATGTTTTTTACGTAAAATAAAACTCAAACCAACGCACACACCCAAATGTCTAAAATCGACGTTATAATAAATATAATAATAAGTTATCAGTTATAAAATTTAATATATATTATTTATTATAATTCAAATTCAGAATTTAAAAGCCATAAGGCTATGTTTGGATAAAACTTGTTAAAATAAAGACTTAATATTTTAAGCCTTGTTTGGTAACCAATTTAAAGCTCCATTAATTTATTTTAATAAACAATTTAGTTTATAATTTATAATCACATATTATTTATTTAGATTTCCATATCCAATAAACACACTAAATAAATTTTCCACTTAATTCAATTATCACAAAATTATAATCTCATTATAATTTTATTTAATGAATTAACATACCATTTTAAATTATTAAATTAAAACAACAATATAACCATTCATGTTATCTTTAACAACTCTCTAACTATTAAATTAAATTAGAATGTTATCTTATAAATTTAATTCACAAATATTTACTAACAACAACGACATCAATAAAATAACAATTACATCAATAAAATAATTATTTAACTTAATAAATATTTTAAATTACAAATAAAATCTTGGATTGTTACAAATTAAGCCACGCCAATGGTTCCAGCATAGACCAATTAAGTTGCACCAATGGTGTGTAAATTCTTTTTTTACTCCCCTTTTTAAAATTCTCCTTTTTCTTGACTTGTAATTTTTTTTTATAATCAAATATTAATTTCTCTTTATATCATGAATTAGAGGGTATTTGACAATGACTTATAAGTTGGTCAAACTACGTTATAAGTCATTTATTATTATTTAGTGTTTGACAATAACTTAAATTTTAACTTTTTTTTACTTATATGTCATTATTAAATTTTTTTCATGCTTCATATGCTATATTTTTTATGTATTAGATAAATTTTACTCTATATATATATATATATATATATATATATAAATGTTTCACTTTACAAAAAAAAAGTATTTTTGTAGTCTCTAATATTTTTAAATTTATTCTACTATATATATATATATATATATATATATATATATGTGGGGATTATGTGACGCCCCCAAAATAGGTATACATCACCCATCCTGAGTCGCCAAATACATGGTACAAAAATCAAATACAAACTTTTTTTATACAATACGACAAAAGCGTAGCTTAAAGTTTTTACACGAATATTGTCTAATAGACAGTATTCAAACTCAAATGAAGTCCTCATTACATTTATTATCACACTATTTTATAAAATAGTGAGAACTATTATAGCCACCATCTCGGACCGTCACTCTGTTCCCTGACTAGTTCCAACTACGTTCTCATTTCCTGAAGAGAACAATCAAAGCAAAAGGGTGAGCTCACTAGCCCAGTAAGAAATATTATGACTAAGATAATGCAAAATAAATTATTGTTAGCCTTCAACAGTGTTAAACTGATAAAATATGATAAACATAAAGTTTAACTGCAGCGGAACAAGCAATCCATTAGAAGAGTCGAGTAGAGTATGATATCTACTATCTTCTATGATTTAAAAAGTTTTTCATCAACTTTATCGTTGAGACTCAGCTTAATAAATAATCCACATCATCGAATCACCCTTGCACTACGGCCAAGGATATTCATCAGTATCACGACCACAAATTATTCATGCACTACGGGACAATGATATTCGTGTTTTCACCAATGGTCATGATCATGTCAACAACTGTCCATCAATGCACTACGAGCCAATGAGGACTTTTACCACATCATTTGTAACATTACGGTCATGATTATACCGAATAATCTCTGGTCATAATCATACCAAGTCCATCTATGCACTAGGGCCACAGATGACTTTTAACATAATACAAGCATGAGGATGATGACAATGATATAAGAATTCAATTAAAAGAAAACAAAGGATAAATTTTTAAAGATTTATAATTTAATTTATCTAGATTTCAATAATGTTCAAATTGTCAACATGATACTGCTTTGTGGAGTAAAATTTAAGAATAATATTGTACC
This sequence comes from Panax quinquefolius, assembly GCA_020205615.1. Classification (NCBI taxonomy): domain Eukaryota; kingdom Viridiplantae; phylum Streptophyta; class Magnoliopsida; order Apiales; family Araliaceae; genus Panax; species Panax quinquefolius. Next base: position 70,858,756 of record CM035169.1, on the reverse strand, counting down.
AAAAATGATTTGGACCAAAAACGAATCAATTTTTGTTATCATGAATAGTACCCCGGGTGAATAGTAACCAAGTGAATAGTAACTTCAGGAATAGTAACCCCATGAATAGTACTTCGGGAATAGTATCCCGTGAATAGTACTTTGTGAATAGTACTAGTGAATAGTACTTTGTGAATAATACTTTGTGAATAGTACCTTAAAAATGAATACTACTCATGGACAGTACTCCGGCATGAAAAGCTTAAAATTTAACAAGAATGTGCAGATAAAATCTTTGTAAAACGATACTAGATGAAGCGCGAATTTCAAGGATATTCTACTAATTTCACGGAGTATAGAAGTAATACTTTAACAAAATGAGGGTATAATCAGGAATACGAGACAAAATAATATTATTCACATACTACAGAGTATGGAAGACAATATTATTCTTATGAATACTGAAAAAAATAATATCCCTTACCTCAGAAGAAGATTGGATACTAGAATAGTGAGGTAGCAGACTTCTCTTCTACTTTCTCTCTAAAGCTTCTCTCTCTATAGCTTCTCTTTCTATAATTGCTCTTGTGAGTTTTAGTGAATTGGTGAGAATGAAAGAAGAATGTGCTTCTATTTATAGGAAAACATAGTTTCGATAATTGCACGTTTTGGGGCTCGAAATATTACAGTATAATACTTTCATCTTTTCCTTCATTTTTAATTTAGTCCTGCAAGTATTATCAAACTTGCACCACCTCCCCTAATAGTACATGCATGTGAATCAATAGTACACACATGTGAACAAATAGTTATAAGCATGTGAATTAATAGTAATTAATTGCTCATTTATACGATTAATTACCTAATTGGTCAATATAACCTCCAGACATCCATTATTATCGAAATAGATGTCGATTTTCACTAGCACTAATAATCTCAACACAATGGAAATATCAATTTCATCTTTAATCAACACGAACTTATTCACCATTAATATTATAACTCACAATATTTAACAACCAGATCATTCCCAAGAAAGAGGGGACTTTCTGATAAGGATTTCTCCCTATTGGCGCACAATTAGGTGACCAAACCTCTCCTCGACAGAATTTTCTAGACATTGTCAATATTGCAAATAATAATATGAATAACTTTGTCGTCTCAATTATTGATTTAGTAATATAAAATATTATGCAGATGATACTGTGACAATAATTGAATCAATAATATGAGAGATATTATACAACAACTACTGTAGCAATAATTGAGTATAACTAAGTGACTTTTCACGTAAACATCAATAATCAATACCGTGTGCTACTATGCAACCACGCGTATTACTGTACTTTTACCACCGGGTAGTTCAATAGTTTAACGGTAAAACTTTCGCCGTTATTTTTATAAAAAGATAATTCTATCGTTTTCTAACTACGACAATACTTCCGTTGTGGGGTCCACCAATGATTGTGCCGTTGTACAAATATTCCCTGTTAAAACGAATATTCTCCGACCAATCGAATATTATATAACCACTTACTTACTTTGCAAAATTTGTAAATAATACCCACAACTATAACATTATATCAAATCCACACCATAATATTCAAAAATATATTTCGAGAAAAATTAATCTTTATTCATAAAAGTTGGGGTCCTACAACCTCCCCTTCTTATGAAATTTCGTCCTCAAAATTAGGGTACGTACCTGGTGTGTCGAAGAGGTGAGGATACCTTGACTTCATTTCAGATTCTAACTCCTAGGTCATTTCCTCAACATCGTGGTTTCTCCACAAAACTTTGACTTGAGGTATAACCTTGGAGCGTAGAATATGATCCTTCTTATCCAAGATTTTAATAGGTACCTCTTCATTCGTTAAATCTTCCGTTATCTCATCCGGTTCTAATACAATAATGTGGTTCGGGTCTTTCACATATTTACGTAACATAGATATGTGAAAAACGTTATGAACACGAGACATATTTGACGGTAAGGCGAGTCTATAGGCCACAGTTCCTACTCGATCGAGGATTAAAAATGGACCAATGAATCGAGGATTGAGCTTTCCTCTCTTTCTAAATCTCATAACTCCTTTCCATGGAGCAACACGTAACAACACATGATCACCAATATTGAATTCCACGTCCTTTCGATGAAGATCAACATAACTCTTTTGTCGATCTTGTGAGGTTTTTATACGTTGTCGGATCGTTTAAATCTTTTTTGTAGTCATACGTACCAACTCCGGTCCCAACAACGTTGCTTCACCCACCCCATCCCAACATACTGGAGAACGACACTTTCTTCCATACAACGCCTCAAATGGAGCCATGCCAATACTTGCTTGATAACTGTTGTTGTAGGAAAACTCCACCAATGGTAAGAACTTGTCCCAACTTCCTTTGAAGTCAAGGACACAGAGTCTTAATAAATCTTCAAGAGTTTGATTAGTCCTCTCCGACTGCCCGTCCGTTTGAGGATTATATGCCGAACTAAATCGTAAATCCGTGCCCATAACTTTTTGCAAACTAACCCAAAATCGTGAAGTGAATCTTGGGTCTCGATCAGAAACTATGGATACTGGCATACCATGCAATCTTACAATCTCGTTTATGTACATACGAGCAAGACGTTCAAGTGTATAAGTTTCTCGCATCGGTAAGAAATGAGTAGACTTGGTTAATCTATCAACAATGACCCAAATCGCATCAATGCCTTGAGAAACCTTGGGAAGACCAGTAACAAAATCCATGGTAATGTGCTCCCACTTCCCTTCTGGAATTTCAAGTGGTTGCAATGGACCTTTTGTCACTTGATGCTCCGCCTTGACTCGTTGACAAGTTAGACACCTTGAGATAAACCCCGCTATCTCTCTCTTCATATTGCTTCACTAAAATGTATGTCAAAGATCACGATACATTTTGGTACTCCCAGGATAGATTGCAAACGGTGTGTTTTGCGCCTCCATCATGATTTTATACTTCAAGTCTGAATCGTTAGGAACACAAAGTCTGGAGTTGACTCGAAGTATTCCTTCTTCATCGATTCTTGCTTCCAGAATATCACCTTCTTGCACTTTCTTCCTCATACGCATCAGCTCCAGGTCTGTAGCTTGAGCAACTTTAACTTTATCGATTAAAGTTGGTTCTACTCTGTTAGTTTCCGGAGGCACAATAGTTATCTAGAAGGGGGGGGTTGAATAGATATTTAAAATTCTTTTCGTTTTAACAATTTATTTGATAATGATTAAAACACAACGAAATTAATATTTGTTTTAATCTCCCTTAAGATATAGTGAATTTATGAGAGTGAGACAGTTATAGCATTTATGGCAGATATAGCAGTTATAACAAGAATGTAATAGACACAGCCGTTTTAAGTGGTTCAGAGCACTTAAAGCTCCTAGTCCACTCTTCTACTCCTCAAGTAGGAAATCCACTAAGGATGTCTTTTACACTTTCTGAATCTCACAAATTCCTTCTAGACCAGCAGTCTAGACACTTCTTAATTCACTCTTGAACTCTTCAAGTCCAGCAGACTTAGCTCTTCACAGTTCACTTAGAACTCTTCAAGTCCTTCTGACTTGGAACTCTTACTTCAGTTGATTGGTAGTTGTTGAGTTCTTGATTGGTGCTACTCAGTTGCTGTTTAAGCACTTGTTCGAAAGAACTGAGTAGCTGAGCAAGCTTTCTCTTTTTCTCAGATCGTAGAGCTGAGCGTTGAGTGTTCTTGTACATTTTGTTCAATGCTTGCTCTTTTTTTTCTCATCTGCATATATGTGATCCTTGAAATCTATCCGTTGAATCCTTTTGATGAAGCATTAAATGCGTTTGACATTTCTGAACTTTGATGGAGACTTTTCTGCACACCTTCTGAGTTGCATTCTGGCCCACTAACACATCAAACTACTTTCTAAACTAACACCTGAAAAGGTGTTTTCCTCTGTCCTATTCTCCTTTCCTTAGCTTCTTGAATACATTCCTTTTGTTGCGTACTAAGGATATCTTTTGTGCCGTTGGGACTGGTGAGGACTTCAACTTTTAAAACTCATTCCTTATTTGTTGGAATCTGTCTCCAAACAAAAGGTAAGGCTCGATGCTTCTGACACAAGGCAGATGATACTCTATGATCCATATCGTGGTGTCTTGTCACCTTGGTGCTTGGTTTGATGCTATCAAACAAGAGCACTACGATTTCTCTTAAAGACTTGCACACTACGATCTTCACTTGCTTGTTTTGCAAGCTCTACGTTTCCGAGAGCACACTACGATCTCTGAGTTGGCTCGGCAAACATTGGGACCACTCTACGATTTCTGAAGAGGTCCTTCAAGGCATGTACACTACGATCCTCTGAGCTCTGCGTTTCTACCTTGACTTCTGTAGTCTTGATCAGCTTGATACACTACGATTCTTGTTGAAGCCTATCTATTACACTTCAAGATGTAGATCAACCTAACAAATTTGATTTATCACTAAGTCCTTGTACATATATTTCTCGAAGGACTTTATATATAATCATGAGCATTTACATTTAAACATCAAATCAAAATATGCACTCTCCCAACAATCTCCCCCTATTTGATGTTGACATAACCAAGGAGATTTTTTGTCATGATTATTAGTTTCTAGATGCATTTGCGGTGAAAGTAAACATGACTTAATATTTGGTGGAGAAATTTGAAATTTCTAGAGAATAAGCATGAATTTATTTATGTTTGAAGAATAGATATTACAGTTAAGCTTTACATCAATAAGAATATAAGTTTCAACTTATCTCTATTTCTTTGATCTTTTGCGTGGGGGATTGGCATACTCCTCAGCCCTTCTTTTCCTGCTTGCTTCATCTCTTTTGGCTAGATCTTCTAACTCACTTGGGCTTAGCCTAGGATTGTGATCATGACTATTCATGAATGCAGGATCTCCAATTGGCATTCTCAGGTCGGTTGTGGTCACATTCTGTGAACTTGAAGGTGGCCCTAGACTCCTTATTGGTTCAGCCATTATAACTTCCTGCTCATCAGATCGTTGAGTCTGATGGCCGGATTGTGGAGTCTGTTGGTGGAATTGCCTTGTAGGAGGATTCCTTGAAGCTTGAGTTTGGAATTGTCCTCTGCCTCTGCCTTGAACTCCTTTCCCTTTATTCTCTCCCTTTATGTCAGCATCAAGGGTTCGAATGTCTTCGGATACGCGAGTCACTCCTTGGACGAGCTCGTTGAGTTGGCTTAGGGTTTGAGCAATGTCCTCTCGATTTTCCTTGATCAGAGCGTCAGATCGAGCTTCCCTATTTCGGAGGACGGTTAGAACATTGTCAGTCTGATGTCATTGGTTGACGTAGAATTGTTGGAATTCTTTTACGGCAGTTTGCATATTGATGATGCTTTCCAACAAAAGTTTATTCTGGGCGTTTTGAGCTGTTTGTAAGGCAAGAACTGCATCTCTGTGTCTTTTAGCTGCTAGAAAGTGAATATCATCCTTGTCTTTTATGCTCTTAACCATTTCCTTGATGATCTCTCTCAACTTCTTTGTAAGTTCAGAGTTTAGGGTGTTTGGGAGATTATTTGCAGCACTGATCATTTTTGTCAGTCTGAGATGAATGAGTTCTGTGTGAGCTACAAGGCTATCATCGATGTCCTTGATCACTTTCTTGGACACTTCTGTCAACTCAGCTTTGGTGGGCAGATCTGAAAGTAGTTCACTAAGTTGTGGATTGTTTAAAGGAGGGAATGTTTTCTTGTATTGATCTTGCAAGGAGTAGAGGGCAATATCAAAGTTGAAGTATTCATTGGTGGATGAAGAGGGAATATCTGATGGAGGGGACTTTGTTTGGGTGTCTGAAGAGGGTGGCTCTACGATTTGAGCTTGGGACTCTACGATGAGGCTAGAGTCAGTAATCGTAGGGATGATGGGAGTTGGGATCAATATGAAGTTTGGCACGTTTGGTTCATCAGTTATAGAATTTTGGGATTCTATAACTGGGGATTGACTTGGTGGATTTAGAGCCACTTCCAACCAGCTTGGAAATTCATAAAATTGACTGGAAAAAAACAGTGGATAGTGATTCATTCTAAAAAGGATTGGGATAGTTAATACCTTATGCACCATTCTTGAGGAGGGACCATTTGTGATCAGCTTTTTGGCAAAGTTGAAGTTGCCTGGAAATCCATGAGCTAGCACAGAGATGGCTGGATATTCTTTGAAGCTCCAAAACATGTGACTCCAGGAGTTTAGAATTTGAGCTTGATGAAAAGGCATCATGGGGAGATATGAGAACAACTGATTGTAGAGATAACTCCTATACCCATCACGGCCCACACCTGTGATCTTAAGTTCATCATCATCTTCGTCTTCCTCTTCTTCTCTATCTCGTTTTGAGGATTCCACTATGTCAATGACTTCCTTTTGACTTTCTTGCTCAGGCTCTCCCTCATTTTCTGCAGGAGCAGCTTCTTCTATCATGGGGATATCATGAGGCTCCCCCTCAACATGATCATCCATCTGCAGAACTAGTAGCTCCCCCTTAGCTGGAGCATTTTCTAGGATGAGAACTTCAGGTATCTCCCCCTCAGTTTGAGCTTTGTCCTTTTGGCTTTCTTTGGATAGTTCCTTTTCAGCAGCCATCTTTTTGTCTTCCTCTTTGAGTACTCCTTCATTAACAAGGATATACTTCTTAACCAATTTTCGTCTTGGTTTTTCTGGTCGAGCCACGACCTCGGGACTTTCTTGACTTGACTCATTACATTGATCGGTCGGACCATCCAGTGCGGCAATTTCCTTGCTTGAGGTGTTCAGTCTGGTCTCTACGATCGGTAGAGACTCGATAATCGAAGAGACAGATGGCCTCTTGGACTTGTGACTGATTTTGTTCTTCTTCAGCAGCTGTGATATAGTAGTTCTATCTTCATCTACCTCAGCCTGCTGTTCTTTTCTTCTTAGGATCCTCAGAGTCTCAATATCAGAGGACTCTACAGGTATATCAGTGGTAGACCCTTGAGGTTCTTCTACCATTCTAGTCTTTAGCTTTCTCTTACCCTTGCTTTTTCTGATCAGGGAAGTGGGTTCTTCTTTGTTGATCTCTTCCATTTCTTCTTCAGTCTCTTTGACGACTGACATGTTTCCTGGAATCTCCGATTCCTTTAGATTACCAGTTCTACCACTGGACTCAGACATCATACGAACATTTTCTGCTGGATTCCTTTTCCAATTTTCAAACATTTGCTGGGTTATCCATCTATTTGGGTTGATGGAATCTCCTTCATTGTCACTGATTTTGTCACCTAGAGCAGACTGTAGGATGATGCTTATAAATCTTCTGTAGAGCATCTTTTGAGAGCTCTTTGTCTTCTTCGAGCTAAGGATCCATTTTCCTATCCATTCAAGAAATAGAGCTCCATAGTTAAGCTGTATTCCACAACTTATGGCAGTCATGAGTTTTATCTGCACCTCATTTACAAAATTGTGCCTGGAGCTTTTGCAGCATATACACTTCCCAACAATATCGGCCAAAAATTCATACCTCTGAGGAAACTCCTTATTCTTGTATCCTTTGACAGTGGGGAATTTTTTTGTGATGCATCTTCTTAAGTCCTACATGGAAATCGATGCCATCTAAAAACCAAAAACCTTTGAATTTGAAGCTTAGGGCTAGGTTGATGTTCTCAGCCTTTAGCTTGATTTCCACGTCCTTGACTCTCGTCGTGAGGACTTCATTTTTGAATGCCCCATTTTTGTAAAACTCCTTTATTAAATTTGGGTAGATCCAGGTGCTCGTACCCAGAGCGTCTTCGAGACCTGCCTTCTTTATCAATGTTAGAGTCTTGTGAAATTTGGGTTCAGCGGTTTTGAACTCATCGAAGCATAGTCTGTAGCCAGAGACGACGTTGGGGACTGCCATTGATTTCTTTGCAAGGAGTATGGTTGTCTGAACTTTCTTAAGGGTTAGGGTTTCTGTTTGTAGAGAGAGAGAGAGAGGAGAGAGATAAGCTTTTTGAACTTCTGATTTCAAAAAGGCATTTTCAAGTTGTACTTGTAACTTCCCTCTCTCCATTTTTGTTTAGTGGGGCAGGTGTCAAATTCTGCTTGGCTCTACGAATTTGACTGAGGAGGATTGTACTGATTTGCCCTTAGCTCCTTCTGAGCTAATGTGTCCTTAGGGAGGACTACGATTGTTGAGGTGGCCTTTGTGATTGTTGAGTCTGCTTTGCATTCGTCGAGTGCCGGATCGCAATCATTGTGTCACGTCTCGAATCGCAATCATTGTGTTACGCTTCATTGAATCGTGAGTGTACGAACTACGATCGTCGAGTCTGCTCAGCGATCGTCGAGTCTGCTCAGCAATCGTCGTGTCTGAACTACGATCATCGAGTCTGTCCGGATCCTTGTGATGAATTTTTGACTTAGCACTCTTTTAAGGTAACTCAGGAAGGGCCAACCTCATAGAGTGAATCAAGGGTTAGGTTTGTTCCTGATGCGCTTATCAGAGGAATTACTTTGTTTTGAACTTTCTTATCACAGGATGCTCCCTTGTTTTGTTGATGGGACTTTGCTATCGTTAAGTCTGTACTATGATCGTTGAGTCTGTACTACGATCGTTGTCTTCTATGTCACTGCAGCTCTGCGATCGTGGACTTCCTTTGATCATGTCTACGATTTCGAACATAACCTTTATATCTGTATGGTTAGCACAGACTAGAGCATATATTTCATGGTTGTAGATTAAGCATGCCTTGCTCACTTATTAACTTGTTAAGCCTGGATTCATCTAGAGGCTTTGTAAAGACATCAGCAAGTTGATTCTCAGTAGGGATATATTGTAAAGATATAGTTCCATTTTGTACATGATCCCTAATTAAGTGATACCTTATTTCTATATGCTTAGTCCTAGAATGCATGACAAGATTATAAGTTATTGCTATGGCGCTTGTGTTATCACAATGAATGAGTATAGATTTGAAATCAAACCCATAATCAGCTAGCTGATTTTTCATCCATAGGATCTCGAGCATGTAGCAAATTTGCCAAAGAACAATGTATTAAACCTGCGGTTGAAGTAGATACTGAGTTTTGCTTCTTGCTAAACCAGGACACAAGTCTGTTTCCTAGCAATTGACAGGTGACACTTGTACTCTTTCTATCTATTTTGCAGCCTGCAAAATCAGCATCTGTGTATCCTGTTAGGTCAAACGAGGACTCCTTGGGATACTAAAGCCCAAGTGAGGTGTACCCTTGAGATACCTGAAAATCATTTTTACAACAGTTAAATGTGATTCTTTAGGATTAGCCTGAAATCTAGCACATATGCATGTTGCAAACATTATGTCTGGTCTACTGGCACTTAGATATAGAAGAGATCCTATCATACCTCTATATTGAGTTATATCAATACTTTTACCTTTTTCATCTTTGTCAAGCTTGGTTGCAGGAGTAATTGGGGTTTTCATGGGAGAGACTGATTCCATGTCATACTTCTTAAGTAAGTCTTTGATGTACTTGGCTTGGTTTATGAAGATTTCTTCATCAGTCTGCTTTACTTGCAGTCCAAGGAAGAAATTTAGCTCACCCATCATGCTCATTTCAAACTTGCTCTGCATAAGCTTGTAGAATCTCTTGCATAACTTTTCGTCAATAGAACCAAAAATAATATCATCAACATATATTTGAACCAATAAGACTTCGTCTTTGTGCTTTCTAAGAAATAGTGTGGTATTTACTCTACCTCTAGTGAACCCATTTTTAATAAGAAAGTTAGTCAGTGTTTCATACCATGCCCTAGTTGCTTGTTTAAGACCATATAAGGCTTTGTCTAATCTATAAACATAATTAGAAAGAGATGGATTGATGAAACCTGGAGATTGCTCTACATAGACTTCTTCTTGAAGTTCTCCATTCAGGAATGCACTTTTGACATCCATCTGGAAGACCTTGAATTTCATGTGAGCAGCAAATGCAAGGAATATTCTAATGGCTTCTAGTCTGGCAACAAGTGCAAATGTCTCATCATAGTCAATACCTTCTTCCTGAGAGTAACCCTTAGCGACCAGTCTTGCCTTATTCCTGGTTATTACTCCATCTTCATCCATCTTGTTTCTGAAGACCCACTTGGTTCCAATGACAAGATGACTTTTTGGTCTTTGTACCAATCTCCATACTTTGCTTCTTTCAAACTAATTGAGTTCTTCCTGTATGGCTTCTATCGAGCTTGAGTCTTCCATATCATCCTCTATCTTCTTAGGTTCCATTTGTGACAGGAAGCTTAGATAAAAACATTCATTTTGGGTGGCAGTTCTTGTTTTGACTCTTGCAATAGGATCTCCAATGATTAAATCTTGAGTGTGGTCTCTAGCCCATCTGTTTCCTGTTGGAACATCTGTCCTGATGCCTTCTTGTCTTAGGTCCTCAAGATCTATTTCTTCTTCTTGCTGTGGAGGTTCGTTGTCTTGCATATGCCTCTCTACGATCTTATTTCCTTGCTCAACGATTTCACTATCGGGCACTACGATCGTAGTGTTGAGCTCGACGATCTCGTTTGTAGTGTCTGAACTGTCGGTCGTAGTGTCTTGAGGCACTGTTTTGTACAAGTCTGTTTCATCAAAGATGATGTGAATCGATACTTGAACACTCATTGTCTTCTTGTTGAACACTCTGTAGGCTTTACTGTCTGTGGCATATCCAAGAAAGATTCTTTAGTCTAACTTGGGTTAAAACTTTGTCAAGTACTGCTTTCCATTATTGAGAATGTAGCATGCACAGTCGAATACATGAAAGTAGCCGACACTTGGCTTTCTTCTTTTCCACAGTTCGTAGGGTGCATTCTTGATCGTAGAGTGTATCAGTGATCTGTTCTGCGTGTAGCATGCAGTTTTGACAACTTCTGCCCAGAAGTATTCAAGCAGATGGGCTGCTGCAAGTAGATTTCTTCCAGCCTCTATCAATGTCCTGTTCTTTCTCTCAGCTACTCCATTTTGTTGAGGAGTTCGTGGAGTTGAGAAGTTATGACTGATGCCATTATATTGTTACATGCGTAATTTGTCCATTTCGGAGAAGTCGAATTCTCCGTCATGAACCCTCCTTATAGCCTTGATTTTTCTCCTTTTCGTTCATCACTAGCTTTGAACATCTTTGATCAGTTGGGAGCTTGTTTCATCCTTTGAGGTTAGAAAGAACACCCATGTGAACCTGGTGTAGTTGTCGACTATAACCAGTGAGTATCTTTTGTGACACCCCCAAATTCGGGTTACCTGACCCCCTAGTTAGGTGCTCACGATCCAAAATATAATAACATCTAACTACCCATTTATATAAAAATAGTAATACATATCACATTAACATATGTTGTTAATACATTAGTCCCATGTCCGCTAACCTTAACATTACAAACATACCCCTTAGATATACAAAAAGGGTTTACAAATAACATAATAAACATGCTTCATCATAACTAATTTATCACCATGCCTTTGCCTCTATTCTTCACAGCATCTTCTGCAACTTCGTCCCTAGCTGAAAAGTTCTATTTAGCAAGGGTGAGCAACAAATTTGCCCATGAGTTAAGACATACAATGAGTATATCTGAATCAAGAGTATCGAGACTCTCTAATTTGATGTAATGATAACAAAGTTCGGGGAACTTTGAATTAGCTGAACAATTCGTTAATCAATAACAAGTCTTCTCGTATTCTAGGCAACACATTAATCTGATAATGAAAGTGTACAACGCTTTCAAAGTTTCTACGATATTCTATTGAATAAACAAGAATCAATTCTACACAATAACAAAGTGGAATGTTTTCCAGATTTATGCTGAGCGATCCATTGGATCTAGAACTTCTACTTTCTCGGGTATCTATCAAAGATTTACTTTGATACATACGCAGGAGTATCAGATAACCATAAAGATTAAATCATACCCCTCTGTAAGTATAACAAGTGATCAACTTTATTATACCCTATATTATGCATAATACCTAACAGTGCGCAATGGCGGAATATACGACCTAAAATGTTCCCTTTATATAAAAGGTTGTTCTTCTCAGTCTCAGAATCAAGATTTGATTTAACAACGAAATTTAATGATATCAATTTCTATTTACTTATCGATCTAGCCGAAATAATTGGCATCGATCTAGCAATAACAATTGAATTCTCTTTTCGAATTTATCAAGTTATAACAAATGTTCGTCTAGCCAGAATAATTAGCTAAGACATTTCTCAACATAATTTGACAATAAACAGGAATTATATGTACTGTCAATTCTATCTTCTACGAATATGAATATCCAAAAAGCGGTTATTCTACAAATGTATATTCTCCCGAATCGGTAATTCAATTTGAATTATTAAACATGCACTAACTGCGAATAATCAACAATAAATCCCTGGACGTGGTATAATTAGCAATAATTATCCACTATAATAATTGAATGAATATAACTCAAGGTGGAGTTAGGGAATTTGCCTTCCGCGTTGATTACTGCTACACAATAAACTTATCTGCGTTTGAGAGACCTATAACCAATAATATCGGTCTCATAATTAGCACAATAATTCACAACACACAATACTGTAATTTACAGTCAAACTTCTCCTAGGCACATTACCTCATAGCCACATTAATGTTTATAACCTGTATAAACACTTAACAAGTCTAACTAGTTCGGTCTGGTTGGATTTCGGTCCATTCTCGGTGTCCTGGTCACCCTATCCGACAATTAACACATTGATTGTCAATTAAACTTGGTCTTTGAGCTTCAATATTTTTTTTAGATAAGCCAAATATCGTTTATAATATTTTTCGGAAGCTTTTAATAATTCATAAACAATTATTATAATTTATAATAATTTTTCAAACATCGAAATCATTTATAAATGATTTAATTATCAAATAATCTTATTATCATTAATATTTAATAATATGAAAATATTAATAACATGCTTATCAAAATATTAAAGTTATTGTTAATAACTTAAAATATTTTTAAATCATTAATATTCTACTTAAATTATTTTTAAATTAATTAAAATCATTTTAAACTATCACCATTAATATTTAAATATTAATGAAATTATTATCAAAATATTAAAAGTCATTAATTATAATTTAAAATATTTTAAAACATTTTTCTCATTTTTAAATGATTTTTAGATTAATAAAATCATTTTAATTCATTTATTTAATATATAAATAAATAAATCTAATATCATTAATATTAATTTATTAATGAGAATTCTCCAAAAATATTGAAATATATATTTTATTATTCAAAATATTCTCTAACACTTTATTCTTATTTAAAATAATTTTTAAATCAATAAAATCATTTTTATCTTAATTATTTAATTTAATAATTAAATAAATCTAATATCATTAATATTAAATTATTAATAAATTCTCCAAAAATATTAAAATTATATTTTATAATTCGAGAATATTTTAAAATACATTATTCTTATTTAAAATGATTTTCATAATATTAAATCATTTTTCTCTAATTTATTTAATACACTAATTAAATAAATTAAATATCATTAATATCCAAATAATTATAAATATTAATGAAAAATGTCCCAAATAATTAAAGGTTAGTTTTCAAAATTTAAAATGATTTTTAAAACTATTTTTAGTAATTTTTATAATTTATTTCTATTTTTAAATAATTTTTGAAATATTCAGAAATTAGAAAATAAATAAACCGTCGCTAATGGACTATAGCGACACTTAGCGTCGCTGTTGGTGTTCTTGAGCCTCAAGAACACTGACAGCCGCCAATGGAAGGGTCAACGTTTGACCGTCAATAAATCTTAACACAAACTGTTTCTGGGCAATTTCTCACAATGATCTTGTAGTCCATACACCACACTACAACAAACAACCAATATTTAAGTCATATATCAACATATCATGAAGATCTGGACTTTCAAAGTACATGTCAGACCATGCCTGAGTTTTCTCGGTAACCCAGAAACCCAAGGCAGTTCGAGTGTCTCAATTCGAGCTCAACTAGGTAAGTGTTCTGGTCATCATTTTGGTGGTTTAATGGTTCAAGATTATAGTCCTGGTGTCGGAGGAACATTAATAAATAAACATATCGGTTTAACAACAACAAAATCAAAAGTTATAAGACGGTCAAAGGCTGTCAGAAATTTTGTTCAAACATTTTCTGGATATTCCAGAAACGTAACTTGTGATCGGATGGTCATGTTTGACCATCTACTACAACCAGATTAGGTGTTTTTTAAGAGATATAAAAGCACATTTTTATTGTAACACCCCCTTCCCGAAAAGGGAAGGGAGGTCACGTGTGAAGCACAACAAACCTCAAAATAAGTAAACAGAGCACTAACAACTTCAAAATATTAATAGTGATATCCATCAATGAAGTACTAAATACAATTCTCCAACTAGAGTCAAAATAATCAAAACTAAAAAAAATTGAATCAACCTAGATGGTCAAGGCAACATTCTCATCACACTAGCCCTTAATCAGCCCTGCAAACTGCTTGGGAAGAAAAACACTGACATGATGAGCCAATTGCCCAATACGGATACAGATATACAAAAGATATACAACTGATATACGAAAATAATTGAGACAAAATACTGAACAAAGCCTCAAGTGTAAATACGGACAAAAATATAATCTCCAAAGATCTGAATGGAATATATCTGAATAAACAAAATTGACGAAACCAATAGAAGAATAAAGAAATAACGAATTGAAGTAACTAACTTCGAATGAATTGGGCTGAGCGAAACAAATAAAACTAATACTGATGAAATAATATAAATTTGAATCAAATGGTTGAGTTTTATTTCATGCCGAGTGAGCTTATAAATATATATTGCCAGATAGGCAAGTCAAAATAATGCCACACATGCAAGTCAAATGATGCCACACAGGCAACCAAAATAATGTCACATAGGCAAATCACCCATTGGACCGCGAATACAAATGTATGCAAATCGAATATGTGTGTTTGGCACAACATCACAAATCCGCAGAAAAAAAAACTAGGGTTAACCCATACGCCTCCCACAACAAAACACCAAATGGCCCACTTCCTCCGGAGCCCAAAACGGAGACGCCGTGAACTAATCACACCGCCACGGAAAGTGTCATGCCTCTCGTGCCAAGACGACATGTCTGTGGTACCCCCACAGGTGGTTATAGCTCAGGTATACCCTACGGTATATTCTAACAAAAATATCATGTGACAACACATGAGACATAATACCAACAAAAGGGTTCTATATGTACATGTTGAACCAAATCAAATTATAGTTACAAGGTTTCAAAAAGAAGGTAACAACATGTACTGCTCTACAATTATCAAAATAAATATTAGACATGATAACCTCATTCAAAGAGTACAAGTACGAGTCCAATGTGTCAACTCCAAAATGAAATAAATATATCAATTTCACAAGAAACAATTATGTGAAATAATAACAGAAATTCGAAACGAGGAACAAAATGAACAAATCAAATTTAACAAAGGTATCGCTGAAAGAGTACGGAATCCGTACCTGATACTTTCAAACCATTTATAGCACACTCCACAAAATCTTACCCTCAAATGCCAACGATATCAAATACGAAACGTTATTCATCACCTAAACTTATTCACCTCAAATTAATTATAATCCAATTCAATAATTCCAAAATAATTCATAATCTATTTAATATGCCTTTAATCATCGCCTTATATCAATTATTAATACTCCAAAATTTATATTCCAAATATAACTCTTTAAGTTCCTTAAAAATAGAACTAATTACACAAATTAATAATACTAAATGCAAGTACATTTATAAAAATATGAACACTTCTATTTGAGTACGACTATAAAATATAATTACTTATAATATTAAGATTTAATTCATTCCATATAATCTTACATATTTATTTGTATAACATCTCTTTTGCAAATTATGCAAGTTTTTCGTAAACTTTAATTACTACTGCTATATATATTTTTTATTTAAAGAAATTATTAATTTATTATTTTAGGATCTCCAAAATCAATCACAGACTACTCCCTTCGTTCAATCTGATTGGAATAAAGTGATAATAATAATAAGTACATCCGTATAAGTATTACATTAATAAATAAACTCTCCCATCTTTAAAGATCGCTTTTAGTTCTTGAATTACAAAAGTACTTGCTCATGATTAAAAAAACAACATAATAAATTTAATAATTTAATATGGAACCACGTGATTTATCCCCACTTTATATAATGTATAATATACTTACTTGTTACTGATGAAATTTCCCCACTAGTGATCAAAATCTCTAGTCTTTCTTCACCCGAGCCCCCTTTGTAGTTGTTCCCTTTATCTCCAAAGTAGCCACCTCTTCTTATTCAGTTTGTATCATGAAGTAATATTAGGTTTAGCTATTTATTAATTAAGTTGCCCTAATAAACTTCTATTTGGGTTAAATTAATATTAAGGACCAAATTTTAACCACATAATATTATCTATCACTTATTAATATTTATTAGCCCACATAATTTAAATGACTACTTTGACCCAATTTAAAGACAAAAAAAATTCAAACAATATATTTAAAACACAAACATAAATACTTCTTTTTTTTTCAGGGTATTACATTTATAGTACACATATAAGGCTATAATCTAGATATAAAAACATCATGATAACACTTAAATTCAGATAGATATCGGGCTCCAAATATCTTGTCAGGCGCTGTTTATCACTTTCTAGGTTACCCAGAATACAGATGTTCAACGTCGGTCAACCGACTTTGACCGTTAATAACTTTTGATCTAGACATCCAATGACCCTGATACCACTTGCAGATTAAAGACAACATACCAGGCTACAAATCCAAAACTTAAAACAACAAAAATCTTAAACGAGCAAGGATCTGGGGCGACTGACATTTCTTGTCAGACCACAAAAATTGCTCAAGAACAGTTTTTTGGAAAACACCATTTTAAAGCCATTTGATGCTATGGATCCATCATGGATCATCATAGATCAACTAAAAACACCTTTTCACACAAACATAAACACAAAAACACAAGATTTGTCTTAGCAACTTGGATCAAAATAGGTTTTAGGTTTATACCTTCTTTTTTCAAATCTTAGAACTTGGCTCTCCAAATCTGATCTAGGTGATCAAGTGGGTGTTTAAGGGACTGGTTTACTCAAGGAATTCGGAGGTTGAGAGAGAGAATGAGTTATGGAGAGTTTGAGAGCAAATGACACATTTTTTATGAACTTTCTCTCTCAAAAATCTCTTATATACCACTTACTATGTTGCTATATATGATAATTTCGGCTGGCATTGCTCGAGATTTATGTCCCAAAGTCAAATGGGTGGTTCACCAACTAAAGGTATTGGTATTTTTACAAGTTACCATTTAAAGAATATAAAAAGGGCATTTTTGTCATTAGTAAAATATTTTTAATGGCATACAAGACATTTGCACAAACCCTTAGGGTTTAACCCTAAGGTTCTAACCCTTAGGTTTTAAATCACTAACTTTCTAAGATTTTCTAAATTAGGGTTTTAATTTAGAAATTTAAAATTTGAAACTAAAATTAGGTTTTCCTAATTAAATTAGGTTTTCTTAATCATATTAGTGTTTAATAAACACATTATGCATGCTTGATTAGGATCGGGGTTTCCTAATTAGGGTTTAGAAATCCGAATATGAAATTAGGGTTTTAATTAGAAAAATTAAAATTTCTAAATTACAATTAGGGTTTGTAAAATAGAAATTAAGATAACTAAAATATAATTAGGGTTTTCTAATCATATTAAAGTTTAATACACATATTAGGCTTGCCAATTAGGATTAAGATTTTTTAATTAGGGTTTTAGGATTCCCGAATATGAAATTAGGGTTTCTCGGCTTCCAATTAGGGTTTTTAACGGTACATTAGAGTTTCTAATCCTGAGATTAGGGTTTCTAATCTCTTATTAGGGTTTATAATTTCATCAAAGATGATGCGAATCGATACTTGAACACTCATTGTCTTCTTGTTGAACACTCTGTAAGCTTTCTTTGTCGTGGCATATCCAAGAAAGATTCTTTTCGTCGACTTGGGTTGAAACTTTGTCAATCTTGCTTTCCATTATTGAGAATGTAGCATGCACAAATCGAATAAATGAAAGTAGCAAACACTTGGCTTTCTTCTTTTCCACAGTTCAGTAGGGTGCATTCTTGTTCGAGAGTGTATCGATGATACATTACTGCGTGTAGCATGCGGGTTTTGATAGCTTTACGCTTGAAGTATTCAAGTAGATGAAATTTCTTTGCAAGTAGAGTTCTTCCAAACCTCTATCAATGTCTCTGTTCTTTCTCTCATTTACTCCATTTTATTGAGGAGTTCGTGGAGCCGAGAAGTTATGATCGATGCTATTATGCATGCGAGAATTTGTCCATTTCGGAGAAGTCGAATTCTCATCATGAACCCTCCTTATAGCCTTGATTTTCTCTCCTTTCTCGTTCATCACTAGCCTGAACATCTTGATCAGTTGGGAGCTTGTTTCATCCTTTGAGGTTAGAAAGAACACCCATGTGAACCTGGTGTAGTTGTCGATTATAACCAGTGAGTATCTTTTGTGACACCCCCAAATTCGGGTTACCTGACCCCCTAGTTAGGTGCTCACGATCCACAATATAATAACATATAACTACCCATTTATATAAAAATAGTAATACATATCACATTAACATATGTTGTTAATACATTAGTCCCATGTCCGCTAACCTTAACATTACAAACATACCCCTTTGATATACAAAAAGGGTTTACAAATAACATAATAAACATGCTTCATCATAACTAATTTATCGCCATGCCTTTGCCTCTATTCTTCACAGCATCTTCTGCAACTTCGTCCCTAGCTGAAAAGTTCTATTTAGCAAGGGTGAGCAACAAATTTACCCCACAAGTTAAGACATACAATGAGTATATACGAATCAAGAGTATCAGACTCTCTAATTTGATGTAATGATAACAAAGTTCGGGGAACTTTGAATTAGCTGAACAATTCGTTAATCAATAACAAGTCTTCTCGTATTCTAGGCAACACAATAATCTGATAATGAAAGAGTACAACGCTTTCAAAGTTTCTACGATATTCAATTGAATAAACAAGAATCAATTCTACGCAATAACAAAGTGGAATGTTTTCCAGATTTAAGCTAAGCGATCCATTGGATCTAGAACTTCTACTTTCTCGGGTATCTATCAAAGATTTACTTTGATACATACGCAGGAGTATCAGATAACCATAAAGATTAAATCATACCCCTCTGTAAGTATAACTAGTGATCAACTTTATTATACCCTATATTATGCATAATACCTAACGATCTTGTGAATGGTAGAATATACGACCTAAAATGTTCCCTTTATATAAAAGGTTGTTCTTCTCAGTCTCAGAATCAAGATTTGATTTAACAACGAAATTTAATGATTTCAATTTCTATTTACTTATCGATCTAGCCGAAATAATTGGCATCGATCTAGCAATAACAATTGAATTCTCTTTTCGAATTTATCAAGTTATAACAAATGTTCGTCTAGCCAGAATAATTAGCTAAGACATTTCTCAACATAATTTGACAATAAACAGGAATTATATGTACTGTCAATTCTATCTTCTACGAATATGAATATCCAACAATAGTTATTCTACAAATCTATATTCTCCTAATCAGTAATTTAATTTGAATTATTAAACACGCACTAACTGCGAATAATCAACAATAAATCCCTGGACGTGGTATAATTAGCAATAATTATCCACTATAATAATTGAATGAATATAACTCAAGGTTGAGTTAGGGAACTTGCCTTCCGCGTTGATTACTGCTACACAATAAACTTATCTGCGTTTGAGAGACCTATAACCAATGATATCGGTCTTACAATTAGCACAATAATTCACAACACATAATACTCTAATTTACAGTCAAACTTCTCCTAGGCACATTACCACATAGCCACATTAGTGTTTCTAACCTATATAAACACTTAACAAGTCTAACTAGTTCGGTCTGGTTGGACTTCGGTCCATTTTCGGTGTCTTGGTCACCCTATCCGACAATTAACACATTGATTGTCAATTAAACTTGGTCTTTAAGCTTCAATATTTTTTTTAGATAAGCCACATATCGTTTATAATATTTTTTGGAAGCTTTAAATAATTTATAAACAATTATTATAATTTATAATAATTTTTCAAACATCGGAATCATTTTTAAATGATTTAATTATCGAATAATCTTATTATCATTAATATTTAATAATATGAAAATATTAATAACATGCTTGTCAAAATATTAAAGTTATTGTTAATAACTTAAAATATTTTTAAATCATCAATATTCTACTTAAATGATTTTTAAATTAATTAAAATCATTTTTAAACTATCACCATTAATATTTAAATATTAATGAAATTATTATCAAAATATTAAAAGTCATTAATTATAACTTAAAATATTTTTGAAACATTTTTCTCATTTTAAATGATTTTTAGATTAATAAAATCATTTTTAATTCATTTATTTAATATATAAATAAATAAATCTAATATCATTAATATTAATTTATTAATGAGAATTCTCCAAAAATATTGAAATATATATTTTATTATTCAAAATATTCTCTAACACTTTATTCTTATTTAAAATAATTTTTAAATCAATAAAATCATTTTTATCTTAATTATTTAATTTAATAATTAAATAAATCTAATATCATTAATATTAAATTATTAATGAAAATTCTCCAAAAATATTAAAAATTATATTTTATAATTAGAATATTTTTAAATACATTATTCTTATTTAAAATGATTTTTCATAATATTAAATCAATTTTCTCTAATTTATTTAATACACTAATTAAATAAATTAAATATCATTAATATCCAAATAATTATAAATATTAATGAAAATGTCCCAAATAATTAAAAGTTAGTTTTCAAAATTTAAAATGATTTTTAAAACTATTTTAGTAATTTTAATAATTTATTTCTATTTTTAAATAATTTCGGAATATTCGAAATTAGAAAAAATAAATAAACCGTCATTAATGGCCTATAGCGACACTTAGCGTCATTGTTGGTGTTCTTGAGCCTCAAGAACAACGATGATACCGCCAATCGTGGGTCAACGTTGGTCGATAAATCTTAACCTGCTTTTACAGGCAATTTCTCACAATGATCTTATAGTCCGTACACCACACTACAACAAACAACCAATATTTAAGTCATATATCAACATATCATGAAGATCTGGACTTTCAAAGTATATGTCAGACCATGCCTGGGTTTTCTGGGTAACCCAGAACCCCAAGGTAGTTCGAGTGTCTCAATTCGAGCTCAATTAGGTAAGTGTTCTGGTCATCATTTTGGTGGTTTAATGGTTCAAGATTATAGTCCTGGTGACGGAGGAACATTAATAAATAAACATATCGGTTTAACAACAACAAAAACAAAAGTTATAAGACGGTCAAAGGCTGTCAGAAATTTTGTTCAAACATTTTCTAGATATTCCAGAAACGTAACTTGTGGTTGGATAGTCATGTTTGACCATCCACTACAACCAGATTAGGTGTTTTTTAAGAGATATAAAAGCACATTTTTATTGTAACACCCCCTTCCCGGAAAGGAAAGGGAGGTCACGTACGAAGCACAACAAACCTCAAAATAAGTAAACAGAGCACTAACAAATTCAAAATATTAATAGTGATATCCATCAATGATGTACTAAATACAATTCTCCAACTAGAGTCAAAATAATCAAAACTAAAAAAAATTGAATCAACCTAGATGGTCAACGCAACATTCTCATCACTGCGGCCCTTAATCACCGCAAACTGCTTGGGAAGAAAAAACAAACATGAGCGATTGTCGAAAGACGGATACTGAGATATACAAAAGATATGGTGATATCTGAAAATAATTGAGATAAAATACTGAACAAAGCCTCAAGTGTAAATACGGACGAAAATATAATCTCCAAAGATCTGAATGGAATATATCTGAATAAACAAAATTGACGAAACCAATAGAAGAATAAAGAAATAACGAATTGAAGTAACTAACTCAATGAATTGAACTGAACAGAAACAAACAAAACTAATACAATGAAATAATAGGCTGAATCAAATGCTTGAGTTTTATTTCATGCCGAGTGAGCTTAGAAATATACATTGCCACACAGGCAAGTCAAAACAATGCCACACAGGCAATTGTCAAAATAATGCCACACATGCAAGTGAAATGATGCCACACAGGCAACCAAAATAATGTCACACAGGCAAATTGTAACACCCCCTTCCCGAAAAGGAAAGGGAGGTCACGTGCAAAAACACAACGAACCTCAAAATAAATAAGCGAAAGCACTAACAACCTCAAATTACAAATAGTGGTGATTCATTAATAAAGTAATAAGTACAATTTTTCAAACTGTGTCAAAATAATCAACGCTTAAAATTCGAATCAACCTAAATGGTCAAAGGCAAAACTCTCATCACACTAGCCCTGAATCACCCCTGCAAACCTGCCGGAAGAAAAACAAAGCATGAGCCAATTGCCCAGTACGAATACAGATATACAAAAGGTATACAACTAATATACGAAAACAACTGAGACAAAATACTGAACAAAGCCTCAAGTGCAAATACGAACGAAAATATAATATCCAAAGATCCGAATGGAATATATCTGAATCAACATAATTGATGAAACCAATAGACGAATAAAGAAATAACGAATTGAAGTAACTAACTCAATGAATTGAACCTGATGTAAACAAACAAAACTAATACTGATAAAATAATAAAGGTGAAACAAATGGATAGGTTTTTACACCAAGTGAGCCCAAAAATATATCTTGCCACACATTCAAGTCAAACTAATGCCCACGGGCAAGTAAAAATAATGCCACACGTGCAAGTCAAAACAATGCCACACAAAAGGTCAAATGATGCCATACAGCCAAATCACACATTGGATCGCGAATCAAATGTATCTGAAATCGGATAGGTGTGTTTGGCACAACATCACCAATCCATGAGCGAAAAACTAGGGTTAACCCATCGCCGCCCCACAACAAAACCCCAAATGGCCCACTTCCTCCGGAGCCCAAAGCGAAGGCGTCGTGGACTAATCATACTGCCACGGAAAGTGTCGTGCCTCTCGTGTTAAGGCGACATGCCTGTGGTACCCCACGGTGGTTATATCTCGGTATACCCTATGGTATATTCTAACAAAAATATTATGTCACAACACATGCGACATAATACTAACAAAAGGGTTCTATATGTACATGTTGAACCAAATCAAATTATAGTCACAAGGTTTCAAAAGAAGGTAGAACATGTACTGGCTCTACAATTATCAAAAATAAATACTAAACATGATATCCTAATTCAAAGAGTACAAATACGAGTCCAATGTGTCAACTCAAAATGAAACAAATATATGAATTTCACAAGAAACAATTATGTGAAATAATAACAAAATTTGAAACGAGGAACAAAACAAATAAATCAAATTTAACAAAAGTATCATTTGAAAGAGTATGGAATCAGTACCTTAATATAGTACCAAAATAATTCACTTTGAAGCCAAATATCACCCGTTAGACTCCCTCAAATGCCAACGATATCAAATACGTAAACGTTATTCACAACCTAAACATATTCACCTCAAATAAAAAATAATCCAAACTAATAATTCTAAAATAATTCATAATCTATTTAATATGCCTTTAATCATCGCCTTATATCAATTATTAATACTCCAAAATTTATATTCCAAAATAACTCTTTAAATTCCTCAAAATCAGATCTAATAAAAAGTAATAATAATACAATCATAAGTTACCTACTAATTATAATTTATATTAATATAAAATTAATTTCTTCAATTATAAATTTTTTACAAAATAACTCGAATTAAATAATAAGTAATCTTTTAATCAACCTTTTTTTTAAAACGAATTAATATACTCGTGTATATAATAGATATATATACATAAAAATCCATCCATGTTCTTATCACAACAACTTTGATCATGCAGGCTATGAAATATTTTTTTTTAAAAGGTCAAAGCTGATGCCCAGAAGTCTATAAGAATAAATTTCCCTTCTTAAAATTCAAGGTGATGGGCATCATTACATGCTCAATGAAAGCTTCAATTCAATAAGTCTTACAAAAGGAGGGTATTTCGTGCAAACAAATCTTCTAGTATATGTCTAAATGAACACATTATATGGATTGCAGATATAATACTCATACCTAATATTGCGAATTGAGTCACCCTTAACTGCTATAAAAGAAAAGATGAACATTAAATTGAATCGTCGTTCCCTTTTGAGCCGCCGCTTCTCTCTTCCTCTCTTTCCCTAAATTCGTATCATGAAAATAAGATTAGGTTTAGTTATTTATTTATTTATTAATAGATGTTATAAATTCTCCTAATTTTAATAGGATATTAACATTACCCAAATACAAAATAGACCCAATTAGTATAAAAGCCTAAATTAATGTAATCACTTACTTATTATAGTTCACACAAATTAAATATAATTTGACCCAAACATAAGAAAAGTCCAAGTAAAATATGGATTTAAATATTATTTATTTATTTATTTATTATTATTATTATTATTTTATGGGTATTACACAAATCACCCATTGGACCGCGAATCCAAATGTGTATGCAAATCGGATATGTGTGTTTGGCCCAACATCACAAATCCATGAGAACAAAAAAACTAGGGTTAACCCATACGCCCCCACAACAAAACACCAAATGGCCCACTTCCTCCGGAGCCCAAAACGGAGACGCCGTGGACTAATCTTGTCAGGCGCTGTTTATCTCTTTCTGGGTTACCTACAATACAGATGGTCAACGTCGGTCAACCGACTTTGACCGTTAATAACTTTTGATCTAGACATCCAATGACCCTGATACCACTTGCAGATTAAAGACAACATACCAGGCTACAAATCCAAAACTTAAAACAACAAAAATCTTAAACGAGCAAGGATCTGTGGCGACTGACATTTCTTGTCAGACCACAAAAATTGCTCAAGAATAGTTTTTTGGAAAACACTATTTTAAAGCCATTTGATGCTATGGATCCATCATGGATCATCATAGATCAACTAAAACACCTTTTCACACAAACAAAAACACAAAAACACAAGATTTATCTTAGCAACTTGGATCAAAATAGGTTTTAGGTTTATACCTTCTTTCTTCAAATCTTAGAACTTGGCTCTCCAAATCTGATCTAGGTGATCAAGTGGGTGTTTAAGGGACTGGTTTACTCAAGGAATTCAGAGGTTGAGAGAGAGAATGAGTTATGGAGAGTTTGAGAGCAAATGACACATTTTTTATGAACTTTCTCTCTCAAAAATCTCTTATATACCACTTACTATGTTGCTATATATGATAATTTCGGCTGGCATTGCTAGAGATTTATGTCCCAAAGTCAAATGGGTGGTTCACCAACTAAAGGTATTGGTATTTTTACAAGTTACCATTTAAAGAATATAAAAGGGCATTTTGTCATTAGTAAAATATTTTTAATGGCATACAAGACATTTGCACAAACCCTTAGGGTTTAACCCTAAGGTTCTAACCCTTAGGTTTTAAATCACTAACTTTCTAAGATTTTCTAAATTAGGGTTTTAATTTAGAAAATTAAAATTTGAAACTAAAATTAGGTTTTCCTAATTAAATTAGGTTTTCTTAATCATATTAATGTTTAATAAACACATTATGCACGCCAATTAGGATTAGGGTTTCCTAATTAGGGTTTAGAAATCCAGAATATGAAATTAGGTTTTAATTAGAAAAATTAAAATTTCTAAATTACAATTAGGGTTTGTAAAATAGAAATTAAGATAACTAAAATATAATTAGGGTTTTCTAATCATATTAAAGTTTAATACACATATTAGGCTTGCCAATTAGGATTAAGATTTTTTAATTAGGGTTTTAGGATTCCCGAATATGAAATTAGGGTTTCTCGGCTTCTAATTAGGGTTTCTAACGGTACATTAGAGTTTCTAATCCTGTGATTAGGGTTTCTAATCTCTTATTAGGGTTTATAATTTCATCAAAGATGATGTGAATCGATACTTGAACACTCATTGTCTTCTTGTTGAACACTCTGTAGGCTTTACTGTCTGTGGCATATCCAAGAAAGATTTTTTCGTCTGACTTGGGTTGAAACTATGTCAAGTATTGCTTTCCATTATTGAGAATGTAGCATGCACAGTCGAATAAATGAAAGTAGCCGACACTTGGCTTTCTTCTTTTCCACAGTTCGTAGGGTGCATTCTTGTTCGTAGAGTGTATCAGTGATCTGTTCTGCGTGTAGCATGCAGTTCTGACAGCTTCTGCCCAGAAGTATTCAAGTAGATGGGCTGCTGCAAGTAGAGTTCTTCCAGCCTCTATCAATGTCCTGTTCTTTCTCTCAGCTACTCCATTTTGTTGAGGAGTTCGTGGAGCTGAGAAGTTATGACTGATGCTATTGTCTGTGCAGAATTTGTCCATTTCAGAGAAGTCGAATTCTCTGTCATGAACCCTCCTTATAGCCTTGATTTTCTCTCCTTTCTCGTTCATCACTAGCCTGAACATCTTGATCAGTTGGGAGCTTGTTTCATCCTTTGAGGTTAGAAAGAACACCCATGTGAACCTGGTGTAGTTGTCGATTATAACCAGTGAGTATCTTTTGTGACACCCCCAAATTTGGGTTACCTGACCCCCTAGTTAGGTGCTCACGATCCAAAATATAATAACATCTAACTACCCATTTATATAAAAATAGTAATACATATCACATTAACATATGTTGTTAATACATTAGTCCCATGTCCGCTAACCTTAACATTACAAACATACCCCTTTGATATACAAAAAGGGTTTACAAATAACATAATAAACATGCTTCATCATAACTAATTTATCGCCATGCCTTTGCCTCTATTCTTCACAGCATCTTCTGCAACTTCGTCCCTAGCTGAAAAGTTCTATTTAGCAAGGGTGAGCAACAAATTTGCCCCGCAAGTTAAGACATACAATGAGTATATACGAATCAAGAGTATCAGACTCTCTAATTTGATGTAATGATAACAAAGTTCGGGGAACTTTGAATTAGCTGAACAATTCGTTAATCAATAACAAGTCTTCTCGTATTCTAGGCAACACAATAATCTTATAATGAAAGAGTACAACGCTTTCAAAGTTTCTACGATATTCTATTGAATAAACAAGAATCAATTCTAAGCAATAACAAAGTGGAATGTTTTCCAGATTTATGCTAAGCGATCCATTGGATCTAGAACTTCTACTTTCTCGGGTATCTATCAAAGATTTACTTTGATACATACGCAGGAGTATCAGATAACCATAAAGATTAAATCATACCCCTCTGTAAGTATAACAAGTGATCAACTTTATTATACCCTATATTATGCATAATACCTAACGGTCTTGTGATAGTAGTAATATACGACCTAAAATGTTCCCTTTATATAAAAGGTTGTTCTTCTCAGTCTCAGAATCAAGATTTGATTTAACAACGAAATTTAATGATTTCAATTTCTATTTACTTATCGATCTAGCCGAAATAATTGGCATCGATCTAGCAATAACAATTGAATTCTCTTTTCGAATTTATCAAGTTATAACAAATGTTCGTCTAGCCAGAATAATTAGCTAAGACATTTCTCAACATAATTTGACAATAAACAGGAATTATATGTACTGTCAATTCTATCTTCTACGAATATGAATATCCAACAACAGTTATTCTACAAATGTATATTCTCCGAATCAGTAATTTAATTTGAATTATTAAACATGCACTAACTGCGAATAATCAACAATAAATCCCTAGACATGGTATAATTAGCAATAATTATCCACTATAATAATTGAATGAATATAACTCAAGGTTGAGTTAGGGAACTTGCCTTCCGCGTTGATTACTGCTACACAATAAACTTATCTGCGTTTGAGAGACCTATAACCAATAATATCGGTCTTACAATTAGCACAATAATTCACAACACATAATACTGTAATTTACAGTCAAACTTCTCCTAGGCACATTACCACATAGCCACATTAGTGTTTATAACCTATATAAACACTTAACAAGTCTAACTAGTTTGGTCTGGTTGGACTTCGGTCCATTCTCGGTGTCCTGGTCACCCTATCCGACAATTAACACATTGATTGTCAATTAAACTTGGTCTTTAAGCTTCAATATTTTTTTAGATAAGCCACATATCGTTTATAATATTTTTCGGAAGCTTTTAATAATTTATAAACAATTATTATAATTTATAATAATTTTTCAAACATCAGAATCATTTTTAAATGATTTAATTATCGAATAATCTTATTATCATTAATATTTAATAATATGAAAATATTAATAACATGCTTGTCAAAATATTAAAGTTATTGTTAATAACTTAAAATATTTTTAAATCATCAATATTCTACTTAAATGATTTTTAAATTAATTAAAATCATTTTTAAACTATCACCATTAATATTTAAATATTAATGAAATTATTATCAAAATATTAAAAGTCATTAATTATAACTTAAAATATTTTTGAAACATTTTTCTCATTTCTAAATGATTTTTAGATTAATAAAATCATTTTTAATTCATTTATTTAATATATAAATAAATAAATCTAATATCATTAATATTAATTTATTAATGAGAATTCTCCAAAAATATTGAAATATATATTTTATTATTCAAAATATTCTCTAACACTTTATTCTTATTTAAAATAATTTTTAAATCAATAAAATCATTTTATCTTAATTATTTAATTTAATAATTAAATAAATCTAATATCATTAATATTAAATTATTAATGAAAATTCTCCAAAAATATTAAAAATTATATTTTATAATTCATAATATTTTTAAATACATTATTCTTATTTAAAATGATTTTTCATAATATTAAATAATTTTTCTCTAATTTATTTAATACACTAATTAAATAAATTAAATATCATTAATATCCAAATAATTATAAATATTAATGAAAAATGTCCCAAATAATTAAAAGTTAGTTTTCAAAATTTAAAATGATTTTTAAAACTATTTTTAGTAATTTTTATAATTTATTTCTATTTTTAAATAATTTCTGTAATATTTAGAAATTAGAAAATAAATAAACCGTCGCTAATGGCCTATAGCGACACTTAGCGTCGCTGTTGGTGTTCTTGAGCCTCAAGAACACTGACAGCCGCCAATGCAAGGGTCAACGTTTGACCGTCAATAAATCTTAACACAAACTGTTTCTGGGCAATTTCTCACAATGATCTTATAGTCCGTACACCACACTACAACAAACAACCAATAATTAAGTCATATATCAACATATCATGAAGATCTGGACTTTTAAAGTACATGTAGAGACATACGGGTTTTACGGGTAACCCAGAAACCCAAGGTAGTTCGAGTGTCTCAATTCGAGCTCAATTAGGCAAGTGTTCTGGTCATCATTTTGGTGGTTTAATGGTTCAAGATTATAGTCCTGGTGTCAGAGGAACATTAATAAATAAACATATCGGTTTAACAACAACAAAAACAAAAGTTATAAGACGGTCAAAGGCTGTCAGAAATTTTGTTCAAACATTTTCTAGATATTCAAGAAACGTAACTTGTGGTCGGATAGTCATGTTTGACCATCCACTACAACCAGATTAGGTGTTTTTTAAGAGATATAAAAGCACATTTTTATTGTAACACCCCCTTCCCGGAAAGGAAAGGGAGGTCACGTGCGAAGCACAACAAACCTCAAAATAAGTAAACAGAGCACTAACAAATTCAAAATATTAATAGTGATATCCATCAATGATGTACTAAATACAATTCTCCAACTAGAGTCAAAATAATCAAAACTAAAAAAAATTGAATCAACCTAGATGGTCAAGGCAACATTCTCATCACACTGGCCCTTAATCAGCCCTGCAAACCTGCCGAAAGAAAAACACAACATGAGCCAATTGCCCAGTACGGATACAGATATACAAAAGATATACAACTGATATACGAAAATAATTGAGACAAAATACTGAACAAAGCCTCAAGTGTAAATACGGACGAAAATATAATATCCAAAGATCCGAATGGAATATATCTGAATCAACATAATTGACGAAACCAATAGACGAATAAAGAAATAACGAATTGAAGTAACTAACTCAATGAATTGAACTGAACAGAAACAAACAAAACTAATACAATAAAATAATAGGCTGAAACAAATGGCTGGGGTTATTTCATATCGAGTGAGCCCAAAAATATATCTTGCCACACATGCAAGTCAAACTAATGCCACACAGACAAGTCAAAATAATGCCACACAGGCAAGTCAAAACAATGCCACACAGGCAGGTCAAATGATGCCACACAGGCAAATCACACATTGGATCGCGAATCCAAATGTATGCAAATCGGATAGGTGTGTTTAGCACAACATCACCAATCCGCAGAACAGAAAACTAGGGTTAACCCATACGCCTCCCACAACAAAACCCCAAATGGCCCACTTCCTCCGGAGCCCAAAACGAAGACGTTGTGGACTAATCACACCGCCACGGAAAGTGTCGTGCCTCTCGTGCCAGAGCGACATGCTCGTGGTACCCCCACGGTGGTTATATCTAGGGTATACCCTATGGTATATTCTAACAAAAAATATTATGTCACAACACATGCGACATAATACTAACAAAAGGGTTCTATATATACATGTTGAACCAAATCAAATTATAGTCACAAGGTTTCAAAAAGAAGGTAGCAACATGTACTAGTTCTACAATTATCAAAAATAAATACTAAACATGATATCCTAATTCAAAGAGTACAAATACGAGTCCAATGTGTGAACTCCAAAATGAAACAAATATATGAATTTCACAAGAAACAATTATGTGAAATAATAACAAAATTTGAAACGAGGAACAAAACAAATAAATCAAATTTAACAAAAGTATCGCTGAAAGAGTATGGAATCCGTACCTTAATATAGTACCAAAATAATTCACTGAAGCCAAATATCACCCGTTAGACTCCCTCAAATGCCAACGATATCAAATACGAAACGTTATTCACAACCTAAACATATTCACCTCAAATAAAAAAATAATCCAAACTAATAATTCTAAAATAATTCATAATCTATTTAATATGCCTTTAATCATCGCCTTATATCAATTATTAATACTCCAAAATTTATATTCCAAAAATAACTCTTTAAATTCCCTCCGTCAAGATCTAATAAAAAGTAATAATAATACAATCATAAGTTACCTACTAATTATAATTTATATTAATATAAAATTAATTTCTTCAATTATAAATTTTTACAAAATAAAGATTTAATTAAATAATAAGTAATCTTTTAATCAACCTTTTTTTTAAAATAATTAATATACTCGTGTATATAATAGATATATATACATAAAAATCCATCCATGTTCTTATCACAACAACTTTGATTATAAAGAAATTATGAAATATTATTTTTTTAAAAGGTCAAAGTGATGCCCGGAAGTCTATAAGAATAAATTTCCCTTCTTAAAATTAAGGTGATGGGCATCATTACAAGTATTTCAATGAAAGCTTCAATTCAATAAGTCTTTAAAAAAGGAGGGTATTTCTTGCAAACAAATCTTCTAGTATGTCTAAATGAACACATTATATGGATTGCGGATATAATACTCATACGTAATACGTGAATTGAGTCACCCTTTATATCGCTATAAAAGAAAAGATGAACATTAAATTGAATAAATCTAGTCTTTCTTTTGAGCCGCCCTTCTTCTCTTCCTCTCTTTCCCTAAATTCGTATCATGAAAATAAGATTAGGTTTAGTTATTTATTTATTAATTAATAGATGTTATAAATTCTCCTAATTTTAATAGGATATTAACATTACCCAAATACAAAATAGACCCAATTAGTATAAAAGCCTAAATTAATGTAATCACTTACTTATTATAGTTCACACAAATTAAATATAATTTGACCCAAACATAAGAAAAGTCCAAGTAAAATATGGATTTAAATATTATTTATTTATTTATTTATTATTATTATTATTTTACCGGGTATTACACAAATCACCCATTGGACCGCGAATCCAAATGTATGCAAATCGGATATGTGTGTTTGGCCCAACATCACAAATCCGCAGAACAAAAAACTAGGGTTAACCCATACGCCTCCCACAACAAAACACCAAATGGCCCACTTCCTCCGGAGCCCAAAACGGAGACGCCGTGGACTAATCTTGTCAGGCGCTGTTTATCTCTTTCTGGGTTACCCAGAATACAGATGGTCAACGTCGGTCAACCGACTTTGACCGTTAATAACTTTTGATCTAGACATCCAATGACCCTGATACCACTTGCAGATTAAAGACAACATACCAGGCTACAAATCCAAAACTTAAAACAACAAAAATCTTAAACGAGCAAGGATCTGTGGCGACTGACATTTCTTGTCAGACCACAAAAATTGCTCAAGAATAGTTTTTTGGAAAACACTATTTTAAAGCCATTTGATGTTATGGATCCATCATGGATCATCATAGATCAACTAAAAACACCTTTTCACACAAACATAAACACAAAAACACAAGATTTGTCTTAGCAACTTGGATCAAAATAGGTTTTAGGTTTATACCTTCTTTCCTCAAATCTTAGAACTTGGCTCTCCAAATCTGATCTAGGTGATCAAGTGGGTGTTTAAGGGACTGGTTTACTCAAGGAATTCGGAGGTTGAGAGAGAGAATGAGTTATGAAGAGTTTGAGAGCAAATGACACATTTTTTATGAACTTTCTCTCTCAAAATCTCTTATATACCACTTACTATGTTGCTTTATATATGATAATTTCTTTGGGTATTGCTAGAGATTTATGTCCCAAAGTCAAATGGGTGGTTCACCAACTAAAGGTATTGGTATTTTACAAGTTACCATTTAAAGAATATAAAAGGGCATTTTTGTCATTAGTAAAATATTTTTAATGGCATACAAGACATTTGCACAAACCCTTAGGGTTTAACCCTAAGGTTTTAACCCTTAGGTTTTAAATCACTAACTTTCTAAGATTTTCTAAATTAGGGTTTTAATTTAGAAAATTAAAATTTAAAACTAAAATTAGGTTTTCCTAATTAAATTAGGTTTTCTTTATCATATTAGTGTTTAATAAACACATTATGCATGCCAATTAGGATTAGGGTTTCCTAATTGGGGTTTAGAAATCCGAATATGAAATTAGGGTTTTAATTAGAAAATTAAAATTTCTAAATTATAATTAGGGTTTGTAAAATAGAAATTAAGATAACTAAAATATAATTAAGGTTTTCTAATCATATTAAAGTTTAATACACACATTAGGCTTGCCAATTAGGATTAAGATTTCTTAATTAGGGTTTTAGGATTCCGAATATGAAATTAGGGTTTCTCGGCTTCCGATTAGGGTTTCTAGCAGATGCATTAGAGTTTTAATCTTGAGATTAGGGTTTCTAATCTCTTATTAGGGTTTATAATTTCATCAAAGATGATGTGAATCGATACTTGAACACTCATTGTCTTCTTGTTGAACACTCTGTAGGCTTTACTGTCTGTGGCATATCCAAGAAAGATTCTTTTGTCTGACTTGGGTTGAAACTATGTCAAGTACTGCTTTCCATTATTGAGAATGTAGCATGCACAATCGAATAAATGAAAGTAGCCGACACTTGGCTTTCTTCTTTTCCACGATTAAGTAGGGTGCATTCTTGTTAAGTAGAGTGTATCGGTGATTTGTTCGTGTAGCATGCGATTTGACGACTTACGCTTGAAGTATTCAAGTAGATGGGTCTGCTTTGCAAGTAGAGTTCTTCCGACCTCTATCAATGTCTGTTCTTTCTCTCATTTACTCCATTTTGTTGAGGAGTTCGTGGAGTCGAGAAGTTATGATCGATCTTATTGTATGCGTGCGAGAATTTATCCATTTTAGGAGAAGTCGAATTCTCGTTATGAACCCTCCTTATAGCCTTGATTTTCTCTCCTTTCTCGTTCATCACTAGCTTTGAACATCTTGATCGGTTGGGAGCTTGTTTCATCCTTTGAGGTTAGAAAGAACACCCATATGAACTGGTGTAGTTATTAATTATAACCCGGTGAGTATCTTTTGTGACACCCCAAATTCGGGTTACTGACCCCTAGTTAGGTGCTCACGATCCAAAATATAATAACATCTAACTACCCATTTATATAAAAATAGTAATACATATCACATTAACATATGTTGTTAATACATTAGTCCCATGTACCGCTAACCTTAACATTACAAACATACCCTTTGATATAAAAAAAGGGTTTACAAATAACATAATAAACATGCTTCATCATAACTAATTTATCGCCATGCCTTTTGCCTTTATTCTTCTGGCATCTTCGCAACTTCGTCCCTAGCTGAAAAGTTCTATTTAGCAAGGGTGAGCAACAAATTTGCCCCGCAAGTTAAGACATACAATGAGTATATACGAATCAAGAGTATCAGACTCTCTAATTTGATGTAATGATAACAAAGTTCGGGGAACTTTGAATTAGCTGAACAATTCGTTAATCAATAACAAGTCTTCTCGTATTCTAGGCAACACAATAATCTTATAATGAAAGAGTACAACGCTTTCAAAGTTTCTACGATATTCTATTGAATAAACAAGAATCAATTCTAAGCAATAACAAAGTGGAATGTTTTCCAGATTTATGCTAAGCGATCCATTGGATCTAGAACTTCTACTTTCTCGGGTATCTATCAAAGATTTACTTTGATACATACGCAAGAGTATCAGATAACCATAAAGATTAAATCATACCCCTCTGTAAGTATAACAAGTGATCAACTTTATTATACCCTATATTATGCATAATACCTAACAGTGCGCAATGGCCGAATATACGACCTAAAATGTTCCCTTTATATAAAAGGTTGTTCTTCTCAGTCTCAGTCTCAGAATCAAGATTTGATTTAACAACGAAATTTAATGATTTCAATTTCTATTTACTTATCGATCTAGCCGAAATAATTGGCATCGATCTAGCAATAACAATTGAATTCTCTTTTCGAATTTATCAAGTTATAACAAATGTTCGCTCAGCGAATAATAATTAGCTAAGACATTTCTCAACATAATTTGACAATAAAGCAGAATTATATGTCTTGTCAATTCTATCTTCTACGAATATGAATATCCAACAACGGTTATTCTACAAATCTATATTCTCAAGAATCGGTAATTTAATTTGAATTATTAAACATGCACTAACTGCGAATAATCAACAATAAATCCACGGACGTGGTATAATTAGCAATAATTATCCACTATAATAATTGAATGAATATAACTTCAAGGTTGAGTTAGGGAACTTGCCTTAAGCGTTGACATTTGCTACACAATAAACTTATCTGCGTTTGAGAGACCTATAACCAATAATATCGGCCTTTACAATTAGCACAATAATTCACAACACATAATCATTGTAATTTACAATCAAACTTCTTCTCCTAGGCACATTACCACATAGCCACATTAGTGTTTATAACCTATATAAACACTTAACAAGTCTAACTAGTTTGGTGCAGTTGGACTTGGTCCATTTCGGTGTCTTGGTCACCCTATCAAAACAATTAACACATTGATTGTCAATTAAACTTGGTCTTTAAGCTTCAATATTTTTTTTAGATAAGTTAGCATATCGTTTATAATATTTTTCTAAGCTTTTAATAATTTATAAATAATTATTACAATTTATAATAATTTTTCAAACATCGGAATCATTTTAAATGATTTAATTATCGAATAATCTTATTATCATTAATATTTAATAATATGAAAATATTAATAACATGCTTGTCAAAATATTAAAGTTATTGTTAATAACTTAAAATATTTTAAATCATCAATATTCTACTTAAATGATTTTTAAATTAATTAAAATCATTTTTAAACTATCACCATTAATATTTAAATATTAATGAAATTATTATCAAAATATTAAAAGTCATTAATTATAACTTAAAATATTTTTGAAACATTTTTCTCATTTTTAAATGATTTTAGATTAATAAAATCATTTTTAATTCATTTATTTAATATATAAATAAATAAATCTAATATCATTAATATTAATTTATTAATGAGAATTCTCCAAAAATATTGAAATATATATTTTATTATTCAAAATATTCTCTAACACTTTATTCTTATTTAAAATAATTTTTAAATCAATAAAATCATTTTTATCTTAATTATTTAATTTAATAATTAAATAAATCTAATATCATTAATATTAAATTATTCATGAAAATTCTCCAAAATATTAAAAATTATATTTTATAATTCATAATATTTTAAATACATTATTCTTATTTAAAATGATTTTTCATAATATTAAATCATTTTCTCTAATTTATTTAATACACTAATTAAATAAATTAAATATCATTAATATCCAAATAATTATAAATATTAATGAAAAATGTCCCAAATAATTAAAAGTTAGTTTTCAAAATTTAAAATGATTTTTAAAACTATTTTTAGTAATTTTAATAATTTATTTCTATTTTTAAATAATTTCTGTAATATTCAGAAATTAGAAAATAAATAAACCATCGCTAATGGCCTATAGCGACACTTAGCGTCGCTGTTGGTGTTCTTGAGCCTCAAGAACAACGACGTACCGCCAATCGTGGGTCGGCGTCAATTGGTCGATAAATCTTAACACTGCTGCTTTTACAGGCAATTTCTCACAATGATCTTATAGTCCGTACACCACACTACAACAAACAACCAATAATTAAGTCATATATCAACATATCATGAAGATCTGGACTTTCAAAGTACATGTCAGACCATGCCTGGGTTTTCTGGGTAACCCAGAAACCCAAGGTAGTTCGAGTGTCTCAATTCGAGCTCAATTAGGTAAGTGTTCTGGTCATCATTTTGGTGGTTTAATGGTTCAAGATTATAGTCCTGGTGTCGGAGGAACATTAATAAATAAACATATCGGTTTAACAACAACAAAAACAAAAGTTATAAGGCGGCCAAAGGTCGCCGAAATTTTGTTCAAACATTTTCTAGATATTCCAGAAACGTAACTTGTGGTCGGATAGTCATGTTTGACCATCCACTACAACCAGATTAGGTGTTTTTAAGAGATATAAAAGCACATTTTTATTGTAACACCCCCTTCCGGACGGAAAGGAAAGGGAGGTCACGTACGAAGCACAACAAACCTCAAAATAAGTAAACAGAGCACTAACAAATTCAAAATATTAATAGTGATATCCATCAATGATGTACTAAATACAATTCTCAACTAGAGTCAAAATAATCAAAACTAAAAAATTGAATCAACCTAGATGGTCAAGGCAACATTCTCATCACTGCGGCCCTTAATCGACCTGAACCTGCAGAAGAAAAAACACAAATGAGCTAATTGCCCGAAGACGGATACGAGATATACAAAAGATATACTCGATATAATAAAAATAATTGAGACAAAATACTGAACAAAGCCTCAAGTGTAAATACGGACGAAAATATAATATCCAAAGATCCGAATGGAATATATCTGAATCAACATAATTGACGAAACCAATAGACGAATAAAGAAATAACGAATTGAAGTAACTAACTCAATGAATTGAACTGAACAGAAACAAACAAAACTAATACAATAAAATAATAGGCTGAAACAAATGGCTGGGGTTATTTCATATCGAGTGAGCCCAAAAATATATCTTGCCACACATGCAAGTCAAACTAATGCCACACAGACAAGTCAAAATAATGCCACACAGGCAAGTCAAAACAATGCCACACAGGCAGGTCAAATGATGCCACACAGGCAAATCACACATTGGATCGCGAATCCAAATGTATGAAATCGGATAGGTGTGTGTTGGCACAACATCACCAATCCATGAGAAACGTAAAACTAGGGTTAACCCATACGCCTCCCACAACAAAACCCCAAATGGCCCACTTCCTCCGGAGCCCAAAACGAAGACGTCGTGGACTAATCACACCGCCACGGAAAGTGTCATGCCTCTCGTGCCAAGACGACATGACTGTGGTACCCCCACAGGTGGTTATATCTCAGGTATACCCTATGGTATATTCTAACAAAAATATTATGTCACAACACATGCGACATAATACTAACAAAAGGGTTCTATATGTACATGTTGAACCAAATCAAATTATAGTCACAAGGTTTCAAAAAGAAGGTAGCAACATGTACCGTTCTACAATTATCAAAAATAAATACTAAACATGATATCCTAATTCAAAGAGTACAAATACGAGTCCAATGTGTCAACTCCAAAATGAAACAAATATATGAATTTCACAAGAAACAATTATGTGAAATAATAACAAAATTTGAAACGAGGAACAAAACAAATAAATCAAATTTAACAAAAGTATCGCTGAAAGAGTATGGAATCCGTACCTTAATATAGTACCAAAATAATTCACTGAAGCCAAATATCACCCGTTAGACTCCCTCAAATGCCAACGATATCAAATCTGTAAACGTTATTCACAACCTAAACATATTCACCTCAAATAAAAAAATAATCCAAACTAATAATTCTAAAATAATTCATAATCTATTTAATATGCCTTTAATCATCGCCTTATATCAATTATTAATACTCCAAAATTTATATTCCAAAATAACTCTTTAAATTCCCTCCGTCAGATCTAATAAAAGTAATAATAATACAATCATAAGTTACCTACTAATTATAATTTATATTAATATAAAATTAATTTCTTCAATTATAAATTTTTACAAAATAACTCGAATTAAATAATAAGTAATCTTTTAATCAACCTTTTTTTAAAAACTAATTAATATACTCGTGTATATAATAGATATATATACATAAAATCCATCCATGTTCTTATCACAACAACTTTGATCATGCAAAGCTATGAAATATTTTTTTTTAAAAGGTCAAAGTCGATGCCCGTAAGTCTATAAGAATAAATTTCCCTTCTTAAAATTCAAGGTGATGGGCATCATTACATGCTCAATGAAAGCTTCAATTCAATAAGTCTTACAAAAGGAGGGTATTTCGTGCAAACAAATCTTCTAGTATGTCTAAATGAACACATTATATGGATTGCAGATATAATACTCATACGTAATATTCCGAATTGAGTCACCCTTAACTGCTATAAAAGAAAAGATGAACATTAAATTGAATCGTCGTTCCCTTTTGAGCCGCCGCTTCTCTCTTCCTCTCTTTCCCTAAATTCGTATCATGAAAATAAGATTAGGTTTAGTATTTATTTATTAATTAATAGATGTTATAAATTCTCCTAATTTTAATAGGATATTAACATTACCCAAATACAAAATAGACCCAATTAGTATAAAAGCCTAAATTAATGTAATCACTTACTTATTATAGTTCACACAAATTAAATATAATTTGACCCAAACATAAGAAAAGTCCAAGTAAAATATGGATTTAAATATTATTTATTTATTTATTTATTATTATTATTATTTTTTGAGGGTATTACACAAATCACCCATTGGACCGCGAATCCAAATGTATGCAAATCGGATATGTGTGTTTGGCCCAACATCACAAATCCGCAGAACAAAAAACTAAGGTTAACCCATACGCCCCCACAACAAAACACCAAATGGCCCACTTCCTAAGAGCCCAAAAGCGGAGACAGTGGACTAATCTTGTCGGTATTTGTTTATCTCTTTTCGGGTTACCAGAACACAGATGGTCGGCGTCGGTCAACCGACTTTGGATTGATTAATAACTTTTGATCTAGACATCCAATGACCCTGATACCACTTGCAGATTAAAGACAACATACCAGGCTACAAATCCAAAACTTAAAACAACAAAAATCTTAAACGAACAAGGATCTGTGGCGACTGACATTTCTTGTCAGACCACAAAAATTGCTCAAGAATAGTTTTTTGGAAAACACTATTTTAAAGCCATTTGATGCTATGGATCCATCATGGATCATCATAGATCAACTAAAACACCTTTTCACACAAACAAAAACACAAAAATACAAGATTTATCTTAGCAACTTGGATCAAAATAGGTTTTAGGTTTATACCTTCTTTCTTCAAATCTTAGAACTTGGCTCTCCAAATCTGATCTAGGTGATCAAGTGGGTGTTTAAGGGACTGGTTTACTCAAGGAATTCAGAGGTTGAGAGAGAGAATGAGTTATGGAGAGTTTGAGAGCAAATGACACATTTTTTATGAACTTTCTCTCTCAAAAATCTCTTATATACCACTTACTATGTTGCTATATATGATAATTTCGGCTGGCATTGCTAGAGATTTATGTCCCAAAGTCAAATGGGTGGTTCACCAACTAAAGGTATTGGTATTTTTACAAGTTACCATTTAAAGAATATAAAAAGGGCATTTTTGTCATTAGTAAAATATTTTTAATGGCATACAAGACATTTGCACAAACCCTTAGGGTTTAACCCTAAGGTTCTAACCCTTAGGTTTTAAATCACTAACTTTCTAAGATTTTCTAAATTAGGGTTTTAATTTAGAAAATTAAAATTTAAAACTAAAATTAGGTTTTCCTAATTAAATTAGGTTTTCTTTATCATATTAGTGTTTAATAAACACATTATGCATGCCAATTAGGATTAGGGTTTCCTAATTAGGGTTTAGAAATCCAGAATATGAAATTAGGGTTTTAATTAGAAAAATTAAAATTTCTAAATTACAATTAGGATTTGTAAAATAGAAATTAAGATAACTAAAATATAATTAGGGTTTTCTAATCATATTAAAGTTTAATACACATATTAGGCTTGCCAATTAGGATTAAGATTTTTTAATTAGGGTTTTAGGATTCCCGAATATGAAATTAGGGTTTCTCGGCTTCCAATTAGGGTTTCTAACGGTACATTAGAGTTTCTAATCTTGAGATTAGGGTTTCTAATCTCTTATTAGGGTTTATAATTTCATCAAAGATGATGTGAATCGATACTTGAACACTCATTGTCTTCTTGTTGAACACTCTGTAGGCTTTACTGTCTGTGGCATATCCAAGAAAGATTCTTTTGTCTGACTTGGGTTGAAACTATGTTAAGTACTGCTTTCCATTATTGAGAATGTAGCATGCACAGTCGAATAAATGAAAGTAGCCGACACTTGGCTTTCTTCTTTTCCACAGTTCGTAGGGTGCATTCTTGTTCGTAGAGTGTATCAGTGATCTGTTCTGCGTGTAGCATGCGATTCGGCGGCTTTCGCCTGAAGTATTCAAGTAGATGGGAAATTGCTGCCAAGTAGAGTTCTTCCAAACCTCTATCAATGTCTGTTCTTTCTCTCTCATTTACTCCATTTTGTTGAGGAGTTCGTGAGCCGAGAAGTTACGACCGATCTTATTATGCATGCGTAATTTGTCCATTTCGAGAGAAGTCGAATTCTCTGTCATGAACCCTCCTTATAGCCTTGATTTTCTCTCCTTTCTCGTTCATCACTAGCCTGAACATCTTGATCAGTTGGGAGCTTGTTTCATCCTTTGAGGTTAGAAAGAACACCCATGTGAACCTGGTGTAGTTGTCGACTATAACCAGTGAGTATCTTTTGTGACACCCCAAATTGGGTTACAACCCCTAGTTAGTGTGCTCACGATCCAAAATATAATAACATCTAACTACCCATTTATATAGAAATAGTAATACATATCACATTAACCTATGTTGTTAATACATTAGTCCCAGGTCCGCTAACCTTAACATTACAAACATACCCCTTAGATATACAAAAAGGGTATACAAATAACATAATAAACATGCTTCACCATAACTAATTTATCACCATGCCTTTGCCTCTATTCTTCAAAGCATCTTCTGCAACTTCGTCCCTAGCTGAAAAGTTTTATTTAGCTAGGGTGAGCAACAAATTTACCCTGCAAGTTAAGACATACAATGAGTATATACGAATCAAGAGTATCAGACTCTCTAATTTGATGTAATGATAACAAAGTTCGGGGAACTTTGAATTTAGCTGAACAATTCGTTAATCAATAACAAGTCTTCTCGTATTCTAGGCAACGCAATAATTTGATAATGAAAGAGTACAACGCTTTCAAAGTTTCTACGATATTCTATTGAATAATCAAGAATCAATTCTACGCAATTACAAAGTGGAATGTTTTCCAGATTTATGCTGATCGATCCATTGGATCTAGAACTTCTACTTTCTGCATCTATCAAAGATTTACTTTGATACATACTGTGAGTATCGATAACCATAAAGATTAAATCATACCCTCCTCGTAAGTATAACAAGTGATCAACTTTATTATACCCTATATTATGCATAATACCTAAAAGGCAAGAATGATAGTAATATATCGACCTAAAATGTTCCCTTTATATAAAGGTTGTTCTTTCTTCTGGTCTCGTAATCAAGATTTGATTTAACAACGAAATTTAATGATTTCAATTTCTATTTACTTATCGATCTAGGCGAAATAATTGGCATCGATCTAGCAATAACAATTGAATTCTCTTTTCGAATTTATCAAGTTATAACAAATGTTCGCTCAGCCGAATAATTAGCTAAGACATTTCTCAACATAATTTGACAATAAGCAGAATTATATGTATTTGTCAATTCTATCTTCTCTACTTAATATGAATATCCAACAATAGTTATTCTACAAATCTATATTCTAGAATCAAGAATTTAATTTGAATTATTAAACACGCACTAACTGCGTAATAATCAACAATAAATCCTCGGACGTGGTATAATTAGCAATAATTATCCACTATAATAATTGAATGAATATAACTCAAGGTTGAGTTAGGGAACTTGCCTTCCGCGTTGATTACTGCTACACAATAAACTTATCTGCGTTTGAGAGACCTATAACTTAATAATATCGGCCTTACAATTAATACAATAATTCACAAACACATAATAATCGTAATTTCTGATCAAACTTCTCCTAGGCACATTACCATACATAGCCACATTAGTGTTTCTAACCTATATAAACACTTAACAAGTCTAACTAGTTTGGTCTGGTTGGACTTCGGTCCATTCTCGGTGTCTTGGTCACCCTATCCGACAATTAACACATTGATTGTCAATTAAACTTGGTCTTTAAGCTTCAATATTTTTTTTAGATAAGCCACATATCGTTTATAATATTTTTCGGAAGCTTTTAATAATTTATAAATAATTATTACAATTTATAATAATTTTTCAAACATCGGAATCATTTTTAAATGATTTAATTATCGAATAATCTTATTATCATTAATATTTAATAATATGAAAATATTAATAACATGCTTGTCAAAATATTAAAGTTATTGTTAATAACTTAAAATATTTTTAAATCATCAATATTCTACTTAAATGATTTTTAAATTAATTAAAATCATTTTTAAACTATCACCATTAATATTTAAATATTAATGAAATTATTATCAAAATATTAAAAGTCATTAATTATAACTTAAAATATTTTTGAAACATTTTTCTCATTTTTAAATGATTTTTAGATTAATAAAATCATTTTTAATTCATTTATTTAATATATAAATAAATAAATCTAATATCATTAATATTAATTTATTAATGAGAATTCTCCAAAAATATTGAAATATATATTTTATTATTCAAAATATTCTCTAACACTTTATTCTTATTTAAAATAATTTTTAAATCAATAAAATCATTTTTATCTTAATTATTTAATTTAATAATTAAATAAATCTAATATCATTAATATTAAATTATTCATGAAAATTCTCCAAAAATATTAAAAATTATATTTTATAATTCGTAATATTTTTAAATACATTATTCTTATTTAAAATGATTTTTCATAATATTAAATCAATTTTCTCTAATTTATTTAATACACTAATTAAATAAATTAAATATCATTAATATCCAAATAATTATAAATATTAATGAAAAATGTCCCAAATAATTAAAAGTTAGTTTTCAAAATTTAAAATGATTTTTAAAACTATTTTTAGTAATTTTAATAATTTATTTCTATTTTTAAATAATTTCTGGAATATTCAGAAATTAGAAAATAAATAAACCGTCGCTAATGGCCTATAGCGACACTTAGCGTCGCTGTTGGTGTTCTTGAGCCTCAAGAACACTGACAGCCGCCAATGCATGGGTCAACGTTTGACCGTCAATAAATCTTAACACAAACTGTTTCTGGGCAATTTCTCACAATGATCTTATAGTCCGTACACCACACTACAACAAACAACCAATATTTAAGTCATATATTAACATATCATGAAGATCTGGACTTTCAAAGTACATGTCAGACCATGCCTAGGTTTTCTGGGTAACCCAGAACCCCAAGGTAGTTCGAGTGTCTCAATTCGAGCTCAATTAGGTAAGTGTTCTGGTCATCATTTTGGTGGTTTAATGGTTCAAGATTATAGTCCTGGTGACGGAGGAACATTAATAAATAAACATATCGGTTTAACAACAACAAAAACAAAAGTTATAAGACGGTCAAAGGCTGTCAGAAATTTTGTTCAAACATTTTCTAGATATTCCAGAAACGTAACTTGTGGTCGGATAGTCATGTTTGACCATCCACTACAACTGTGATTAGGTGTTTTTTTAAGAGATATAAAAGCACATTTTATTGAACACCCCTTCCGGAAAGGAAAGGGAGGTCACGAATAAGCACAACAAACCTCAAAATAAG
The DNA here is from genome assembly GCA_020205615.1 of Panax quinquefolius. Classification (NCBI taxonomy): domain Eukaryota; kingdom Viridiplantae; phylum Streptophyta; class Magnoliopsida; order Apiales; family Araliaceae; genus Panax; species Panax quinquefolius. Next base: position 70,813,945 of record CM035169.1, on the reverse strand, counting down.
TAAACAGAGCACTAACAAATTCAAAATATTAATAGTGATATCCATCAATGATGTACTAAATCTGATTCTCCAACTAGAGTCAAAATAATCAAAACTAAAAAATTTGAATCAACCTAGATGGTCAACGCAACATTCTCATCCTGCTGCCCTTAATCGCCCGCATGAACTGCGGGAAGAAAAAACACAAGATGAGCCAATTGTCCGATGCGGGACTGAGATATACAAAAGATATACAACTGATATACGAAAATAATTGAGATAAAATACTGAACAAAGCCTCAAGTGTAAATATGGACGAAAATATAATCTCCAAAGATCTGAATGGAATATATCTGAATAAACAAAATTGACGAAACCAATAGAAGAATAAAGAAATAACGAATTGAAGTAACTAACTTAATGAATTGAACTGAACAGAAACAAACAAAACTAATACAATGAAATAATAGGCTGAATCAAATGGTTGAGTTTTATTTCATGCCGAGTGAGCTTAGAAATATACATTGCCACACAGGCAAGTCAAAACAATGCCACACAGGCAATTGTCAAAATAATGCCACACATGCAAGTGAAATGATGCCACACAGGCAACCAAAATAATGTCACACAGGCAAATTGTAACACCCCCTTCCCGAAAAGGAAAGGGTGGTCACGTGCAAAGCACAACGAACCTCAAAATAAATAAACAGAGCACTAACAACCTCAAATTACAAATAGTGGTGATTCATTAATAAAGTAATAAGTACAATTTTTCAAACTGTGTCAAAATAATCAACGCTTAAAATTCGAATCAACCTAAATGGTCAAAGGCAAAACTCTCATCACACTAGCCCTGAATCACCCCTGCAAACCTGCCGGAAGAAAAAACTGAAGATGAGCTAATTGCTTCAAAGATGAAGACAGATATACAAAAGGTATACAACTGATATACGAAAACAACTGAGACAAAATACTGAACAAAGCCTCAAGTGCAAATACGAACGAAAATATAATATCCAAAGATCCGAATGGAATATATCTGAATCAACATAATTGATGAAACCAATAGACGAATAAAGAAATAACGAATTGAAGTAACTAACTCAATGAATTGAACTGAACAGAAACAAACAAAACTAATACAATAAAATAATAGGCTGAAACAAATGGATAGGTTGTTTCATACCGAGTGAGCCCAAAAATATATCTTGCCACACATGCAAGTCAAACTAATGCCACACAGGCAAGTCAAAATAATGCCACACAGGCAAGTCAAAACAATGCCACACAGGCAGGTCAAATGATGCCACACAGGCAAATCACACATTGGATCGCGAATCCAAATGTATGCAAATCGGATAGGTGTGTTTGGCACAACATCACCAATCCATGTAACGTAAAACTAGGTTAACCCATACGCCCCCACAACAAAACCACAAATGGCCCACTTCCTCGGAGCCCCAAACGAAGACGTCGTGGACTAATCACACCGCCACGTAAAGTGTCATTGCCTCTGCGTGTTAAGACGACATGCTGTGGTACCCCCACAGTGGTTATAGCTCGGTATACCCTATGGTATATTCTACAAAAATATTATGTCACAACACATGACATAATACTAACAAAAGGGTTCTATATGTACATGTTGAACCAAATCAAATTATAGTCACAAGGTTTCAAAAGAAGGTAGCAACATGTACTGCGTTCTACAATTATCAAAAATAAATACTAAACATGATATCCTAATTCAAAGAGTACAAATACGAGTCCAATGTGTCAACTCCAAAATGAAACAAATATATGAATTTCACAAGAAACAATTATGTGAAATAATAACAAAATTTGAAACGAGAACAAAACAAATAAATCAAATTTAACAAAAGTATCATTTGAAAGAGTATGGAATCAGTACCTTAATATAGTACCAAAATAATTCACTTTGAAGCCAAATATCACCCGTTAGACTCCCTCAAATGCCAACGATATCAAATACTTAAACGTTATTCACAACCTAAACATATTCACCTCAAATAAAAAATAATCCAAACTAATAATTCTAAAATAATTCATAATCTATTTAATATGCCTTTTAATCATCGCCTTTATATAAATTATTAATACTCCAAAATTTATATTCCAAAAAATAACTCTTTAAATTCCCTCCATCTCTATCTAATAAAAAGTAATAATAATACAATCATAAGTTACCTACTAATTATAATTTATATTAATATAAAATTAATTTCTTCAATTATAAAATTTTTACAAAATAACTCGAATTAAATAATAAGTAATCTTTTAATCAACCTTTTTTTTAAAACGAATTAATATACTCGTGTATATAATAGATATATATACATAAAAATCCATCCATGTTCTTATCACAACAACTTTGATCATGCAGGCTATGAAATATTTTTTTTTTAAAAGGTCAAAGCTGATGCCCAGAAGTCTATAAGAATAAAATTCCCTTCTCAAAATTCAAGGTGATGGGCATCATTACATGCTCAATGAAAGCTTTAATTCAATAAGTCTTACAAAAGGAGGGTATTTCGTGCAAACAAATCTTCTGGTATATATCTAAATGAACACATTATATGGATTGCAGATATAATACTCATACCTAATATTGCGAATCGAGTAAGCCTTAAGCGCTATAAAAGAAAAGATGAACATTAAATTGAATCGTCGTTCCCTTTTGAGCCGCCACTTCTCTCTTCCTCTCTTTCCCTAAATTCGTATCATGAAAATAAGATTAGGTTTAGTATTTATTTATTAATTAATAGATGTTATAAATTCTCCTAATTTTAATAGGATATTAACATTACCCAAATACAAAATAGACCCAATTAGTATAAAAGCCTAAATTAATGTAATCACTTACTTATTATAGTTCACACAAATTAAATATAATTTGACCCAAACATAAGAAAAGCTCAAGTAAAATATGGATTTAAATATTATTTATTATTATTATTATTATTATTATTATTATTATTATTTTACCGGGTATTACACAAATCACCCATTGGACCGCGAATCCAAATGTATGCAAATCGGATATGTGTGTTTGGCCCAACATCACAAATCCGCAGAACAAAAAACTAGGGTTAACCCATACGCCTCCCACAACAAAACACCAAATGGCCCACTTCCTCCGTAGCCCAAAACGGAGACGCCGTGGACTAATCTTGTCAGGCGCTGTTTATCACTTTCTAGGTTACCCAGAATACAGATGGTCAACGTCGGTCAACCGACTTTGACCGTTAATAACTTTTGATCTAGACATCCAATGACCCTGATACCACTTGCAGATTAAAGACAACATACTAGGCTACAAATCCAAAACTTAAAACAACAAAAATCTTAAACGAGCAAGGATCCTGACATTTCTTGTCAGACCACAAAAATTGCTCAAGAACAGTTTTTTGGAAAACACTATTTTAAAGCCATTTGATGCTATGGATCAATCATGGATCATCATAGATCAACTAAAAATACCTTTTCACACAAACATAAACACAAAAACATAAGATTTGTCTTAGCAACTTGGATCCAAATAGGTTTTAGGTTTATACCTTCTTTCTTCAAATCTTAGAACTTGGCTCTCCAAATCTGATCTAGGTGATCAAGTGGGTGTTTAAGGGACTGGTTTACTCAAGGAATTCGGAGGTTGAGAGAGAGAATGAGTTATGGAGAGTTTGAGAGCAAATGTCACATTTTTTATGAACTTTCTCTCTCCAAAATCTCTTATATACCACTTACTATGTT